>JARQOD010000008.1:91175819-91193651 GCA_033576555.1 Oophaga sylvatica | reverse complement strand
AAGTCCGAGAAATCAAGATCTGTTGCTGCAGATCTCTCTGGAGCCTGAGGCTCGGACCTGACAGATCCCCTCTCGCAACACTCACAATGAATGAGTGCTGCAGTAGTCTTACGAGAACGGCTGGGGCAGTTTATAATGAAGTGCCCTGACTTACCACAATAGAAACATAGATTCTCCTTAAAACGATGTTCCTTGCGTGCATCACTAACCCGTCGTTGTAAAGAGTCTACCTGCATGGGTTCAGGTTCAGGTTCCCGTGTAATCCTACTCAAAGGTTCCTTAGCTGGAGAGGAAGGTAGGAAAAGGTTAGTACGATTGCTTTCGAACCATCTCTCTTGCCTGCGTTCAGTCAGACGAGTATCAATACGGATGCAGTAGTTAATAAAGTCACCTAACGCAGTGGGAGGGTGGCACGAGCAAGTTCATCCTTAATCAGTGGAGATAACCCCTTTCGAAAAATAGATTTTTTGGCGGAACTGTCCCAGGTGGTATCAAGGGCCCATCTCCTGAAATCCAAGGCATATTCAGCTACCGAGTGCTTACCTTGGCGCAAAGCTAACATGGCTGCTTCAGCTGTTGCACCTCGATTGGGGTCATCAAACACCTGCCCCATGGCTGAAATAAAATCATCAAGGTGATTCAAACAATCATCCTCAGTCTCAATCAGAGGGTTTGCCCACATTAAAGCCTTGTTGGTAAGCAACATAATTATAGTAAGCACCTTAGATCGTTCAGTGGGAAATTGTGAAGCATGTGCAGAAAAAAAAAGATTGCATTGATTAATAAATCCCCTGAATTTCTCACGTTCACCGCCAAAACGAAAAGGGGGCAACTTGGGAATCCCAGCACTCGGGGCTACGGCAGGAGCCTGGACTCGCCCCTCTAGAACCTCAATCCTGGCTCGCAAATCCTGGGTAGTCTGTCCAACCACTTGCAAATTGTGATTATTGAGGTCCTGTAGATTTGTAAAACGGGTCTTTATATTCTGCAAATCTGCAAGGATATTATCAGTCACTCGCAAAGTTCCTTTATGCGGGCCTCCATTTTCCAGATCTTTTAAGACAGGATTACTGGAATGGTTGTGAGAAGTCACAACCACTATCATCACAGAAAGTTTCAACCAGACATCTGATATCCAGAGTTACAGCAGAGAAAAAAGAGAAAAGAAAGGAAAAAAAAAAAAATAGTGTTTACCTGTGGTAACACTGCAAAAAGAAAAAACTTAAGGGAATTGCTCACCTGAAATGGTTGTGAGAAGTCACAACCACTGTCATCACAGAAAGTACAACCGGACGTCTGATATCCACAGTACAGCAGACACAGCCTTCCAGACCCAGCAGACACTAACGTTTTGGCTTCAGAATCTTGTAATGTATGTAGTACAGTTCATATAGCGTCTTGTGCTTGGGTGCGATGAAAACACAGGAGTCACAGGTTTGATATAGAAAAGTCCTGTATTACTTCATACAAGTTGGCAGAAATAGTCACACAGTTTGCAGACACAGAAACAGGAGACACAGCAGGCCAGAGTAATCCAAGCTCAGCAATCACTCTCCAATACAGATTCAGGATCTTCTTCTCTGTTACCGTAAGTCCATGCAAACGTGGGTCTTTCAAAGAGCAGGGTTCAGAGTCCACAAGTGCTTCAGAGTTCCTCAGTAGGAATAGCTGGAGTACAAGGTCCAAGGCTTACAGGAGTCAAGTCACAGGTTCACTGCAGGCTAGATTCTGAAGCACTGATTGCTCAGCTGTGGCTGCTTAAGAAGCAAAGGAGAGAATCAGGGCGGGAACATGCAAGCTGGAAACTCCATTTTGACTGAGGGCAAGATAGCTGCAGCAAGACAGAAAGTAAAATGGCTGACGAACAAACTGAGTTTCAGGAATATATACATAGAACCTTACATTGGGGCTCTTTTTGCATCAATTACTGCCTCAATGCTGCGTGGCTTGGAGGCGATCAGCCTGTGGCACTGCTGAGGTGTTATGGAAGCCCAGGTTGCTTTGATAGCCGCCTTCAGCTCGTCTGCATTGTGGGGTCTGGTGTCTCATCTTCCTCTTGACAATACCCAATCTATGGGGTTAAGGTCAGGCAAGTTTTCTGGCCAATCAAGCACAGTGATACTGTTTTTAAACCAGGTACTGGTACTTTTGGCAGTGTGGACAGGTGCCAAGTCCTGCTGGAGAATGAAATTTCCAATTCCAAAAAGCTTGTCGGCAGAGGGAAGCATGAAGTGCTCTAAAATTTCCTGGTAGACGGCTGCGCTGACTTTGGTCTTGATAAAACACAGTGGACCTACACCAGCAGATGACATAGCTCCCCAAACAATCACTGATTGTGGAAACTTCACAATAGACCTCAAGCAGCTTCGATTGTGGCCTCTCCACTCTTTCTCCAGACTCTGGGACCTTGATTTCCAAATCAAATGCAAAACACGGATTTTGGTAAGAACTTACCTGTAAAATCCTTTTCAGCGAAGAAGGAAGGGAGACAGTCATTACTAGTGGGTAGGCGGAGCCCACATAGGATAAACACACCTCAGATTAAAAAAGTGTTGACCGGCCCCTCCAGCTATATAGGGCTCCTCCTACTCCAGCTCTCCAGTCGTACCCAAGCTTAAGGAAGAGCAAATATCACCAGCGTAGCAACATAACCCCTTCTGAAGGACTTCAGAGAAAAAAACAAGAAGACAGGTTATGCATATAGCCGAAACAACCACACAGTCCAGGTACTACTCACTGAACCTGACCACTGCGATGAGCTGGCAATGCTGGAACAGAGCCTTAGCGCGCCGACCTCAGCCCAGATAATCGCTATCAGAGAAGGGTCACGCCGCATCTGAAAACAACAACACACTTCTGCCATGGGAGGGATCTGTGTCTCCCTTCCTTCTTCGCTGAAAAGGATTTTACAGGTAAGTTCTTACCAAAATCCGTGTTTCAGCTGCAGATGAAGGAAGGGAGACACAGTCATTACTAGTGGGACGTCCCAAAGCAGTCCAAAAATAAGGGTGGGCAGAAAAGCAAAAAAAAGGCAGATACCCACAACCTAGATAAATGCGCAAATAGCGCTAACTACAAGTTCACAAGAACTTTTAAACTACAGCCGCCTGCAGGACCCTACGTCCTAAGGCCGCATCAGCGGAAGCACTAACGTCCACCTTATAAAATTTCGTAAATGTGTGGACGGAACGCCAGGTCGCTGCCCGGCAGAGCTGAGCTGCCGAGGCTCCTTGATGAAAAGCCCACGATGAACCCACAGCCCTTGTGGAGTGAGCTCGAATCTTAATCGGGCAAGGTTCGCACTTAAGTCGGTAAGCCTCTAAAATGGCCGACCGAATCCAACGAGCTATAGAATCCTTGGAAGCTCGTTGCCCACGTCGACGACCTGCTGGAATCACAAACAGAGAATCCGACTTCCGGAAATTTTGAGTAATGGACAAATAGAACTTTAAAGCCCGCACCAAATCCAAATTTGTTGCAAGGCTCGTTCTTTCGCATTCCTTGGCTCCGGACAGAGTGAGGGCAACACAATATCCTGGTTAACATGAAACTGTGATACTACTTTAGGTAGAAAGTCGCCACGTGTGCGAAGCACTACGCGATCTGGGAAAAACTCCAGAAAAGGAGGTGAGCAAGAGAGAGCCGCCAACTCAGAAACCCTTCTCAAAGAAGTGACCGCCACTAAGAAGGCAACCTTCCAAGAAAGCAAAGAAAGGCTAACAGAGTCCATAGGCTCAAAAGGCCCATGTTGAAGAGCCTCCAAGACAAGATTGAGCCGCCAGGGAGACACAGGCGCCTACCGCGGCGGAAACTGACGGGTTACTCCGCGAAAAAAGGAACGTACGTCCCTATGCGAAGCGATAGCCTTCGAAAAAGCAAGGACAGAGCAGAAACTTGCCCCTTCAAAGTGCTAACTGCCAAAGCCCTGTCCAGCCCGTACTGCAAAAAGGCCAACAAATTGGGAATGGAAAAACTCCTCGGGTTCCTAGAAGAACCCGAACACCACGAAAAGAAGGCTTCCCAAGTCTTATGATAAATTCTAGTGGTAACAGGACCTCTGGCAGCTCGCAGAGTGGCAATGACTTCGGCTGAAAACCCTTGACGGGTCAAGATTTCGGTCTCAAGAGCCACGCCGTCAAACGCAGAGACTTCAGGTCCGGGTGACGAACGGGCCCTTGGGTTAACAGGTCCGGGCGAAGAGGGAGTGGAAGTGGAGGCGCTGCCAGAAGCGACACCAGTGTCGAGAACCACGTCCTCCTTGGCCAATCTGGGGCTATCAATATAGCCGGACTCTCTCCAGTCTGATCCGACGCAAAACCAGAGGAAGTAAGGATATCGGCGGCAACACATAAACTAGCTCGAAATGGTCCCAAGGAGCCACCAGAGCATCCACCGCCACAGCCTTCGAGTCCTTGTACCTGGACATGAATGTTGGTAACTTGGCATTGAACCTGGATGCCATCACATCCACTTGGGGAGTTCCCCAACAGGAGCACAGCAGCGCAAAAATTTCCGGATGAAGATTCCATTCTCCGGGATCCATCTTTTTGCGACTCAGGAAGTCCCCTGTGATATTCTGAACTCCTGGAATGTGAATCGCAGAGATGGCTGGCACCCTGGCCTCGGCCCATACCAGGATTCGAGACACTTCCATCATGAGCCTGAAGCTCCTCGTTCCACCTTGATGGTTGATATACGCGACCGCCGTCGCATTGTCTGTCTGCACTCGGACTGGTAGACCGCTTAAAGGGACCGTCCAGTGTTGGAGGCAAAGGAAAATTGCCCTCAATTCCAGAATGTTGATCGGCAGGACAGACTCTTCCAACGACCATACTCCCTGAATCCAGAGACCGTTCCAGACGCCCCCCCAGCCCGTCAGGCTGGCATCGGTGGTTATGATCGACCACCTTGGAGGAAGGAAAGACTTTCCCAGGGATAACGCTTCCGGACGTAACCACCATTCTAGCGACTCTCACCCTGTGGGAGATGATGACACTGCAATCCAGTGAAGACCGTGATCGAACCCAACGGTTCAAGATGAGCATTTGGAGAGCCCTGGAATGAAATTGGGCAAACGGAATTGCTTCCATTGACGCCACCATCAAACCCAGAAGGCGCATACACCTTCGAAGGGACATAGCTGTCGCAGACTTCATACCCTGCACATGGTGAAGAAGACTCGCTTGCTTTTCTGGGGCAGAGACACCACTGCTCGTACCGTGTCAAACTGCATTCCCAAAAACAGGATTGACTGCGACGGTTCCAGGGACGATTTCTCCCAATTGATCAGCCACCCAAAGTCCTCCAGGAGCTGAAGGGATAAATCGCGAGCCGTCACCGCCTCCTCCTTCGAGGACGCCACAATCAAAAGGTCGTCCAGATAGGGAAGAATCGTAATCCCCTGTCTTCGCAGAATCGCCATGAGAGGAGCCAGAATTTTTGTAAAAACTCTGGGTGCTGAGGCCAGACCGAATGGCAGGGCCACAAACTGGTAATGGTCCTGACCTATGGCGAAACGCAGGAAGCGTTGGTGGGCCCTTCCGATGGGGACATGCAAATAAGCGTCGCGAATGTCGATTGACACCAAAAATCGTTCTGTGACAAGGCCGCCACAACGGAGCGAAGTGATTCCATGCGGAATTTTCGGGTGCGGACATGTCGATTCAATCTTTTGAGATCCAGAATGGGACGAAATTTGTCCTCCTTTTTGGGGACTACAAAGAGGTTGGAATAAAAACCTCTTCCTTGGTCCTCCGGTGGAACTGGTACCACCACATCCTTCTGTAGAAGGAAATCGACCTCCCGCAGTAGAGCGGCAATTAGCCCGGGCTCTGACGGAATGCGGGATAGGCAAAAACTGTCTGGGGGTCGAGAAAGAAACTCTATGAAGTAGCCTGCCGACACGACCCGCGTCACCCAGGTGTCCGACACGCGGGAAGCCCAAGTCGGCTTGAATTGGAGCAGGCGACCTCCCACTCGAGAGCTCTCGAGTGAGACCCTGGAGTCAGTCCGCTTTAGCGGGCTTTTTGTCAGCTTCCCGCTTGTCTTGGCGGAAGCTCTGTTTCCAGGGAGTGCGAGATTTCTGAGCGCTCTTTTTTCCCGAAAAAGAGGGACGACCCGATCCCCAAGAGGGCTGACCAAACCGTCCCCTGGACCGAAAGGACCGCCAATTACCACCGGCACTAGGCCTGCCAGACGCAGAAGCCACAGCTCTTCGTTGCGGTAAAGCCGTTTCTTTTGCCTTTGCTTTGGCAATCAGCTCCGTGAGGCCAGATCCAAATAGCTAACCACCTTTGTAAGCTAAAGAAAGCAAACCTTGCTTGGAAACCGCATCTCCGGTCCACTGTCTAAGCCACAGAGCTCTCCTGACTGTGATCGCCGAGGATTGTGCCCTGGACAGCATGGAGGCAGTATCCAAACCTGCATCACTGCCATATCGAGCTGCATCCTCCAATGACTTGAAAAGCCCCTCTACCTCGGATAGTGGGGATCCATCTTGCCACACCGTCCGTAGACGGTCTAACCAGCTCAAGGAGGCTTTACAAGCACACATGGATCCTAGCACAGCTCTGAATCCATGACCCGCGACCTCGTAGATGGATTTCGCCGCCATTTCCGTTTTTCTTTCCACGGATCCTGCAGACTCGCCTTTCCTTTAACAGGAAGTAATGAGGATTTGCTAAGCTGAGATAAAGGGACATCCACTTCAGGAGAAGGAATCCAATTAGCAATCAACTCCGTAGTACACGGATACAGTGTCTCAAAAAACCGTGTCCCCTGAAAACGTTTATCTGGACACAGGCGTTCCTTCTCCACTGCCTCATTAAGCTCATCCAGAGATGGTAAGGCTGATTGCGACCTATGCGGCTCTTGAAACATCCGGGCCGACTTACCAGGACGTCTAGTTACCTCCTCCGGTAACTGTAACGCCTCCCTCATGGCTCCAATAAAAGCTTCTGTACGGCTCAAAAGAGAGGCAGATTGTCCCTGCCGATCCTCCTTATCCGAATCGGATATCTCACCATCCGAGCTTGGAGGGGAACCCTCCATATCAGAAATCTGAGTCGCTACGCGAGAAAGATGGCACCGGCCTGTGTCGCTTCTTGCCATGAGAGGATCTAGCTGACACCCAATAACCTAGAAGGTCAGACAGGCCATCAATAGAACGAGCGAGGGCATCCATTTTGGCGTCACTGTAACCTCCGACCGCTGCGTTTGACGCCGTCGAGGTCTGCGTGTCAGATACGCGAGGCTGATCCTGTAGCGGATCTGGGAGACGGTCCACTCCTGGACCCTGATCCGACATGCCCTCACACAGTATATGGCAGGTAAAAACCTGTCAGCACCAGAACAGTGTGGTTTTTCAAAGGCAAAATAAACGCTGAAGGGTTAAGCTTCTTAAATAGAGAGCTACCCCAGCTTTTGTCTCCCAATAAAGGGTTAACCACCAAAGAAGGGGTTAATGTTGCAGACTCTCCACAACCCTTATTTAATGAAAAGGGTGTGCGAGCCGCAGGAGCCTCTTATGAGGTAACAGCTGCAGGACAGTGTTCAAAAGTATGCCACATTAAACAAGAACGCCAACGAGAACGCTAACATATTGCGCTGAATTGTATATCGCAATACCAAAGTCGCTAAAGAGATCGCTAACCACTTATGCGTCGTCAATGAGATCGCCCACCGTGGAAGCTACTAGCGACATAAAAAACGATCACAAAAGAAAAATGATCGCAAAACTATGCGTCGCCATTGTGATTGCAGCGGGAGCGTTCTGTGTGACAATACCTTGTCCTGCGCTGAGGGGGTCAAGCTTCTGCCCTGACAGGTAGAGGCGACTCACCCAGCTGGCCGTGGTGTAGTGTCTCCTTTCGGTCAGTCGGGGAGAGCGGAGAGTGAGGAGCCCGAGAAGGCCGTCAGTAATGGCCGCCACGCTAGAGGAGATCTAAACCGGAAGAAAAAAGGCAGGATAAGGCGCGCGCTCAGAGCGCTTCCTGCCCGTGAAAAAATGGGAGAGCGCGAAGCCACGCCCCCCGCCGGTTTCAAAAAAAGCGCGCGACTCACTCCGCTCTCCGCTCCCATGTCCTGCAGGCATCCACCTGCGGACAAAAGTACACAATCACCACACTGAATACATGTAGCAGCGGCTGCCACAGCGGCCGCTGAGGCACTCAAACACATTAAAATGTGGAGTACTCACCCAGCTGAGCGCCACAGGGACCCCTCAGAGATTTGTGGCGCTGCCCGTAGCTTCCCCCCCAGGGCGGGGAACGCAGTGACCCCAGAAGCGCGGTTTGCGTCCCCGCCAGGGAAGCGATCCTCATCCCCCAGGGCCGGCAGGGTTCTGCAGGGACCACCTTATAGGGTAATACAGATCCGCCAAGGGAGAGGTGGGAGTCCAGCAGCGCTGAGACCTGACCTCTAGACCACTTCTGGTGATCCAAGTCTCTGTCCGACTAAAATAAAAAAATCTTCTGAGGAGCTGCTTCCAGCAGCGACTATCCTCTGTGAACCTCAAATTTTAGACTGGAAAGCTGGAGTAGGAGGAGCCCTATATAGCTGGAGGGGCCGGTCAACATTTTTTTAATCTGAGGTGACTGTGTCTCCCTTCCTTCATCTGCAGCTGAAATTTACTTTCCTTGTGGAGTGTGTCAATGACTGCCTTCTGGACATCTGTCAAGCCAGCAGTCTTCCCCATGATTGTGGAGCTACTGAAACAGACTAAGGGACTTTTTTAAATGCTTAGGAAGTGTTTGCAGGTGTTTTTGTTAATTATTCTAAGTTACTGAGATAATGACTTTTGGGTTTTCATTGGCTGTAAGCCATAATCATCAACATTAATAGAAATACACGTGAAATAGATCACTCTGTTCTTTACTTTAAAGAATCAGCTGTAGTCACATACTGTCCTGTCTGTATACTTTTTTTATTTATTTTTTTATTTTATAAGGCTTTACTTTAAAGAATCAGCTGTAGTCACATACTCCTTTTTATGTATTATTTTTTATTTTACAAGTCTTTACTTTAAAGAATCAGCTGTAGTCACATACTGTCCTGTCTGTATACCTTTTTTTTATTTATTTTTTTATTTTACAAGGCTTTACTTTAAAGAATCAGCTGTAGTCTCATACTGTCCTTTCTGTATACTCCTTTTTATGTATTTTTTTTTATTTACAAGTCTTTTCTTTAAAGAATCAGCTGTAGTCACCTACTGTCCTGTCTGTATATTTTTTTTTTTTTTTTTTTTTTTTTTTTTTGCTTGCCCTCCCCTGCTCAGGAGCTGTGCTATGATCAGACCATTTCTGCATGAAATGTCAGACACAGCCATTACACAGTACACAGCAGGGGCACATTTTATGAGATTATCTCAGCACAGGAACATTTTATTGAAATACATTCAATCGTGTAAAATTGTTTTTGTCAAGATCTATTGATTTAAAATGAACTTTTTCTTTGTGGGAAAATCCCTCTAATGTAGAAAAAAGATCCCATGCTTGTCTCCAATTATTCAAGCAAAATATTACTAGCCATGGCAAAAACCCCTGCTTACAAAAAAAACTGACCTACCATAGGCTGAATTTCTAGTGCAAGAAAAATAAATTGAGAATGAATGAATATAAATTGTTTTTCACTTGTAAACAACCACAGAGCTTTTCTAGAGGGAAAAGAGCAGTGAGACACCACAGGAAAGCTGCCTCCACAGTTCTCAGCTTTCCTTCTCTATGACCTCAGTGAATGATCCCTCTAGCGATTTACATCTCTATTCACATAGGGGCCACTTGTTATTCAAGACTTGCTCAACTAGTTTCACGCTGCTTGCAAAACTTCACCCTTAAGGATAAAGCAATTTTTTTATCAGATTTCAGATAAAGCTTCTATTTTTATTTGGTTTATTAATGCAATAAATGCTGATAAAGGGAAATAACAAGCCTGTATTGCATATCATGCTATTAAGTGTAAGGTAGCATCGGACAGAATGGCATGTGTGTAATTTTTTGCACCGTAATAGTTCCCGGATCTCAAACATTTGCAGTCTTATGAAAAAACAAAATTAAGACAAGGTGATGCCACATGACAAACTGAACGCTAGAACATCGGTAATATATTCAGTGCATGACAGTTGTGTGTTTTGTAAGATGTTAATCTCCGGAGACTAAATAAGGACAAGTAATTGCACACTGATACATGTGACGGAGATAACTTCCCCATGGGAGTTGACAATCGTTAGGTTTCTCGCACAAGTGTTGCCAAGCTAGTTTTATTCTTATTGGCAATGCAAAAGAATAATTATTAACCCCTTGTCCCATCATAGACACGTGATCGCCGCCGGGTGTCAGCTGATGCTGACAGCCAGCACTAAGTGCGAGGAGTGGTCCCGCACCACTCTGAGCACTTTAACCCCCTAAATGCTGTGATCGAACTTGATCGCAGCAATCACTCTCAAAATAAAGGGAACGCTCAAATAACACATCCTAGATCTGAATGAATGAAATATTCTCATTGAATACTTTGTTCTGTACAAAGTTAAATGTGCTGACAACAAAATTGCACAAAAATCATCAATTGAAATCAAATTTATTAACCAATGGCGGCCTGGATTTGGAGTCGCACACCAAATTAAAGTGGAATGTAATGTCCTTTAAAACAAGTCAAAATGATGCTCAGTAGTGTGTGTGGCCTCCACGTGCCTGTATGACCTCCCTGCTGCAAAAACATCTGGGCATGCTCCTGATGAGGCGGCGGATGGTTTCCTGAGGAATTTCCTCCCAGACCTGGACTAAAGCATCCACCAACTCCTGGATAGTCTGTGGTACAATGTGACGTTGGTGGATGGAGCGAGAAATGATGTCCCAGATGTGCTCAATTGGATTCAGGTCTGGGGAACGGACGGGCCAGTCCATAACTTCAATGCCTTCATCTTGCAGGAACTGCTGACACACTCCAGCCACATGAGGTCTGGTGTTGTGAATATGCTGGAGGCGGCTTCTGAGCTGTGGCTCCCTCTGGTGGTTGCTGAGGGTAATGAACTGATTAATGAATGGCCTTCAGCTGGTGCTGAATGGTAGGATATAAGTGGCCTGATTTCCCAGCAGCCATGCCGGTTATCAATTGTTCTTCTGGTCTTGCTTGAAGCACTGCTAGTTTCCTGCTCTCCTTCAGATAAGTGTTTGCTGTTTTGTTTTTTTTTTCTCTGTTTGATTTTCTCTGCTGGTTTGCTGCCTGCAGTGGACTGCAGTCTGTCCCTTTTTCGGGGTCTGGCACTGCAATTGTGCTCCGTTTGTATCTGCACTTTTGCTTTGCTCTTTTGTTACTTTTATTTGCTGAATAACGTTTTGTTACACGAGAGATCTGATTTAGGTGGAAGAGGTCGTGTAATCTCAGGTTTTTTGGCAATCAGAAGTGTTGGTATTTTTGTTAGGGTTTTTGTTGGATTGCAGTCAGAATTCTTTCCTGTACTTTTCTGTCTAGACAGATTGGGCCCCAGCGTTTGCTCATTCTATTTTCTGTCTGTGTCCGTGCTTTCTTCTTGTCTTACCGCCATTACATGTTTGGGGGCTTCCTATTTTCTTTGGGGATCTGCTCCGGGGTAGATAGCTTTCATCTTTCTGCCTTTAGGTGTAGTTATCTCTCAGGCTGTGACGAGGCGTCTAGGATCAACGTAGGAACGCTCCACGGCTACATCTAGTTGTGTGGTTAGTTCAGGTTACTGCAATCCAATAGGTTCCAGCCTCTCTGGTGTATTACCGCTCTTGCTATTTTTTGCCATTTCTCCTCAGTTACCGAAACATAACGGTCTGGCATTGTCCTGTATTAGGAGGAACCCAGGGCCAGCTGCACCAGCATATGGTCTCACGGGGGGTCTGAGGATCTCATCTCGGTAGCTAATGGCAGTCAGGCTACCTCTGGTGAGCACATGGAGGCCATCCAAAGAAATGCCTCCCCACACCATTACTGACCCACTGCCAAACTGGTCATGCTGAAGGATGTTGCAGGCAGCAGATCACTCTCCATGGTGTCTCCAGACTCTGTCACATGTGCTCAGTGTGAACCTTCTTTCATCTGTGACGAGCACAAGGCGCCAGTAGTGAATTTGCTAATCCTAGTGTTCTGTGGCAAATGCCAAGCGTCCTGCACGGTGTTGGGCTGTGAGCACAACCCCCATCTGTGGTCGTCGGGTACTCAGATCATTCTCATGGAGTCGGTTTCTAACCATTTGTGCAGACACATGCACATTTGTGGCCTGCTGGAGGTCATTTTGCAGGGCTCTGGCAGTGCTCCTCCTGTTCCTCCTTGCACAAGGGCGGCGTTAGCGGGCCTGCTGCTGGGTTGTTGCCCTCCTACGGCCCCTCCACGTCTCCTAGTGTACTGGCCTGTCTCCTGGTAGCGCCTCTGGATACTACACTGACACACAGCAAACCACCTTGCCACAGCTCACATTGATGTGCCATCCTGGATGAGCTGCACTACCTGAGCCACTTGTGGTAGCATGAGACGGACTCTACAACCCACACAAGTGTGAAAGCACAACCAACGTTCAAAAGTGACCAAAATGTCAGCCAGAAAGCATTGGTACTGAGATGGTCTGTGGTCCCCACCTGCAGAACCACTCCTTTATTGAGTGTGTCTTGATAATTGCCAATAATTTCCATCTGTTATCTATTCCAGGGTTCCCCAACTCCAGTCCTCAAGGCCCACCAACAGGTCATGTTTTCAGGATTTCATTAGTATTGCCCAGGTGATAATTGCATCACCTGTACAATACAAAGGAAATCCTGAAAACATGACCTGTTGGTGGGCCTTGAGGACTGAAGTTGTGGAACACTGGTCTATTTCATTTGCACAACAGCATGTGAAATTGATTGTCAATCAGTGGTGCTTCCTAAATGGACAGTTTTATTGTTTACAAAATAAATCAAGTAATCAAAGTACACATATTTGGTATCACCGCTTCCACAATGACCTGACCTATAAAACTGACCCATTAGTTAACCCCTTTAATGAACACTATAAAAAAAATAAACAAGGTAAAAAACAATGCTTTATCATACCACCGAACAAAAGGTAGAATAAATCACAATCAAAAATGACAAATATAAACAGGTTATCGCTGAAAACGTCATCTTCTGTAAAAAACAGGCTGCCGCACAGATCCATCAGTGGGGAAAAAAAAAAAAAAAAATTGCAGCTCTCAGAAAAAGCGATGTAAAATAAATACTTTTTTTTTTTTTTTTTTAAAGACAAAATATTTATTGTGGAAAAGTCAAAACATAAACTATATATGGGGTATCGCTGTAATCATTCTGACCCGAAGAATGAAACTGACTTATCAATTTTAGCACACACGGAATGACATAGCCCATCCCCCCCTCCAAAAAAAAAAATTCCTGAATTGCTGGTTTTTGTTCATTCTGCCTCACACAAATCGGAATAGAAAGCGATTTAAAAAAAAAAAAAAGTCATGTCTGAAAATGGTACCAATATAAAACGTCAACTCGTCCCGCAAAAAAACAAGCCATAACATGACTTTGGGCCAAAATATGGAAAAATTATAACTCAAAATATGATTATGTAAAGACTTTTTTGCAATAAAAAGCACTTGGTGACCGCAACCAAATATAAAAACCTGACATAAATCTTGTATCGCTGTAATTTCATCGACTGGAAGAACAAAGTCGTCTAATCACTTGTATCACAGGAGGAATGGTGTGAAAACGAAATAAAACCAATTCTTTACATGCTGTTTTTCATTCTGCCTCCCAAAGATCGCAGTAAGGCTCGGTGCACATTTATCCTGTGCTGAGTGCTTACACCGGGGTTTCCGTGTAAATCTCAGAAGGTGTTGAGGGTTCCCTCTGAGTCACGTAAGATTCCCTATAATGAGGCAGATGGAGGCACTGTGGACGCCATCTGACCTGTGACCTGGCTGTGTCCGTCTTTTTAGGATTGCATAAAAGTGCCTTTGGCCACAGTTTTGTGCATTTCTGAAAAGGACACCTCTGAACAGAGGCCAGACGGAGTCCAGAGTAACTCTGCTGCTTCACTATAGTGAATGGATCTGAATCGCATCTCTCAGAGATTGAGATGGAAACCCCCAAAGTAAGCGGTCAGCGTAGAGTGCCGGATAAATGTGATCCCAGACGTTATTTAAAATGTTCCCAATAAAAGCTTCAAATCAATCCACAAAAAAGCAAGTCCCCACTCAGATCTGTCATCTGTTAATGGAAATATAGGGGGCTTCCACATTATTGGTAGCAGCAAATTCTGCGCTCAAAAATGTTCCCCTCCCTTCTGAGCCCCACAGTGTACCTAAACCACATATAGCGTCCACGTTTGGCATTTCGGTAGTGATGAGAGCATGCCTAACTTAAGGGTGTCTCCAGAAGCATGAGCTGGGCATGACGTACTGGTCACTACAACATATTGGTCAATATAATGGCAGTTTGCAATTTTCACTCGGCAACACCCACTGCTGCTTGCTTCTGGAAAACACCCATGGAGTCAAAATCGTTACTACACCTGTAGATAAATTCCCCAAGGGGTATAATTTCCAAAATGGGGCCACTTGAGGTGGGATTCAGCTCTTCTAGCAATTAGGGGTTCTGCATATGAAGTCCAAAAACTATTCTAGTAAAATCTGCAGGAGGCAAATGGCGCTCTGTCCCTCCCGAGTCTCACCGTATGGCTAAGCAGTGCTGTACTGCCACATATGGAGTATTACCACATTGAGTAGAAATTGTGGGACAAATTATGGTGCCATTTTTACCCACTCTTGCGTAAAAATGTAAAATCTGGGGCAAAAAAAAAAGTTTTGGTGGTAAAAATGCAGTTTTTTTTTTTTTTTCTTAGCCCAAAGGTATAAAATTCTGTGACGCACCCATGATGTCAATATGATCATAGTACCCCTAGATGAATTCGTTGAGAGATGTAGCTTGTACTTATGGGGGTTCTGCTGTTCTGGGAACTCGGGGTGGGGGGGGTGTTTCCTTTCCTTTCCTTTCCCAGTATGTCATGGCATCAGAAAACCATAACTGTAAAATCTGCACTATATAGTATGGCGCTCCTTCCCTTCTGAGCTTTGCACTATTCATGAAAAATATTTCCCGATTACATTTATGGCACTGGAGCACTCAGAAAAAAATGGACCTCAGTTTGTTGTAAAAAAAAAATTTCCTACTAGCCCTTAGAAAAATTAAAAACTTGGGGCTAAAACAACATTTTAGTGGTAAAAATGTAATTTATTCTTTACCGCTCAATGGTATAAAATTTGGTGAGGCACATGTGGCGTCAATATGATCACTGCACCCCTAGATGAATTCATTGGGGTGTGTAGTTTATAAAATGAGTTTACATGACTGGGTTTCTGTTTTTCTGGCACCTCAGGGGCTCTGCCAATGTGACATGGCACCCTCAAACCATTCCAGAAAAATCTGACCTCTTCCCTTCGGAGCTCTGCACTGTGCCTCAAAAGTAGTTTTCCCCCACATATGGGGTATTGGCATACTCCGGAGAAATTGCACAACAAATTGTATGGTACAAATGAAAATGCAAAATTTGGGGGCTAAAATAACATTTTTGTGGGGTAAATGTGATTTTATTATTTTCATGGCTCAACGTTCTAAACTCTTGCGAAGCACCTGAGGGTTCAATGTGCTCAACACAACCTAGATCAGTTCTCTGAGGACTCTAGTTTCCAAAATGGTGTAACTTTTGGGGTATTTCCACTTTTTAGGCACATCAGGGGCTCTCCAAATGCGACATGGCGTCTGCTAATTGTTCCAGTAAATTGTGCATTCAAAAGGTCAAATGGTGCCCCTTCCTTTCTGAGCTCTGCCATGCGCCCAAACAGTGGTTTTCCCCCTGCATGCTCAGAAGAAATTGCACAACAAATTTCAGATCCATTGTTTTCTCTGTTGCCCTTGCAAAAATAGAAAAATTTAGATCTAAAGTAAACTTTTTGTTTGTGGGAAAAAAAAGTTAATTTTTTTTTTTTTTTTTTTGCACATTCCAAAAAATTCCTGTGAAGCACCTGAAGAGTTAATAAACTTCAATGTGGTTTTGAGCACCTTGAGGGGTGCAGTTTAAAGAATGGTGTCACTTTTGGGTATTTTCTTTCATATAGACCCCTCAAAGTCACTTTAAATGTGAAGTGGTCCCTAAACAAAACAAAAAATGTTGGAAAAACAAGAGATCGCTGGTAAACTTTCAACCATTTTAACTTCCTAACAAAAAAATTGTTTAAAAAATTGTACTGATGTAAAGGAAGCATGTGGGGAAATATTATTTATTAAAGGGAACCTGTCAGCAGGATTATGTACAGTAACCTACAGACGGTTTTAGACAAATTGGGGCCCTAGGCAAAATTCAAAGTGGGGGGCCCCTTGTCCATATAAAACACATGTTACACCGATATCTGTGCCACAAGTGATTCCAATCAGTGTGCCATCCGTGTATGGATAATGGAAATGAAATTACAAAGCTTCTCATATACTTTACATGTTAAACACGAACGGCACATGTACGGCTCACGGACGGCACTTTTACACGAACCTATGGACTTGTATTGGCCCTTGTCATCTGTGCTGCTGTGAAAACACGGACATGAAAGCAGCACCGTCCCCCAACTACTACAGGGAGTTTATCATTTCATGCTAATTATTTTTACATTCTCAGAAAACCCCTGTAGTGTCTGTTCACATGCACCATTTTTGCTGAGGCTTGATCTACAATGTTGGCAGGAAATATTCTGCTTTTTTTGCCGCCTTTTCACTTGCATTTTTTGTGTCTCATTCATTTTAATAGGGAAAAAAATGCTGCAGAAAAGCTGAAAGATGACGGCAACAGATTTTATATAAAAAAAAAGTGTCTTCTGGCCGGTGTTTGTCTGCTGTACTGGACAGCGCGGAATAGTATAGTAGACGGCACTATTCCATACCATAGTATATTAAAAGCCTGTTCGCACTGCACTTCTGCAGTGCTTCTGGAGGCTCTGCATGAATCCCCCTAAATTAGGATTTACATAAATCCCCGATGGGGCCACAGACTGCACTGACACAAGCAGAGGTCAAATTAATTTTTTTTTTTTTTTTAATGAAATTGGCTGATTTATTTTCTTAGGCCAGGTGCACACGATCAGGAATTATCAGCGCTTTGGACGCAGCACATGTCTGCTGCCGGCTATTGAACGCAGGTGAATCCCTCTGTAATCACTAACATTACACGGGTGACATTTATCACGTGTGCACACACCCTTAGACATTAACTGCTGATCCCTATTATGGCGACACTACAACAGAACTATATATGCAGCAGATATACACATGTACACACATCATATACACTTTATAAATATAGAAGCACTATATACTGCATATACAGTGTGTACAAGCACATATATAAATATATACATAGAAACATTTTTTTTTAAATCATATGCTCAACAAATATTTTTAATACAAATATTTAAAAAATATTTTGCACACATGCAGAAAAACAAATATATATGCACAGATACATACTATATTTATATATAAATTTATATAATATGCACACATCCTAAAACTGTATTACAGAATAAATATAAACAATGCCTATCACATTCACCCCCCAGTCATTTATCGGTAAGTTTTTTTTTCTAGCCCATTCACTTTTTTTTTTTTTTTTTTTATTTTTTTTTCCCCCATCCACCCCTCACCCCCTCAAGAGGGGGGGGGACCATCTTTTGTAAATGCCCTTTTTTTTTAAAAATTTTTTTTTAAAAACCCCCCCCTTTTTCTCCCCCCCCCCCCCATTGAAGAAGTAACTGCCATACAGGGCTTTTTAAATTTTTTTTTTTAA
>JARQOD010000008.1:91143319-91173319 GCA_033576555.1 Oophaga sylvatica | reverse complement strand
TTTGCAGGTCATTTCTTAGAATGCCCTCAAAAATTTTGCAGACTACTGATGTCAGGCTTACCGGACTGTGGTTGCCTGGATCCACAGTCTTACTTTTCTTAAATTTTGGTACCATGTGAGCCAACCCGTTACAAGAGAATGAGATACAGTGGTCTGTCAATTGAGCTCAATTCCCTCAGTATCCATGGATGAATGCCATCTGGGCCGGGGATTTGGCAATTTTAAATTGCTCAGATGTAGATGTACTTCTTTTCATGTTAGTTTTATATCAGATTGGGAATTTTGATTTTTTTTTTTGCCTTGTTGAATGATCCCTGTAACAGTTCATTGGTGAACATGGATGAAAAGTGCCTGTTTAATACCTGCCTTTTCTTTATCCTCTGTGATTATCTTGTTATTATCATCTTTTAAGAGGCAGATACCATCTATTTTTTTTCTTTTTGGCATTGATGTATTTAGTTAAGAAATGTGGTTGTTGAAATCAGTCTTGTGGTGGTTGTTTAACTCAAAACTGAAAATGATTAATGATATGCTCATGCTCTATGGCGGCCTGTGGGGGGTCTTCATGTGATGCTGATTATGTATTTATTTGTATGGCTTCTGACAGGTCACTGATCGCTCACTGACCTGCTCCCTTGTTTATATAATGAATATTGTATATATATCCAGGATGTAATCCTGAAGTTCCAAAAGAAAAAAAATAAAAAGTTTGAAAATGGAGCCTGCGCTGTAGCAGCTATCGATGATGGCTGCTACTGCGCAGGCGGCGCCATCTTGGAGAAGGAAATTTTTTTTCTCTAGCAAGATACACCTGCGGAATATCAGCTATCAGATCACTGATGGCTGGTACTGTGCAGGCACGGCCAGCGCCATTTTCAAACTTTATTTGTTATAGGAACTTCAGGATTACATCAAACAAATGTGTGTATATAATTCATACATATGTGATCATGATGCAGCACAGGTGCCACCGCCAGCACCTACCAGCAGAAGGGTTTAGTGTGTGTTTTTTTTTTTGTTTGTTTTTTCCAGGACACGTATACAGTTGTGCTCAAAAGTTTACATACCCCGCCAGAATTTTTGCTTTCTTGACCTTTTTTCAGAGAATATGAAAAAGTTTTGGTGTTTTCTCCCCTCATGGTTAGTGGTTGGGTGAAGCCATTAACTACTGTGTTTTCTCTTTTTAAATCATAATGACAACCCAAAACATCCAAATGACCCTGATCAAAAGTTTACATACCCTGGTGATTTTGGCCTGCTAACATGCACAGAGGTTGATACAAATGGGTTTGAATGGCTACTAAAGGTAACACCTGTGACAAATACCAGAAAAATTGTTTGAGCTGCAAAGAAAAACCCACAAATAGCATAAGCTGAAATAATCACACAAAATAGTAAAATGTTACTCCTATTCATGAAGTACAATTCACGAAAACTCAGTCTCTGAATCGGTGGGATCTGTTGAAGGTCCAGAGTTTTGACATAATAAAGAACAGGCCAGTTTTTACAATTCTGACCAGTGTCACTTTAACGTGCAAACCACATTGGGTAAAGGGTTAAAAGAGCAAGTCTTTCCTCCGTTTATCATCCTGGAAATGTAAAAAAAAAGCAACATTAATAAATTTAAATTCAGCATCATACCATCCCACAAACTGTTAGTATGTGCATGTAGAGCTTTTAACGACAAGTCCAGCAATGCCTTTGCATGCTCACTCTGTTACTGAGAAGTCAGCTTTTAATTTATATGCAAAAGAAGTTGAAAGATTATTGTAGATCTGAAGCCTCTGTCACTCCAGGTCTACTCCCTGCCAGTGGTGCCTCAGACAGCCTCTATGCTATGACAGAGGCTTCAGATCTACATAGGAATCTTCAGCCTGATTTGCATACCAATTAAAATGCTGATTTCTCAGTAATGGAGGAACCAACTGGCTATGTAAATTTTATTGCTGAACTTGTCTTTGAAAAAGCTACATGTACATATAAATAGTTTGAAGGTGAAGTCCTGCTGACAAATTTCCTTTTTAAAGGAAAAAAAATCATGTATGTTGCAAATAAATGGTTCTTTATGACAATTTTTTGTTTTGGGCTTGATAGAATAATTAATTATTGTTATAATGAATAATAAGAATAACTAATAACAATAATTGTCAGATTTTCTCAGCCTTCCTTTTGGTTTCATACAAAAATAGTTACTTTGGAAAATCTTGTAGTTACCCTAATGTACTAATGTTGGTTATACAAATCTTAAATACAATACAGAATTATTATTATTGAGCCTGTTGTCCTCCTCTAACCGTCATGGATTTGTTTTTCTTCCTCCCTCAGGTGCTCGGGGTGGATGGTGATAGCTGTGCTGTTTGTATTGAAGCATACAAAGCAAGTGATGTTGTGCGCATCTTAACATGCAAGTAAGTAGCAATGGAAGCAGAGAAAGAATTCATCTAAGGCCAGGGTCACACTTGCGAGTTTGATGCGAGAAACTTGCATCAATACCTGGCACTCGGACCGTTGAGCTGCATAGAAATGCATGCAGCGGCACACTCCGGTCCCGAGTATCGGGTATCAATGCGCGAGTTTCTCGCATCGCACTCGCAAGTGTGACCCCGACCTAAGACTGAAAGTTGTACATTTTTATTAAATAATGCACAGGAAAAAGTTACTTTCAATCTCTAGAAAATTTGTCTAATTTGGCTCTGTTTATTCATTTTTTGTAAATGACCTCTCAGGTTAAATAAGGGGTGTCCCATAACTGCAATTTATCGTCTATTTTCCATTCCGATGGGATATATAGAAGATTCTGTTCTTGAGTTGGCACCATCCCTCTAATATTCACTGAGACGTCAGGGTAAAGGATGATGCTATTTGTTCACCTCTTCTCCCACCAAATACCACATACTTTTTATGTCGTACCTGTTGTGCTACGGCTGATGGTACAGTTCCTAGAGGTAGAGATGGACATCACAGAACTACTTAATGTTACAAATGGAGCTCAATGTGATGTAAAGCCACAAACAAATCATAGAAATGTTTATTATACTCAAAAACATGAAGTAAAAGTAGTCTAGCAGCTTAAAGACTTGCAGCTCTACCTAGAACAGCCTGGCCCTGGGTTTCGCCGGCTGCTTCTTCTGTTGGTCTTATTGTGCTACTTGTCTATCTCTGATATTCCTTGGTATGGTTGACACTGTGTTGTTGGATGTTAAACCACCTCTAGTTTTGAAAAACAAATTTTATGCGGCTGAAGAAGGAAATGGCTAAATCAGTAAATAGGGGTATTGCTGATAGATTGCTTTGACTGTTTGTCTTTTATGTGATACAATTATGGTGGTTGTCTATAATGTTCAAAGTGACCTCCACCACGAAGTGTAACACTACATTTCCCATATAGTAAAGATACCTGGCGTCCCTTTTATTTTGTCATGCACTATACTGATTACCTCCCTACACAAAATGAGTTTGATTTGCTAATTAAAGGTGTTTAAGAATTATACAGAATTAGTTGGTTTTATTGCTGGAATCGCTCTAAGCCAGGGTTACGTAGCGTATAAACTGACATAGTTATTGATTTTATATTTATTTTATTATCAATGGAAAGTGTTGATGACAGCTTTTTTTTTTTTTTTTTTTTTTTAAGACTGAATCGTCGTGAAAAAAAAAAATCACAGCAGTTCGATTACACGAAATCAGAGAAACTCGCAATTCAGACCATGGACAAGAAAATCAGACTGGACTCAGATGACATCTAGGCCCGTGTTTGCACGACTCAAATTAGAAGATGAGATCTTGTCTCAATGCTCCTCACAGTATGTATTTCCGATTCTGCACTGAGAAAATCGATCCACTGCTGAATTCTGACAAACTGTCCAGTGATAGGTTGTCATGGCAATTGACCTTTCACGTGTGAGAAACACAAGTGTCCCTAGTTAAGACGGTGCCCACGGTCCACATACGCAGAATCGAGGAATAGATCCTACTCGATCAGGACACTTTCACCGCATGATGGTGTGCATAAGCATGACTTTTCTCATTCATCCTGCACTAGTTGGCTGCCTGCCCACACTGGCATCATGGTTTCTAGTAATTCAATTATAGAGTAGACCAGCAAGGGACCAGGGCAGCTTCAGAAGAGGGTGGTAAGCAGAGGAATCCTATTACTTGTTTGTTACTAGAAAACGTAACAAAAATATAATTACCTGATATCCCCATTAAGTACTAATCATCCTCCTGTCCTGAGCCATGGTAGTGTTGTCTAATACATAAAAACCACATCCCAGCCATTGTGTAGCAATGCGAGTGATCGGCCGACTCAAGGCCATGGAGGAGGCAAATTCATGTGATGGCATTTTTCAAGATGTAGAATTGTTCTCTGTCTCGAGTCCACTGTGTTGACACCTCCAAAAGTTGTGTATTTGCTTACATACAGTAATAATACAGATGAAGTATCAGCTACTTTACTCTGTTAAAATTATACTTTTTTTTTTTTATAAATAGCCATTTCTTCCACAAGAATTGCATTGATCCTTGGCTGCTGGAGCACCGAACATGTCCAATGTGCAAGTGTGACATTCTGAAGTCATTAGGAATTGCAGTAAGTAACACCAAGACAAAATTGATTTTATACATTTTTTTTTTCTGATAGACGAACTGCATTACATGCTTTTTTTTTTTTTTTCTAAATTTACCTTTATTCCTTGTATACGGTCAGAAATTTGCAACAGTACTTGTAGACCAAACCAAGCAGTGTAATAAAAACTGAGAAAAAGAATAGAGGCCCAGCTACACATACACATCAGGTAAACCTAAAAAAGATCAGCGCCAAATAAAATGTAGACTCTCGTAGAATATATATAATTTTTTAAATTTATATTGGTACAAAAATACAATTGGGCATAGTTATCAACGACAAACGTGGTGGTGGCACCCCAAGAATGCTACTGTAAATATAAATTAAAGTGCTACAGATGCTGTTGACAAGTAATATATAGCTATGACCTGACCAGCAGATGGTGATACAATAATGCTGAACTGAGTAAGGCTGGACACGTCTAGTCGGAATGTGGCTGGGCGCATGCAAATTGCATACTTTAGGTCACGCGATCACCCACTTTCACTGGCAAAAGCGGAGAATCCTGATTGCATGCGGTAAGGATTCCAATGTCTACAATCCCATGGAGTAACTGCAGACTCTTCTCAGAAAACCAGATAACCGTTTTAATATATAAAAACTTACCGAGGTGAGATACTGTGCAAAATAAAAGGCAGACTAGTGATGCAACCATGACACGTGCTTTACAATCTTCTTCCCCATATTTGACTAAGTTAGCTGAATCCACCAATATCGTCAGGATCGGCTGACTGTCTAATGTGTATGAGGGAATCCCGGCTCTTATCTGATAAATGATGTTTGAGGAGAGCGAAAGATCCATCACAATGGATTTCTAACAATCGGTCCTATTTTTTTTTTTTCTCTTCGAGATAAGCACCAACAGAGGAGAAAGTTCAGTGGCTCTTGGAGAACATGAGCACTCAGCCGAGTCAAGTGCTCCTGTGTATGGAGGAGTCAGCTTAGGTTGCTGTAGGCCAACAATAGCTCAGAGAAAGCCATCTAATGTGCATGCGGGGCTTAGGATTTGCACGTGTTCTGTGTTTTGGTACCACTCCTGGTTTTAGCTTAGACTACTGACCCGTAGAATACAACCGTGTAACGGCACCTGATACAATACAGCTGTAATCCTAGGTAAGAACCAACATTGTCACACACTGTATACAGCAGGTAAACTTCACATTAAAAATACAGCAAAGCTTAAAGTTGCCCCAAACTTGTATCCCCATTTTTTAGGAGAAAAGAAAACTTTTAGCAACAAAAAGCAAAGATAAAACTATTTTAAGCCCCGCCGCCATCACTGTGTTATAGGACTGGCCTTATCCCCAATAGACTCTACACATGAATAATTCAAGTTTACTATTTGTACAGAAATCAGTCACAAAATGAAGATATAAAGCATTATTGCTCTTAAAGAAAATAACAATTGCTACATTGTGGTAATGTGTTTCTCATTTTCTCAATGCAAGGCTGATGAAGAAGAGACAGACACCACTATGGCAATATCCTCTGTATCTAGTGAGATTCTGCAGACTACGATGCAGATGGAGGAGGAGACCCGCAGTGACAACGCATCTTCTGGATATGCCTCTGTCCGAGGTCTTGAAGACCTTCCAGAAGAACCACATGGCCTACGTGAGTATCCTTGTATTAATGTAAGCCTTCATTCCAGTATGTTAAAGGGAACTTGTCACCACATTTCCAGGACCTAAACTGCTGCCACCACCTTCTGTGTCACTTAATTAGGATCCTAGTAATCCGCTTTGCACTGTCTGGCATACCTCGGGAAATGAACGCTATACATTGCTCCCCCTATATGGTAGTCCGCACTAAGCATCTGATGGATGGGAACAGACCAACCTCTGTGCCAGCTGTGATTCTATAATTTAGTCCATAGATCAAAAGCAAAGGGGCTGAGATAGCAGGCTCACAGCAGGCGCTGAGGTTGGTCCAACAGGTGGAATAATAGAATTTAGTGGAACTTTTAACCCCTGTACAACCTATGATAGATATATATAATATTTTCATAGGTCACATCCTCCTCTCTAATACAGGCTATGGCATGGAGCCCACACCTTTCCGTCACATGACAGGGGGACTTAACAGCTGATCAGATCAGCTAACAGCCGCTGGTGGAATAGCGATCCACCCATGGCTGTTAACATGTTAAATGTCACTGTCAATCTCTGACAGCGGTATTTAACTTGTACAAATCAGATTTGCGTCATTGGGTCCACCCATCGGCGCCCGTGTCACATGAACACGTGGCACCAATGGGTTGGCATGACAAACTGGGATCTGCAGGAGACCCCCGTAGTTGTCAGTGCCGAACTGCTATGAGTGCAGCTGTATTGCCAGCATTCATAGCAGATGGGCATTTTTGCTACACAGAGCAGGGCTGCAGCAAAAACTGAAAAACCCAAGGTGGTAAAGGGTTTAAACTATAGTTATGGTGATACACCTCCATTACTGTATGCAATTACTTTGAAGTACGGTATATGCCATTCATGAAGCTCTTGCAGCATATTTGTCAAAACATGTAAAAATGGGCCTTAAAGTGATTTGAGCCCTCAAAATGCAAGTAAAAAATGAGGCTCAAGTGTAACACATTGCTACTGAATAGTGGAATACAGAGCTAGATGATTTATTCAATTTCTGAGCTATGCGAGAGTTCACACAATGTATACATTACAGGGCTTTCTCATCTCCTAGAGAATTGGCATATCGCTAGGATATGCTCTCCTCTCCCCTAATCATAGGCTCAGAGGAACCTCAAACTGTCTGTCGAGACCACTGGCAGACCCTTCCACGGTCTTGCTTAACCCAAGTGAAAGGGAAACTCACTGCCAGCTGCAGTTCACTACACAGCTGCTCACTGGGCCCTTGGTACCCCAGTCTGACACTGCAGTAAACGAACACTGATGAAAATCTGATCCAAAAACACTAATGAAAATTGTTTTCTAGTATGCAAAACACAGGACGATTCACTCGATCTTAAGTAATCATGTTCTCTTTGCTAATAGGACCTAAGCTTGAGACCCCAGGGGTGAGGTACCATAGCTTCTGCAGCTAAACCACCCTATGTGCACGCACATATTTACTATGACCCTTTAGAAAATGAAATCCGATTGCTGGATACATGTAACATGGCCTATTCTTCTTTTTTTTTTTTTAAAGACTGTTTTGATAAATTTCTACCATCATATTGACACTTGCCGGTCTTTAAGTCTAAGCCAGCGCTGTTTACTACGATGATACTATATTCAACTAGTACATGCACATCGATGACTTGCTAAATGACTGTCAGTTTGTCAAGACAATGTTCTCCTGATGACTCCAACCTCGTTTCTTTTGTAGATGAAGAAGTAGGCCTTGTAAGCCATGACCCTGCGACCACAGCCGTTGAAATCCTTCCTCACATGGATAATCCGACATTTGAACGTGAAGATGGCGACCACATTCGGAATGTGAAGTCTTGAGCAAAACAATGAAAGGACAATGCACATAAGAGCTCTTCACATCCAGTTTCCTGAATAGTTTTAATCCCAATTTTTCTAAATGGAAGCATCAACTCTAGAAGGCATCACCCCTACAGTCCAAAGAAATGGAGATGAGCTGCGTTTTGACATGGCCTTAGCTGGATCTTACAGACTCATGTAATGCAATTTTAAGTGCTTATACGCAGGTTTAAGTAGGATTTAATTAAAAATACGAATTAAACCTTGACACAGTGCATATTTTATTACAATGACACACTTAAATTATATATATCAATTTGTGACTATATTGGATTTTCCCGTTCGGCTTGGTCATGCACCAGATACCTCACTAAAAATATAATTCTATTTTTACTAGATCACGTTTTGATGTCACGTCCATGAAATTTTAATTTCACAGGAATTAATTTGCAGTATTTCTTTTTATGGACTCTGAATGGTATACGGCAGGCTTTGCTTACCCAGCAAGGGTCATTTCGGCACCACTCGCCTCCCGAAACCAAAGTTAGGGTGCCAGAATAATACTTTAAGGTTGTTGAGAGTCAGAGTGTATCTGCTAAAAGAAGCCGTAATCCTGCTTATTTCTATTTCGCTGTATTAGATTTAATGGATCGATCTACATTTTTCAAGATTTACAAAGGAAGATTTCTTAAAAAAATGACCCAGAAAATAATTTGGCCAATTAAACAGCTAATAAAAAGAATAGTTTTTGTTAATCCCAAATTACTGGTAAATCTAGCCTTGATCGAATGCCAAAAGTCAATTTTAAGGATTAAACAAAAGTCACAAATTTTGTGACTTTTACTTGCATAGTACCTGAAGTGATTCGGCAGCAAAATTTTCAGGGGTTGCATGCAGATGTTGCTGTGGATTGTGTTACAGGTTTGCAATAAAAATCTGCATAAATCTTTAGAACGCTTCCAATTTAAAAATCCCACCGCAGGTCAATTTCTGTGCATAAAAAATCAGGAGCATGAGGTTTGTAAAAAGAAATGAAATAAAAAAATTAAAATACATAGCTGGTATTCTATAATGCTGCAGATTTTTTGCACACAAATCCTTCCCATGTGCATTGAACTTTTGTGTTGCATACAGATCTAGCTGTGGATTGTGCCATTGCTTCTTACATTTCACCCTTTACCACTGTGTGAAATCCAATGAAAATACACAACAAAATACATAGGTTGTGGACTAAAATTCCATAGCATGTCATCCAATCCGCATTGGAAAAATCTGCTATATAGGTCTTCCACCAGATCTTAAAGGAGTCATCCAGTACTATATTGATGTTTTACTAAGGACTAGTGATGTGCGAACGAGCTTGGATAAGGTGTTAGTGACTTTGGCGCACTCAAAAAATACGTTCGAGATCCCTTAGCAGCATGTCTCGTGGCTGTTCAACAGTCACAGCACATGCAGGGATTACCTAACAAACAGGCAACCCCTGCATGTGTTGCGGCTCTCTAACAGCCGTGAGACATGCAGCTGCGGGGACAGGAACATATTTTTCGACCATGGCGAAGACACTGTTAGCACCCTAACACCCGACAATGTTGGGAGAACACTTTATTCATCATGTTCGCTCATTACTAAGAAAGACCTAAGAACTAACAGGCTGGTAGTTACTAACTACTTGCCTGTTCTACACAGTGCAGATCTTTGCCTACACAGAGTGGTCACAGACCGCTCCTGCGCCTTCTGCTGACTTTGGAATGGTGGCTTCTCTTTTTGTTCTGCTCTATTCATGGGGTGTGACTGCTGATGTCATGCTGATTGACAACCAGCTCCAAACAGCCTTAATCTTGGAAGTCAACTGTCAATCAGCATGACACTGGCAGTCACACCCCATCAATAGAACAGTCAGGAAGAAGAGCTTTTCTTTGGATGTGGAGCAGCTGAATCTCCAGTAGGAGCCGTCCGTGACCGCTCTAAGGGGTGCCGGATAGAACAGTCAGGTAGTTAGTACCTACCTATTATTTTTTTGGCTAATAGTAAAAAAAAAATAAAATCCTGGATAACCCTTTTAACATACATGATTTAACAGTTTAAGGGACTTGATAATAAAAATATTAAACATAGTTGTTACTGGGGTTAGTAATATCACATTTCTATAGTTTTTCATCAAACCATTTTAAATAGATGAGACTGAGAAAAATTGAAGATGAAAATTCCTTTCCCTATATATAATTTTTTTTTTCCTAATTTGATGCTGCAACAGTTTATTCCCTTAGCCTGCAATGTGGAAATATATAGAGAGAAAAAGAGACAGATTGGGCATGGCAATCGACTTTTTTCTATGTGAGTATTAAAAATGATCACGCCCCCTTGGATACCAATACTAGTTTTACATTCAAGGGAGGGAGCAGGAATGAAAAATAAATCTTGCCAGATTCAGGAGAACATCGCATTTTCAGCAGGTAAAAAGAGGACATTTTATGCCAAGTGACAGGAACGGGATACAAATAAGAGGGGGTAATAATTTATTGTTCAGCAATAGTGATGTATTTTGAGCAAGGTTGAAGTTGACTTGGAGAATATATGAATTATTGATAGATTTAATGGATTTTTATGGTAAATTATGAATGGAGAAATTGGATAATAATTCATCAACACATTTTATAGAAATTATACTTTTATGTGATGTGACCGCTGATCTCCGATGATATCCCTTATTTGTAACTTAAAGGAAATGCACTTTATTTCCATGTTCTTTATTGCAGTAACTTTGTGTAAATTTAATGTGAACAGAAATGCGTGTGAATGGCGAAATGATACTTTTAATTTTTTTGTTTCTGTATAAAATTTAGCAACGCTGTATCTGAAGTTTTTTAAATTCTGTAAAATATGTATCTGAATCCGATTAGTAAATTGTGTAAATAAATCGTATTCCAATATTTTTGCTTTGCACCTGGTTTATTTTTTGCATTCAATCTACATCCTAAAATCATATATTTTCTAAAACAAATTGCCATCTTTAAGCCCTTCTTTATTCACATTTCCTTTGTCTTCAAACTGTAAGATTTTTGTTTGTTGCCATGCTTTCTGCTATTCACTAAAGGGGCCAAACTAGTCTGTATAGTTAGTGTAAGCATCGTGGAGCAGATACAACTTGCAGTCTCCACTTCGGTGCGTGTGGATACATGGACTCAAATTACGCTGTATGTAACACAAAAATTAACGTATGAATTCCGTCTTCAGTGTGGCTCACTACCTCCTGCGTTAGACATAAGGCCGGCAATACGCGCCGGTCCGACAAGGGATGGTGATTACAGGACCGGACGCAGTCTACAGAACTCAAATTCAACAGCTTTGTAGCCATAGATGAGGGTGTTTTGAGTTTGGACCAGGAGACTCACAGCTGATCAGGAAATTGGTCCCATATGAGCTAAACAGGATTAACCCAGTGCATCCGTCTTTCTAAATTGGATATTAACTTTATAGCCAATTTTAAGAAATGTGAAATATGTAATGTTGGCTTTTGAGTAGAGATGAGCAAATTTGTTCGGATTCGGTTCCGAATACGATCGGACTCGAATATTGTTTTTGCAATATTTGTCGAACACAGCTGAACGTCATTAGAGTCAATGGGGGTAAAGATTACTGAATATGTTCAGAAATGATCATAAGACAAACATTCGGCACGAATATTGTTTGAATATGGCCCGAATATGTAAAAATCGTATTTGGGGACAAAATTCAAACAAATTCGCTCATCTCTACTTTTGAGGGATGAAGCACATTTCACCTGTGCTAGTTTCTTGATGTCAAGGATCCACTCAAGCATACTGAACAGGAAGCATGTTGACCCTCACAAATTTAGATGTATAGGTTGTAAAATACTTATCAGACTCCCTTCAGATGTCCATTTTTCACATGCGAGTTCTTACTTTTTTCAAGGACAGAATTCATACGCATAATATGCGGGGATGTTCACATGTCCATGTATATCTGCGGAGAAATGTCCGATTTTTGAGTCACCGATCAAACTCTACAATGCAAGTCTATCCAGAAAAACATTTTGAGGTTGTACATTGATGTTGTACAAAAGGTCCCGGCTCACAGTCCCATTTCTCATTGAAGTCCAGTTCTTCCACACCAAACTCACCCAACACTGTGTCTCAGGATCCCGCTCTGACAGACCACGTTAAATTACAATTCGTGGCTGGGTTGCTGTGGTCCTTAATCACTTGCACTTTTCAATAATACCACTTATAGTTGATAGTGTTAATATTTTAGGAGGAAATACATTGTGAACTGATTTGTTAGTCCAGTGGCTCCAAAAGATGTCACTGAATTTGAGTTTGGTCCTGTAATAAAAGGACTAGAGATGAGTGAACGTACTTGGATAAGGTGTTATCTGAGCATGCTCTGGTATTATCCGAGTATCTTCGGCGTGCTCGTATAATATGTTCGAGTCCAGGCGACTGCATGTTTTGTGGCTGTTAGACAGCTGCAACACATGCAAGGGATTTCCGAACAGCTGCAAAACATGCAGCCGCCGGGACTCGAACATATTATCTGAGCACACACAAGACACCTGGATAACATCTGAGCATGCTTAGATAATACCTTATCAGAGCATTTTCGCCCATCACTAAGCCGGTATAAGTTACCAACTCATTAAAATCAATTTAAGAAAGATTGACCTATCTTTATTGTATAAAATACCAAAGACTGCCCAACACTGAAAATGACCTTTGTTCCTGACATCACTGCTAGTTACCCCATAATTCATCTCTGCAAAGTAAAGTAGCAAATCCAAATCTAATTGGAGCAAGGTTCACATTGTTTCCGCTATATTCCATCTAGATTTTATTTTTTTTTTTTAAATAGAAGGATAATAAGAGTATTTTACGGAGCTACAGGCATTACATGCTCCTCAAAAGTGAAATTGCAAAAACCAAGAATGAAAAGTCATGGAATTCTAGAAATCATCAGAGAATGGATAGACATGGAGATTTACAAATGATGAAAAAATAAAAACAAATTTTTCAAAACATCGAGAGTTACTAATTGAGTACGAGCGCCACACACACTTGCATTCCTTGGCTGCTATCAGTGAGGTTATTAGTGGTTGTCTGAGGAATGTTCTTCCATTCTGAATGCACTTGGACAAATCATCAAGAGCCGCTGCTGGCAGCTACCTTTTGCAATTGCCGACCAATGACTTCCCAGATGTGTTCGATGGAACACTAGCACATAGACGCTGCAGGCGATGGTAGCAACTTTAGGCCACGTAGGTTGCTCACAGTAGCACAAGCAACACTCAGCCTGGCATTGTTGCATTGAGAAACAACTCCTGAGATACTTTAGAAATATGGCTGAACCAATGGTTACACTCTGTACTCCGAGTAAAATTGGACGTCACATCTTAAGCCTAAGGCATCGTACAGTGTCTACACAAACCATCAGAAGGTGTTTGCGCAACAGTGGGCTATGAGCCAGACATTCGGCAACAGGTGCAGAAATGACCTCGTGCCCCTACAATCAAAGGCTATAATGGTGCAGAGCAATGGAGGTCTATCCTCTTCAACGATGAGTCATGGGTTTGTCTTGAATGCAACGTCAGCCAGTGATTGGTCTGGAGACCATTGGGCAATACCATGAAGAGGCCTTAAGAAGGAATGTCATGCCAGTCCTATTCACAAAATTATAGTGTGTTGTGGCATAGTCGCTGGACCCCTCTAGTTTTCATTTTAGGTACATTCACATCTTGGCGCTGCTTTGATTTGGTTGTGGAACCACTGATCGACGTTTCTACAACGTGTCGCGGGAGCGATTTTCCAACACAATGCCATGTTGCATGTTGCTGATGATACCGTGTGCAACCTATATGGCCAAAACTTGCTACCATGGCCTGCAGCGTCTCCAGACTTGTCTGCCATCAAGCACATCTAGGACATCGTTGGCCTTCAATTGCAAAGGAAGCTACCTGCAGTGTATCTTAATGATTTGCCCTAGTGCATTGAGGATGGCAGAACATTCCTCAGACAACCATTAATAACTTCATGACTTACAAGTCTGTGTATTTCTGTGCGTGACTCTCATATTTGATACTGAAAAAAAAAAAAACCCAGCTAAAGATTCACTAAAAATTGATCAAAGAAATTCCCTATGAAAAGCAATAAACACCTTTACTGTTGAGCGTTATTAGGGTACGGTAATATTAAAATCTAACCTTTATTTCCTAACTGTAGGATAAAAAGCGTCGCTCTTTTTTTTGAAAAAAATTACACTGTCCTAACTATATTTTGACTTTAAATTGCTTCAGAAGAAGTATTTATTAGGAAATTAATGAGTATCTGTTATATTAGAGTAATCAAGAACCAAAATTAGAAAGGATGACTCCCCAAGAGTATGTGGCAGCGACGCTCCCGCGTCTTGCTTGTTTGTAACGCTACAAACAAGCAAGATGCGGGAGCGTCGCTGCCACACAATCGTGCAAGATTCTACATTTACCTACTTGAAAGTCACTACTTTCCATTTATTTACTAACAACCACCCAGGCCATACTCTTGGGGAGTCATCCTTTCTAATTTTGGTTCTTGATTACTCTAATATAACAGATACTCATTAATTTCCTAATAAATACTTCTTCTGAAGCAATTTTCAGCGGCTTTTGAAAAAGACTCGGGAGAGTCGAAACGTTATGTTAATTTTGTCGCTTTGATAATTGTGCTCCTCATTCTGTTTGGTTGTTTAATAAAACTTTATTTTGCATGGAATTCCTGTTTGAGAGTGCAGTGCTATATACATTTCTAGATTGGGATTTATTCCATGACACTAGCACCTCGCCATTGTTATATTCGAGTGCACACCATTTAACCTCTATTATATTTTGACTTTATTATTGCTTGTTTATTATTAATATCCATGTTTTGTCACTATATTGCCATACCCTAATAATTCTACACCGTGAAGTTGAATAAATGGAGATGATTTGAAAACTTTGTTTCCGGTTTTCATCATTTGCGTATTAACAATACATGTCTATCCTGTGATTTACAGAATTCAACGAGTTTTCCTTCCTAGCGTTGCAATTTCAATATTAAGGAGGATAGCTACGAAAAACTACTTTAGTAAAACTTGTAATATTTTTTTTAATAGTTTAGAACAATTTGAAAAACGAAGGTGAAGTTTTCTATTCTATGCCACAATATATATAAAGAATGTAATTTTTTTACATATGGCACATTACCTCCGGCGTTTTCGCATCAGGGTCTATATTTTGTAGCCTTTCTCATTCGACCATTTACTGAGACACCAAGAACCCGTCCTGCTCTTAGATAAATATTCAGCAGATGGCAGCATTCGAAAGGAAATGACAATGCTGTAGACTGTGAGCCCTCGCGGGCAGGGTCCTCTCTCCTTCTGTACTTGTGTGTCCCTTGTCTAGCACATGTTTATTGTATCTGTCTATATTTTCCCTTTCATATGTAAAGCGCCATGAATAAATGGCGCTATATAAATGTATAATAATAATAATGCTGTGAAGATAAACATTTGGATGTGTAAGAGAAAGTGGTAGAAGCGCTACTAAAATATATTGTTCAGCCTGAATGATAAAACCGCCGCAATTTCATTGATAAATTTGCTCTGGCGGGTGAAAAGAGCATTACATACAGAGGTCACATGCTGTATAAATTAGGATATATGTGGTATTCATATAATGTGCAACTCAGCGTGGAAAAAGAATGTGTCCTTAATATTTGCTTGGATTATTGACACTTATTAGAGACCCATACGAGAAGCTTTGTTCATAGTGTAGTGTTTTTCACAATGCACAACGGCAAACGTGTCCCATATTACAGATTCAGCCTCCCATAACGACACCTGTATATAGGTTGCAGTGGCGTAACTAGAAATGGTGGGGCCCCACAGCAAAATTTTGAACGGGGCCCCCTCTCCCAAACGGGCGGCGGGGGCGGGGTTCTGATAGTGGGCGGAGCCAATAGCAGTGGGCGGAGCAAATCACAGCAATTCTCTAGGCCCAAAAAATACTCTTCAGTCTCATAACGGCCAGCTTTTTGCCCAAATCAGAGCTGTATTTAAAGCAGACATTATGGAAACACAATATAATATAATGGACTGGTAGCAATGCAGCCCCCTTATGCTACCATTACTAGTAACCATGTCCCGCATAACTATTAATGCAGGCACATTATGCCCCCATAACTAGTAATAAGCCCTCTTATTCTCCCATCAGTAGTAATGTGCCCCTCAAGTAGTAATGCAGCCAAGAATGCAGAGTTATCACTCACACAGTATGTGCCCCCGTTAATCTTCGGTGGTATCTTCAGCTCCACAGTGGAGCACACTCACCACCAGTCCTTCACCCTTCAGAGCTTCAATTGTACTGGCGTCTGTATAGACACCAGTGCAATTGATTCCTGGGAGACGGCACGCAGCAGCTTCTCTGCGCCGGCTGTCAGCATGACAGCCAGCACAGGGAACCGCCGACTCTCAGGCCATGGGCGGCGGAACACAGCCGCAGGGGAGACAGCTGCAGCAGGGACGGGCCCCCTGCTAGCCCGGGCCCTATGGCAGCTGCTTCCCCTGCTTCCACGATAGTTCCGCCCCTGATAGGTTGTTAAACTGCTGGGCCATGGGGCAGATGGGCATATGCCTCCTGGGCCTCGTAAGGGCATTATGGCCTCCGGCCGGGCTTGTGCGCAAAGGGGGTCCGACGACTCATATTTCAGCTGATTGTGTGTTCCCAAAAAACATGAATTCAGCTGAAATGTATTGCAGTGCAGAGAGCCACTGGCTCCCTGCACCGCAACACATGCTGCCGGCCAATCAGAGTTGCAATACATATCAAACTCAGCAGCTGACCCCTGCAATAGCTATGGAAGAGGACGCTACACGTTGTGAGAGCAGAGGAAGGTAAGAAGAATGATTTACTTTTCTTTTAAATGTGTTGGAAAAGAATGGGGGACATAATAACAGGAACAGGCCCAGAAATTTGGTGGACAGAATAATAGGAAGTGGCCCAGGATAGAAGACATTATGTTACTATAATAGACAAACCATTATTTCTCATATTTAGGGCCTCTACAGTGACGGGGTCTGTGCCACCGGACTGGCGCATAGCAAATGTAGTACCAATATTCAAAAAGGGCTCTAAAAGTGAACCTGGAAATTATAGGCCAGTAAGTCTAAACTGTATTGTTAGTAAATTATTTGAAGGATTTCTGAGGGATGTTATTCTGGATCATCTCAAGGAGAATAACTGTGTAACTCCATATCAGCATGAGTTTATGAGGACTCACTCCTGTCAAACCAATCTAATCAGTTTTTATGAAGAGATAAGCCATACACTGTACCAAGGTGAGTCATTGGATGTGGTATATCTTGATTTTTCCAAAGCATTTGATACCGTGCCACACAAGAGGTTGGTACACATAATGAGAATGCCGGGTCTGGGGAAAATGTGTGTAAATGGGTAAGTAACTGGCTTAGTAATAAAAAGCAGACGGTGCTTATAAATGGTATATTCTCTAACTGGGTCGCTGTGACTAGTGGGGTACCGCAGGGGTCGGTGTTGGGACTTATTCTCTTCAACATATTTAATAACGATCTGGTAGAAGGTTTACACAGTAGAATATCGATATTTGCAGATTATACTAAACTATGTAAAGCAGTCAATACAAGAGAAGATAGAATTCTGCTACCGATGGATCTGGATAAGTTGAAAACTTGGGCCGAAAGGTGGCAGATGGGGTTTAACAATGATAAATGTAAGGTCATACACATGGGAAGAAGGAATCAATAACACCATTACACACTGAACGGGAAACCACTGGGTAAAACGGACATAGAGAAGGACTTGGGGATCCAAGTTAATGATAAAAGTACCTGGAGCAACCAGTGCCAGACAGCAGCTGCCAAGGCAAACAGGATCATATGGTGCATTAACCCCTTCACCCCCAAGGTGTAATGTATGTAGTACAGTTCATATAGCGTCTTGTGCTTGGGTGCAATGAAAATACATGAGACACAGGTTTGATATAGAAAGTCTTGTATTACTTCATACAAGTTGGCAAAAATAGTCACACAGTTTGCAGACACAGAAGCAGGAGACACAGCAGGCCAGAGTAATCTAAGCTCAGCAATCACTCTCCACAACAGGTTCAGGATCTTCTTCTCTGTTACCGTAAGTCCATGCAAACGTGGGTCTTTCAAAGAGCAGGGTTCAGAGTCCACAAGTGCTTCAGAGTTCCTCAGTAGGAATAGCTGGAGTACAAGGTCCAAGGCTTTAGGAGTCAGGTCACAGGTTCACTGCAGGCTAGATTCTGAAGCACTGATTGCTCAGCTGTGGCTGCTTAAGAAGCAAAAGGAGAGAATCAGGGCGGGAACATGCAAGCTGGAAACTCCATTTTGACTGAGGGCAAGATAGCTGCAGCAAGACAGAAAGTAAAATGGCTGACGAACAAACTGAGTTTCAGGAACATGTACACAGAACCTTACATTACTCCCCCCTTAGGGACAACCTCCGGATGACCTCAGGCCAGGCTTGTGTGGGTACCTCTGATGAAACTGACGGAGCAAGCGAGGAGCATTAACGTTATTGACTGGTTCCCATGAGTTGTCCTCCACTGGGTAGCCCTGCCATTTAATCAGATATTGTAACTGATTTCTATACAACCTGGAATCTAAAATCCTTTCCACCACAAATTCTTCCTGACCATCGACTAGCACTGGGTCAGGGCAAGGAGAAGAACGTCCAGGAAACGTATTGGGTGTCGCAGCCTTTAGTAGGGATACATGAAAGACAGGGTGAATTCTCATAGTTCTGGGCAGTTGAAGACGACAAGCAACGGCACTTATAATTTTACTGATTTTATAGGGTCCAATGTACTTATGTCCCAACTTAGACGATGGAATCCTTAACTTAAGATTTCTGGTTGACAGCCAGACCAAGTCTCCTACCTTGAAAGCTGGTGCAGGTTTACGAAATTTATCTGCTGCTTTCTTGTACCTTTCCTGAGCCGATTCCAGATTCTCCTTTAGAAGATCCATATTCTTCTGTAAAGACGTGATTCTTTCAGCCACTGCTGGTAAAGGCGTTTCTATGGGAAATCGTGGTAGAATGTTAGGATGATAACCTAGATTAGAGTAAAAAGGAGACTGCTTAGTGGAGGCACTCTGAGAGTTGTTATACGAGAACTCAGCTAATGGAAGTAGATCCACCCAATCATCCTGTAGGTGGCAGATAAAGCAGCGGAGATACTGCTCCAGGGTTTGATTGGTTCGTTCGGTCTGTCCATTAGTCTGGAATGAAAAGCAGAAGAAAGGTTTACTTTAATGTCCAATGCTGCACAGAAATTTTGCCAAAACCTAGAAGTGAATTGCACCCCTCGATCCGAAATAACCCTCATCCGGTACTCCATGTAAGCGAAACACATCTTTAATCATCAAATCTGATGTCTGTTTTGCAGTGGGTAAGCCGACACAAGGGATAAAATGAGCTGCCTTTGTTAGACGGTCAACCACCACTAGAATGGTGTTCTTCCCTTGAGAGGTTGGTAACTCCACAATGAAGTCCATAGAAATGGATCCCCACGGGCGGGACGGGGTGGGAAGAGGCTGTAACAGACCAGTTGGTGAGGAGCGAGGTGTTTTGCATCTTGCACAGACTTCACATGAAGTGACATAGTTTAAAACATCCTTCCTGCAAGTGGGCCACCAAAAGAAACGAGAGAGAAATTCCTGTGTCTTTAGAATTCCTCTATGCCCAGTATCTTGGAATCGTGAATGAGTTGCAATACTCTCAATCTGACTGTTTCAGGAATATACAGGCGTTGTCCCTGAATCCACACACCATTCTTAAAGACAAGACTTACGTCCCTTGGGGGTTGTGCCAAAAAGGAATCCGCATGGTATGCTTCCTTGATGTCCTTAAGTAGGTCTTGATTATGAATTACTCCTAGGAATCTAGAGTCAGGAAGAATAGTCTTAGGAGGAGTAATTGGACGTGTCTCTGCTGAGTAAATCCTAGAGAGTGCATCAGCCTTTCCATTGCGCGATCCTGGTCTATAAGAAATGATAAAATTAAATTAGTTTAAGAAAAGATTCCAGCGAGCCTGGCGAGGAGTCAGGCACTTAGCCGACCTGATAAACTCAAGGTTACGATGGTCTGTCAGGACGACTATTTGCTGTGCAGCTCCCTGAAGAAGGTGTCTCCATTCTTTGAAGGCGGCAATAATGGCCAACAACTCTCTATTGCCCACATCGTAGTTCCTCTCAGCCGAAGACAACTGCTGGGAAAAGAAGGCACAGGGATGCAAGACATTCTTCTCACCTGTTCTCTGAGAGAGTATAGCTCCAACGGCACAGTCTGAAGCATCCACCTCTATTATGAAGGCAAGCTCGGGGTTGGGATGTACTAAGATAGGTGCGGTGGTAAATTTATCTTTTAGACGGGAAAATGCTTCCTGGGCTTGGGGAGTCCAGGAGAACCTAGACTCTTTCCGGGTAAGTTGGGTGATAGGTGACACTACCTCAGAGAAATTTCTAATGAAACGTCTATAGAAGTTGGCAAACCCGATGAAGCGCTGTACCTCCTTCACATTTCTAGGACTTGGCCAATCCTTGATGGCTTGGGTTTTGCTTCCATCCATACTAATTCCTTGTGTAGACAGTACATACCCCAGAAATTGAATTTCGGTCCTATGGAATTCACACTTTTCAAGTTTGATGTAAAGATGATTTTGTCTTAGACGTTCCAAGACCATTCTCACATGTCCATGATGTTCCTCTGTGGAGTTAGAAAAAATTAGAATATCATCCAAATAAATTACCACGAATGTATCTAGGAGATCCCTGAAGATGTCATTCACCAAGTGTTGGAAAGTGGCTGGGGCGGTACTCAGACCAAAAGGCATAACTAGATATTCAAAGTGTCCATAGCGTGACCTGAATGCAGTCTTCCATTCATCCCCAGGTCTAATACGGACTAAGTTATAGGCCCCACGAAGATCTAGTTTAGAGAAAATTTTGGCATGTCGCACTCTCTCCAATAACTCAGGGATTAAAGGCAATGGATAACGGTTTCTAATAGTAACCTTATTGAGTTCCCTATAGTCTACGCATGGTCTCAGAGATCCATCTTTCTTCTTTACAAAGAAGATGGGTGCACCTGCAGGAGATGAAGAGGGGCGTATGAAGCCCTTGGCTAGATTTTCGTCTATGTAATCCTTTAAAGCCTTTAGCTCGGCCCCGCCAGGGGGTAGATCTTACCAAAAGGTATCTCTGCTCCAGGCAATAATTCAATTGGACAATCATATGGACGGTGAGGAGGAAGCTGGTCAGCGTTCTTCTTGTCACATAAATCCACATAGTCCTGGTATACAGCTGGTAGTTCAGGGACTGACATGGTTCCTTTAGGAACAGAGCAAGCTGAAGCTTTTGGACTCATCTGTTTCTCTGGAAAGTGTAATTCCTTGGTCTCCCAGTTAATGGTAGGATTCTGAGCCTGCAGCCATGGTAGCCCTAGAATAATGGGAAAGTGGGGAGAAGAGATAAGCATAAAGGACAGTTTCTCTTGATGATCTTTACCCATAAGAACCCTCAAAGGCTCTGTTTCCTGATCCACTGGTCCAGAGGTCAGCAGGGAGCCATCCACAGTTTCCATCTGTACTGGAGTAGCCTTCTTCACTGAACGTATCCCCTGTTTTCAGAGCAAAGGAGACATCCATAAAATTTCCACTTGCCCCTGAGTCGATCATAGCAGAGCTAGACACCCAAGCTGAGTCAACCCAGAGTTTGATGGAAAGAAAGCAATGAGAATTGTTTTTCTTACAACTCAGCTGGGACACCGCTGAGGAAACTTGAAAAATGGCAGCGTTTACACAGTCAACGTCCTCAGAGGTAACGGAGTTTAAGTCCGAGAAATCAAGATCTGTTGCTGCAGATCTCTCTGGAGCCTGAGGCTCGGACCTGACAGATCCCCTCTCGCAACACTCACAATGAATGAGTGCTGCAGTAGTCTTACGAGAACGGCTGGGGCAGTTTATAATGAAGTGCCCTGACTTACCACAATAGAAACATAGATTCTCCTTAAAACGATGTTCCTTGCGTGCATCACTAACCCGTCGTTGTAAAGAGTCTACCTGCATGGGTTCAGGTTCAGGTTCCCGTGTAATCCTACTCAAGGTTCCTTAGCTGGAGAGGAAGGTAGGAAAAGGTTAGTGCGATTGCTTTCGAACCATCTCTCTTGCCTGCGTTCAGTCAGACGAGTATCAATACGGATGCAGTAGTTAATAAAGTCACCTAACGCAGTGGGAGGGTCGGCACGAGCAAGTTCATCCTTAATCAGTGGAGATAACCCCTTTCGAAAAATAGATTTTTTGGCGGAACTGTCCCAGGTGGTATCAAGGGCCCATCTCCTGAAATCCAAGGCATATTCAGCTACCGAGTGCTTACCTTGGCGCAAAGCTAACATGGCTGCTTCAGCTGTTGCACCTCGATTGGGGTCATCAAACACCTGCCCCATGGCTGAAATAAAAGCATCAAGGTGATTCAAACAATCATCCTCAGTCTCAATCAGAGGGTTTGCCCACATCAAAGCCTTGTTGGTAAGCAACATAATTATAGTAAGCACCTTAGATCGTTCAGTGGGAAATTGTGAAGCATGTGCAGAAAAAAAAAGATTGCATTGATTAATAAATCCCCTGAATTTCTCACGTTCACCGCCAAAACGAAAAGGGGGCAACTTGGGAATCCCAGAACTCGGGGCTACGGCAGGAGCCTGGACTCTCTCTTCTAGAACCTCAATCCTGGCTCGCAAATCCTGGGCAGTCTGTCCAAACACTTGCAAATTGTGATTAGTGAGGTCCTGTAGGCTTGAAAAACGGGTCTTTATATTCTGCAAATCTGCAAGGATATTATCAGTCACTCCGCAAAGGGAACTGCTCACCTGGAATGGTTGTGAGAAGTCACAACCACTATCATCACAGAAAGTTCACCCGGACATCTGATATCCACAGTTACAGCAGACAAAAAAGAGAAAAGAAAAAAAAAAAAAAAAAAAAACAATAGTGTTTACCTGTGGTAACACTGCAGAAAAAAAAACACTTAAGGGAATTGCTCACCTGGAATGGTTGTGAGAAGTCACAACCACTGTCATCACAGAAAGTACAACCGGACATCCGATATCCACAGTTACAGCAGACACAGCCTTTCCAGACCCAGCAGACACTAACGTTTTGGCTTCAGAATCTTGTAATGTATGTAGTACAGTTCATATAGCGTCTTGTGCTTGGGTGCGATGAAAATACATGAGACACAGGTTTGATATAGAAAGTCTTGTATTACTTCATACAAGTTGGCAAAAATAGTCACACAGTGTGCAGACACAGAAGCAGGAGACACAGCAGGCCAGAGTAATCTAAGCTCAGCAATCACTCTCCACAACAGGTTCAGGATCTTCTTCTCTGTTACCGTAAGTCCATGCAAACGTGGGTCTTTCAAAGAGCAGGGTTCAGAGTCCACAAGTGCTTCAGAGTTCCTCAGTAGGAATAGCTGGAGTACAAGGTCCAAGGCTTTAGGAGTCAGGTCACAGGTTCACTGCAGGCTAGATTCTGAAGGACTGATTGCTCAAACTGTGGCTGCTTAAGAAGCAAAAGGAGAGAATCAGGGCGGGAACATGCAAGCTGGAAACTCCATTTTGACTGAGGGCAAGATAGCTGCAGCAAGACAGAAAGTAAAATGGCTGACGAACAAACTGAGTTTCAGGAACATGTACACAGAACCTTACACAAGGGTGGTTTGCACGTTAATGACCGGGCCAATTTTTACAATTCTGACCACTGTCTCTTTATGAGGTTATTACTCTGGAACGCTTCAACGGATCTTCGCGATTCTGAGATTGTTTTCTCGTGACATATTGTACTTCACGTTAGAAGTAAAATTTCTTTGATATAACTTGCGTTTATTTTTGAAAAAAACACAAATATGGCGAAAATTTTAAAATTTTGCAATTTTCAAACTTTGAATTTTTATTCCCTTAAAACAGAGAAATATGTCACATAAAATAGTTAAGAAATAACATTTTCCCCCATGTCTACTTTACATCAGCACAATTTTGGAACCAAAATTTTTTTTTGTTAGGAAGTTATAAGGGTTAAAAGTTGACCAGCGATTTCTCATTTTTACAACAAAATTTACAAAGCCATTTTTTTTAGGGACCACCTCTCATTTGAAGTCACTTTGAGGGGTCTATATGGCAGAAAATACCCAAAAGTGACACCATTCTAAAAACTGCACCCCTCAAGGTACTCAAAACCACATTCAAGAAGATTATTAACCCTTCAGGTGCTTCACAGGAACTAAAGAAACGTGGAAGGAAAAAATGAATATTTAACTTTTTAGCCACAAAAATGATCTTTTACAAACTTTTTTTTATTTTCACAAGGGTAAAAGGAGAAAATGGACAGATAAGGTTGTTATGCAATTTCTCCTGAGTACGCCAATACCCAATATGTGGGGGAAAACCACTGTTTTGGCACACGGCAGAGCTCGTAAGGGAAGGAGCGCCGTTTGACTTTTTCAAACTAAAATTGGCTGGAATTGAGATTGGACGCCATGTCGTGTTTGGAGAGCCCCTGATGCGCCTAAACAGTGGAAACCCCCACAAGTGACACCATTTTGGAAACTAGACCCCTAAGGTACTTATCTAGATCTGTTGTGAGCACTTTAAACCCCCAAGTGTTTCACAAAAGCTTATAATGCCTGGGTGTGAAAAAAAAAAAAAAAATTTTCCACAAAAATGATTTTTTAGTCCCAAATTTTTGAATTTTCCCAAGGAAATTGGACCCCAAAAGTTGTTGTCCAATTTGTCCTGAGTACGCAGATACCCCATATGTGGGGGGGGGAACTGTTTGGGTGCACGGCAGGGCTTGGAAAGGAAGTAGTAACGTTTTGGAATGCAGACGTTGATGGGGGTCATGTTCCGTTTGCAGTGCCCCAGATGAGCCTAAATAGTGGAAACCCCCCACAAGTGACCCCATTTTGGAAACTAGACCCCCTAAGGAACTTATCTAGATCTTTGGTGAGCACTTTGAACCCCCAAGTGCTTCACACAAGTTTATAATGCCCGGGCATGAAAATAAAAAATCCTATTTTTTTCCCACAAAAATTATATTTTAGTCACTAATTTTTTATTTTCCCAAGGGTAACAGGAGAAATTGGACCATATAAGTTGTTGTCCAATTTGTCCTGAGTACGCTGATACCCCATATGTGGGGGGGAACCACTGTTTGGGCTCACGGCAGAGCTCGGAATGGAAGGAGCACCATTTGACTTTTTCCAACCAAAATTGGCTGGAATTGAGATTGGATGCCATGTTGCATTTGGAGAGCCCCTGATGTGCCTAAACAGTGGAAACCCCCCACAAATGACCCCATTTGGGAAACTAGACCCCCTAAGGAACTTTTCTAGATCTTTGGTGAGCAATTTGAACCCCCAAGTGCTTCACACAAGTTTATAATGTAGAGCCGTAAAATTTAAAAATCATATTTTTTCCACAAAAATGATCTTTTCACCCCAATTTTTATTTTTCCAAGGGTAACAAGACTCCAAAAGTTATTGTGCAATTTGTCCTGAGTGCGCTGATACCCCATATGTGGGGGTAAACCACTGTTTGGGTGCATGGCAGAGTTTGGAAGGGAAGGAGCGCCGTCTGACTTTTTCAACGCAGAATTGGCTGGACGCCATGTCGTGTTTGGAGAGCTCCTGATCTGCCTAAACAGTGGAAACCCCCATAAATGACACCATTTTGGAAACTAGACCCCTCAAGGAACTTATCTAGATGTGTGGTGAGAACTTTTAACCCCCAGGTGTTTCACTAAAGTTTATAACGTACAGCTGTAAAATAAAAAATCCTTTTTTTTTTTTTTTTTACAAAAATGATTTTTTTCGCCCCCAATTTTTTTATTTTCACAAGGGTAACAGAAGAAATTGGAACCCAAAAGTTGTTGTCCAATTTGTCCTGAGTACGCTGATACCCAATATGTGGGAGAAAAACTACTGTATGGGCGCACGTCAGGGCTCGGAAGGGAAGTAGTGACGTTTTGGATTGCAGACTTTGATGGAATGGTCTGGGGGCGTCATGTCACATTTGGAGAGCCCTGATGCACCTATACAATGGAAACCCCCCACAAGTGACCCCATTTTGGCAAATAGACCCCACAAGGAACTTATCTAGATGTGTGGTGAGCACTTTGAACCCCGAAGTGCTTCACAGAAGTTTATAACGTACAGCCGTAAAAATAAAAAATCTTTTTTTTTTTACAAAAATGATTTTTTCGCCCCCAATATTTTATTTTCACAAGGGTAACAGGAGAAATTGGACCACAAAAGTTGTTGTCCAATTTGTCCTGAGTACGCTGATACCCAATATGTGGGAGAAAACTACTGTATGGGCGCACGTCAGGGCTCGGAAGGGAAGTAGTGACGTTTTGGATTGCAGACTTTGATGGAATGGTCTGGGGGCGTCATGTCGCATTTGGAGAGCCCCTGATGCGCCTAAACAGTGGAAACCCCCCACAAGTGACCCCATTTTGGAAAATAGACCCCACAAGGAACTTATCTAGATGTGTGGTGAGCGCTATGAAGCCCCAAGTGCTTCACAGAAGTTTATAATGTACAGTCGTAAAAAAAAAAAAATAATAATTTTTTTTGTACAAAAATTATATTTTCGCCCCCAGTTTTTTATTTTCCCAAGGGTAACAGAAGAAATAGGACAAATTGCACAATAACTCTTGGGGTCCAGAGTACGCTGATACCCCATATGTGGGGATAAACTACTGTTTGGACGCATGGCAGAGTGTTATGTTTCGGTAGCTGAGGAGTGCAGGTAAAAAAGGCAATACACCAGAGCAGTTGGAATCTATGAGATTGCAGTACCCTGACTAACCACCACAACTAGAGGCAGCCGTGGAGCGTTCCTACGTTGGTCCTAGACGCCTCGTCACAGCCTGAGAAACTAACTACACCTAAAGATAGAAATAGGAAAGCTATCTGCCCCGGAGCAGAACCCCAAAGATAACAGAAAGCCCCCAAACATGTAATGGCGGTTAGACAAGAGGAAATACTGACACAGAAAGAAAATAGTATGAGCAAACGCTGGGGCCCAAACTATCTAAATAGAAAAGGATAGGAAGGGTACTTACTGCAATCCCAGAAAACCCTGAAAAGCACCAACTCTACTAATTTCAAAATCACCTGAGATCACACGACCTCTACCACCTAAATTAGTTCTCTGGTGTAACAAAATAAAAACAGCAGCCACTGAAAAAACTGGAAAAAGCAAAAGAACAAAACTCAGTGGCTGAACTAAACTGAGAGGGCAGAAGCCCCCTGGGAGGGGACCCTGAAGGCCCCCAAAGAAGTGCAGGACAAAATGCAAAAATAAGCACAAACACAAAAGAAGCAAAAGTCTTATCTATAAGCAGGAGATGCAGACACGACACAGCAGGCTACAAGGGAAACTGGAATGAAGGATTCAGACCAGAACAATTGATCACCGGCAACCCTGATGGGAAAATGACTCCCTTATATAAGACCAGTCAGTAACACCTGATTCCCAGTCTTCACAATCTTCACAAGCACGGCTTGTAACCACCAGAGGGAGCCTCTGCTCAGAACTCATCTCAAACCCATTCACAACAGTACCCCCCCCTTGAGGAGGGGTCACCAAACCCTCATTTGAGCAACCAGGTCGGTCAGGATGAGTTCTATGATATGCACGGATAAGTCTCCTAGCATGGATGTCCGAAGCAAACACCCAAGAATTGTCTTCCTGACCATAACCTCTCCATTTAACCAAATACTGGAGTTTCCGTCTAGAAAAACGAGAATCCAATATTTTCTCAACCACATACTCCAGATTGCCCTCAACCAAAACAGGGTCAGGAGGCACAGCAGCAGGAACCACTGGCTCAACAAACCTCTTCAACAAGGACTTGTGGAACACGTTATGGATCTTAAATGTCCCTGGAAGAAGCAAACGAAAAGAAACAGGATTAATAATCTCCATGATCTTATAAGGTCCAATGAACCTAGGCTTAAATTTAGGAGATGCTACTCTCATAGGAATATTCTTTGAGGACAACCAGACCAAGTCCCCCACTTTAAACCGAGGACCATCAGTCCTATGCCGGTTAGCAAACCGCTGGGCCTTCTCCTGAGAGAGGGACAACCTCTCCACTACCTGGTCCCAAATCTGTTGCATACGCTCCACAACAGAGTCAACACCTGGACAGACAGAAGCCTCCGTCTGTCCTGAAGAAAATCGAGGGTGAAACCCAGAATTACGGAAAAACGGAGACATCAAAGTGGCAGAGCTAGCCCTATTATTAAGAGCAAACTCAGCCAAAGGCAAAAAAGAGACCCAGTCATCCTGATCAGCAGACACAAAGCATCTTAGATAAGTCTCCAATGTCTGGTTTGTTCTCTCAGTTTGACCATTGGTCTGAGGATGAAATGCCGAGGAGAAAGACAATTGAACACCCAGTTTAGAACAAAAAGTCCTCCAAAATCTGGAAACAAACTGGACTCCTCTGTCAGACACAATGTTCTCAGGAATGCCGTGTAAATGAACCACGTGCTGAAGGAACAACGGCACTGTAGCGCCCGCGTCCCTGCCTGCTGCCAGACAGGGACGTTGCTCTCCTCACCTGCGCTCAGCGTCCTCAGTGCGCCCAGCCTCCTCTGCGCCTCTGCCATCCTCGGCGTCCCCCTTCCGCCCTGCTGGTCCCGCGCGCTCCTTCCCTGCTACTGGCCTTAGGGCGCGCGCCCGCACCCTCCCCCGCTCTTAAAGGAGCCGCGCGCATTTTCCAAATCAGTCTCCAGCCAATGCTGGAGGACTCCACCCTATATTAAGGGCTTCCTCCTTAATGTAGGTGCCCGAGCATTGTTGTTCCTGTGCAGTCTAACTCTGTTTCAGCCATCAGCTCCTGATTCCTGTTACCTGCCTGTTACCTGTCGGCTTGCCTGTCTGCCATCCGTCTGTGGTTCCATCCAGAGGTTCGGACGTCATCTGCAGAGATCCCCGGCTCTTGCCTGCTCACCTGGGAGCGATCATCTGCCATCCGACTGCAGCTCCATCCGGAAGTTCGGACATCATCTGCGGAGATCCCCGGCTCTTGCCTGCTCACCTGGGAGCGATCATCTGCCATCCGACTGCAGCTCCATCCGGAGGTTCGGACATCATCTGCAGAGATCCACGGCTCTTGCCTGCTCACCTGGGAGCGATCATCTGCTATCCGACTGCAGCCTACCTGGAGGCTCCACCATATCAGGTCGTATATGCCTGCCCTGTTCCAGAGACTGCCTGGTCACTTGCCGTGACAACCTGCCTGTCCCAGAGACTGCCTTGGTCACTTGCTGTGACAACCTGCCTGTCCAGATACTGCCTGGTCACTTGCCGTGACAACCTGCCTGTCCAGATACTGCCTGGTCACTTGCCGTGACAACCTGCCTGTCCCAGAGACTGCCTGGTCACTTACCGTGACAACCTGCCTGTCCAGAGACTGCCTGGTCACTTGCCGTGACAACCTGCCTGTCCCAGAGACTGCCTTGGTCACTTGCTGTGACAACCTGCCTGTCCAGATACTGCCTGGTCACTTGCCGTGACAACCTGCCTGTCCCAGAGACTGCCTCGGTCACTTACCATTACAACCTGCCTGCCCAGAGACTTCCTTGGTCACTCGCTGTGACAAACCTGCCTGTCCAGAAACTACCTATATCCCCTGCCGTGATTCCCTGCCCTTTTCCCGGGTGCCACCCGCTCGCTTACAAGTAAACTCTCTTGTATAAATAAAGCTTTGTGGTTCCACCCACCTGACCTGTCTCGTCAGTAGTTCTACCCACCAGACCCGTTACAGTTTGCTCGGG
>JARQOD010000008.1:90695721-91143219 GCA_033576555.1 Oophaga sylvatica | reverse complement strand
TCTTTCCTTGCGCAAATGAGAATAAAGATGATCCTTCTACAATGTGACAGCCCTTGAGATATTTGTAGACAGCTATTAAGTCTCCTCTCAGTCTTCTTTTTTGCAAGCTAAACATTCCCAAATCCTGCAACCGTTCCTCATAGGACATGGTTTGCAGACCGGTCACCATTCTGGTGGCTCTTCTCTGAACTTGCTCCAGTTTGTTGATGTCTTTTTTAAAATGTGGTGCCCAAAACTGGACACAGTATTCCAGATGAGGTCTGACCAAAGAGGAGTAGAGGGCAATAATGACCTCACGTGATCTAGACTGTATGCTTCTGTTGATACATCCTAGAATTGCATTTGCCTTTTTTGCTGCTGCATCACACTGTTGACTCATGTTAACTTACAGTGATTAGGTTCTTAGAAGGACGTAGATCTGGGGATTTATTCTGACGGAATATAGGCTAAACTGGATGGACAAATGTCTTTTTTCGGCCTTGCTAACTATGTTACTATGTTATAGGATGAGGGACATAACAGGAAGGGGCCAAGGATGGGGGACATTATTTCAGAAAAAGACCCAGGACATGGGATATTATTGCAGAAAGGGGTCCAGGAAGGGGAATATAGTAATAGGGATGTCCCCAGGATGGGGGACATAATAATAGCAATGGGCCCAGGATGGAGGACATTGTTATAGGATGGAGCCCAGGATGGGGGACATTATTTCAGAAAGAGGAACAGGATATAGGATATTATTGAAGAAATGGGGCCCAGAATGGGGGACAAAATAATAAGTGGCTAAGGATGGGGAAATAATTACAGTTAGCGGCCAGGAAGGGAGACATTATTACAGGAAGGGGCCAGGATGGAGGAAATTATAAGGGGTCAAGGATAGATGACATTATACTAGGAAGGGGCCTAGTTTGGGAGACATATTTAAAGGAAGATGCCAAAATGAGGGACATTATTATAAACATGGGCAAGGATGGAAGGCAATGTTACAGGAAAGGGCCCAGGATGGGAGACATTATTACAGAAAGGGGCCAGGATGGGGGACATTATTACAGGAAAGGGCCAGGCTGGGGGACATTAGAACAGGAAGGGGCCCAGGATTTGGGGCATTATTGCAGAAAAGGCCCAGGATGGGGGGACATAATACGAAAGGACCCAGGATGGAGGACATTATTACAGAAAAGGGCAGGAGGCCCCTTCCTGTTATCTCTGGCAGGGTCTGATTCTTTGTTGTGTCAGATGTCACTCTGAGACACTGTGTGATGGTTTATTGCAGGTTTGAAACTCCACACAGATGAGGTTGTGCTGTCAGTGAGGGGTCATCTCCAGATCCACATGATCTGCAGGAAATATCAAGCTGCAGTAATTACAATGAGCCTTGGAGCATCGGAAGACACCAGAATACAGAATCCTGTACGGTCTGATCCTGGGCCTACAGGACATCATCCACTATATACCATTCTATATCATATATAGTGCAATACATTATAATATGTGAGGTCCTGTAGACAGGTCCAGGTGTGACCAGTCAGTGCATATAACATTGTACATGTGTGCACATAGAATAGCACATCCAGTATACAGTTTAGTATATGACTGGTATATGATATATATATATTACTGTGATAGCGACATCAGATGTTTCAGTTCACATTGTTATTTACTGTCTGAGGTCTGTAGTCACAGTATATCCTATAAAAATCTGTAATATACAGGATTATGTGTTGCACAGTCAACCAATATATATAAAGATGTCCCCAAATCTAAAATACTAGTTCACACTAGTTCACGGTCAAATCCAATTGGACTAATATTATTAAAATGTAACTTTTAATATATATACGTGTTAAATTATCCAAACCATCAACAAAATGAAAAAAATCTCTCCCAGGGCCATTAGGGCTTATGACTTCAGAAGCTGTTTTGATAATAATTACTATCAAGCAGTTAGATCCAGGGCTGTGGAGTGGGTAAACTCCAACTCCTCAATTTCCATGACACCGACTCTGACCACCAAAATGGGCTCCGACTCTGACTCCACAGCCCTGGTTAGATCGTATTAGATCCAATTAATGCCCAAAACTGAATCCAAGTAGATAGCAGATTATATTGACAGTCAACAAACCTGCCTGAATAGGAACAGCCGACATTGAATCACTCCTCAGTACCTATATACCCATCAGTGCCTATATACTACTCAGTGACCATTGTATATGGACATTGTATTAAACACACAGCCACTCACCTTGGTAACTGTGTTTAACTGGAAACAACCACTGATTTAGTGGGCACTAATACTATTGTATTGGCTCTATAAAAAGCCACTATAGCCCGACACTCCAGGGAAGTTATGTGGGTGTATTGACACCAGTGATTAGTGACACTAGTGTCTACTTTAGTTATGATTGTAGCATAACCGCCAAGATGAGTGGTTGTGCTCTTACATAGCACTCACTAGTGGGTAAGTTCACACTGGGAGTTTTTGCTCCATTTTTTTCTGCAGCAAAACCTGGTTTCTTGGCAGGAAAGAAGCTGTGGCAAAAACTCATGTCTAGGTGCGTTTCTGGTGCATTTTTTAATGCGTTTTTAGGGCTAACTTGTGTCTCTTTGTGCATGCTGATAAAGTTGAGTGCCCCCTAGAGAAAAAAAAAACTACTTCCTGTAGAACCATACCTCTAGATCCTTTGAAAAGCCAGCAATTCATATGCGCGGCGTACAGTAAAATCACAGCATGACAGGTCAGAATAGAATAGATATATACAAATAGAATACAAAGATATATAGATGTCAGTGACACACACGTACAGTACAGACCAAAAGTTTGGACACACCCCATTCAATGATTTTTCTGTATTTTCATGACTATGAAAATTGTAGAATCACACTGAACGCATCAAAACTATGAATTAACACATGTGGAATTATACATTACACTTTACAAAAAAGTGTGAAACAACTGAAAATATGTCTTATATTCTAGGTTCTTCAAAGTAGCCACCTTTTGCTTTGATTACTGCTTTGCACGCAGAAAAGGTGAACGGATGGACTCTACATGCCTGGTTCCCACCGTGAAGCATGGAGGAGGTGGTGTGATGATGTGGGGGTGCTTTGCTGGTGACACTGTTGGGGATTGATTCAAAATTGAAGGCATACTGAACCAGCATGGCTACCACAGCATCTTGCAGCAGCATGCTATTCCATCCGTTTTGCGTTTAGTTGGACCATCATTTATTTTTCAACAGGACAATGACCCCAAACACACCTCCAGGCTGTGTAAGGGCTATTTGACCAAGAAGGAGAGTGATGGAGTGTTACGCCAGATGACCTGGCCTCCAGAGTCACCAGACCTGAACCCAATCGAGATGGTTTGGGGTGAGCTGGACCGCTCACTGCTTCAATTTTGAATAAATCCCCAACAGTGTCACCAGCAAAGCACCCCCACATCATCACACCACCTCCTCCATGCTTCACGGTGGGTACTAGGCATGTAGAGTCCATCCGCTCACCTTTTCTGCGTGCAAAGCAGTAATCAAAGCAAAAGGTGGCTACTTTGAAGAACCTAGAATATAAGACATATTTTCAGTTGTTTCACACTTTTTTGTAAAGTGTAATGTATAATTCCACATGTGTTATTTCATGTTTTGATGCCTTCAGTGTGATTCTACAATTTTCATAGTCATGAAAATACAGAAAAATCTTTGAATGAGAAGGTGTGTCCAAACTTTTGGTCTGTACTGTATATATATATATATATATATATATATATATATATATTTATATATTGTAAGCTTTTCAGGGGATATAGCTCCGGGATCGCCGTCCGGGTAGACGGAGTGGCACGGAAACAGTTCATTCACAGACAGCAGTTCTGGTAAAAACTGGCCGCAACCAGTTTTGTTAAAGTCTACAGCAAACAGAACATAATCAAAACCAAATCATAAACATAAGACCTGGGCTTGTCCAGCCACTTACTATACTTAGATAGATTTCCCTATCTATCTGGGACCAGACTCTAACAGCCTGGGCCAAAACAACACATATGTTCAGCATTTACCAGCATGGAGTTTCACAGAGTCTCCTCCTTGTGTCTGAAGGCATCTTCAACGTCCAGACTTGAGAGAGCTCCCCTCCTATTCAGCAGCTATCCGCATGGATTCTCACAGAGACTACTCCTGTGTCCAGGGTACATCGAGCACCCAGACTGAGACAGCTCATACTCCTGGAGACTCCTTCTTGTGCCTGGACTCCTTGTCCAGACTAAGCGAGCTCTCTGTCTGTGTTCGCAGACACCTACTTCTGGTCTCCTAATTAACAGCTGAGTGGTTTCAGGCCTGAGCTGCAAGTGTGTACTGAATGTAAGGTGTAGTGACCTTTCTCTACCACTAGGTTTACAAAGCCATACATTTCCCTTATACCAGTCAGCAAAGTATCTAGGTGAAATGTACACCCCATTCAACACACATACTCTCACTGTCTCACATATCCCCCCCCTCTTCTCCAGACGGAGGGCTGGTCATCCAGACCGGAGGGCTGGTCAACAATCCAAAAGAGACAGTGAACTCTGGACCAGTCATGGCCCTCATCAGCTTCATCTTCACTACTGTCATCTGTATCTTCACCTGAGCCATAGCCAACATCAGCTTTCTCTTCATCTGAAGCATCCGCACTACCCTGTACCCTCCCAGGCCTATGCTCTCTGCGGGCCTCGGGTATCCTGCACGGTTTCATCTTGACCTTAGGTCCGGGCTCAGTTTCGATATAGTGCCTGGCCAGAGAAGTACGACCCGGCACATCAGAACACTTCTGCTGACTCTTCCTCAGAAACTCACGTACCTCCTGTCCCTGGTGCACTGACCATATGTCACCAACTATCACAGAAGGTATAGGGGGTTTTTCACTTTTCTCTAGTTCCCCTTGAACCCTCTTTAGCACATCTATTTTCTTGAATATCGGTTGACTCATAAAGTCTATTTCACAGACCTTAAGCTCCTCTGCCATGGTCTCTGACCATTTTAAGCTACACTGTTCAAATGATTGGGACTGTAGAAGGAGCTGATCGTTTTTCTTTTGCAGTAAACATAATTCATCCGCTAAGTCTCCAGCTGAATTGTAATGTTCTACCGTAACAACAGCATTCTTATATAGAGCCTTAGACTTATTGAGCAGCATTTGCTCTTGCAACGAAGAGATTCTCTGTATCCTTCCTTTTACTTCATTGACCTTCTCACGAAGATGCTCATGGCTTTCATCACACTCCTTCATCACAGTTTGGAGTTTTTTCTGAGAAGTCATCAATTCATCTGGTACCTGTTGGACGTCTTTTATGTCTTCGGCCCCTTCTTCAGGCTCTTCTGGTAGAACATGCTCAGAAGCCCTACCGTCAGTCTTACATTCTACCTCTTCAGTCACATCATTATGGTCTCCAATGTTTCCATTTATTCAGGCTTTCAAGTTCTCCTTGATAGCTGCATCTCTATACTCAGAACCCGCCGGATTCTTCTCTTCCACCACGTTCTGCATCCCATCTGAGCTCCCGTGTGTCTGCAGCGGCAACGGAGTGACACATCGCTTTTCCCATTTGTTGGGACGTGGCTCCAATGTAGACTCCATGAAAGTGCGCTTGAGCTCACCAACGCCAGCCTGATGTCTCAAAATCTCATCTTGTGACTTATCCAGATCCTTGGTGTCACTCGGGAACACCGCTGGGGCTCCGGGCGCCGAACTTCCAGCCTGAGCTTCACGAGTTGCAGCTACTGATCCGAACCGCAACCCGTCCACACCGCTGTCTTCGGCAGAAACAGATTCCTGGACAGAGTCAGTCCCCATATCTTCAGTCTTGTTCCTCACAGCTTCACTTGAGACCTCAGCTTCTGATGAGGCATCTGGCTTGGTGACTACCACTTCTATGGCTTTTTCCACCTCTGCAGCATCTCCCTCAGAGTCCTTGGCACGATACAGATCCACACCATACTTGGTAACTTCACATTTCCAACAGCATCTACTTGGGCTGTGTTCAGTTTCAGAGTCCTGCCTTTAAAGCTCAGCTCTCCTCCTTTCACCTTAGTCTTCGCCAGGGAACCGGCCAACTGTAAAACATCTTCAGATGCCATCTTCTGTCCGACTGCAAGGTCAGCATCAGCCTTCCTCTCAGGACTCTCAACCTCCTCTGCTACCATGCCTCCTCATTTGCACTGGTTGCTTGATTGTCATCAGATGATTCACTATCACTACCACTATCCCTGTCTGACCCCTTTTTCTCAGCCACATCTGGCTCACTTTCAGGGTTATACACTTCATTTTCATTCACATCCTTGTTATGTTTCGGTAGCTGAGGAGTGCAGGTAAAAAAGGAAATACACCAGAGCAGTTGGAATCTATGAGATTGCAGTACCCTGACTAACCACCACAACTAGAGGCAGCCGTGGAGCGTTCCTACGTTGGTCCTAGACGCCTCGTCACAGCCTGAGAAACTAACTACACCTAAAGATAGAAATAGGAAAGCTATCTGCCCCGGAGCAGAACCCCAAAGATATTAGAAAGCCCCCAAACATGTAATGGCGGTTAGACAAGATGAAATACTGACACAGAAAGAAAATAGTAAGAGCAAACGCTGGGGCCCAAACTAACTAAATAGAAAAGGATAGGAAGGGTACTTACTGCAATCCCAGAAAACCCTGAAAAGCGCCAACTCTACTAATTTCAAAAATACCTGAGATCACACGACCTCTACCACCTAAATTAGTTCTCTGGTGTAACAAAATCAAAACAGCAGCCACTGAAAAAACTGGAAAAAGCAAAAGTACAAATATCAGTGGCTGAACAAAACTGAGAGGGCAGAAGCCCCCAGAGGGGACCCTGAAGGCCCCCACAGAAGTGCAGGACAAAATGCAAAAATATAGCACAAACACAAAAGAAGAAAATGTCTTATCTGATAGCAGGAGATGCAGACACCACACAGCAGGCTACAAGGGAAACTGGAATAAAGGATTCAGACCAGAACAATTGGTCACCGGCAACCCTGATGGGAAAGTGACTCCCTTATATAAGACCAGTCAGTAACACCTGATTCCCAGTCCTCACAATCTTCACTGAACAGACCAGCACCGCTTGTAACCACCAGAGGGAGTCTCTGCTCAGAACTCATCTCAAACCCATTCACAACAGTACCCCCCCCTTGAGGAGGGGTCACCGAACCCTCATTTGAGCAACCAGGTCGGTCAGGATGAGTTCTATGATACGCACGGATGAGTCTCCTAGCATGGATGTCCGAAGCAAACACCCAAGAATTGTCTTCCTGACCATAACCTCTCCACTTAACCAAATACTGGAGTTTCCGTCTAGAAAAACGAGAATCTAATATTTTCTCAACCACATACTCCAGATTGCCCTCAACCAAAACAGGGTCAGGAGGCACAGCAGCAGGAACCACTGGCTCAACAAACCTCTTCAACAAGGACTTGTGGAACACGTTATGGATCTTAAATGTCCCTGGAAGAAGCAAACGAAAAGAAACAGGATTAAGAATCTCAATGATCTTATAAGGTCCAATGAACCTAGGCTTAAATTTAGGAGATGTTACTCTCATAGGAATATTCTTTGAGGACAACCAGACCAAGTCCCCCACTTTAAACCGAGGACCATCAGTCCTATGCCGGTTAGCAAACCGCTGGGCCTTCTCCTGAGAGAGGGACAACCTCTCCACTACCTGGTCCCAAATCTGTTGCATACGCTCCACAACAGAGTCAACACCTGGACAGACAGAAGCCTCCGTCTGTCCTGAAGAAAATCGAGGGTGAAACCCAGAATTACAGAAAAACGGAGATATCAAAGTGGCAGAGCTAGCCCTATTATTAAGAGCAAACTCAGCCAAAGGTAAAAAAGAGACCCAGTCATCCTGATCAGCAGACACAAAGCATCTAAGATAAGTCTCCAATGTCTGGTTTGTTCTCTCAGTTTGACCATTGGTCTGAGGATGAAATGCCGAGGAGAAAGACAATTGAACACCCAGTTTAGAACAAAAAGTCCTCCAAAATCTGGAAACAAACTGGACTCCTCTGTCAGACACAATGTTCTCAGGAATGCCGTGTAAACGAACCACGTGCTGAAGGAACAACGGCACCAAATCAGAGGAGGAAGGCAACTTAGGTAATGGCACAAGATGTATCATTTTGGAAAACCTATCACAAATTACCCAGATGGTGGTCATTCTCTGAGAAACAGGAAGGTCGGAAATGAAATCCATAGAGATATGGGTCCATGGTCTCTTGGGCACAGGCAATGGCATCAACAAACCACTAGAGCGAGAGCAAGGCTTGGAGCGAGAGCAAGTCCCGCAGGACTGCACAAATTCCCTGACATCACGAGACAAGGTAGGCCACCAAAAGGACCGACTAACCAAGTCTCTGGTACCAAAAATTCCGGGATGCCCAGCCAATGCGGAACAATGAATCTCAGACATCACACTCTTTTTCCACTGGTCCGGGACAAACAATTTTCCAACAGGGCAGCACTCGGGCCTATCCTCCTGACACCCCTCCAGAGCAAGTCTCAAATTGGGCGAGATGGCGGAAAGAACTACACCCTCTTTCAAAATAACAGAAGGATCAGATAACTCAGGAGAGTCCGCAAGGAAACTCCTCGAGAGGGCATCCGCCTTAACATTCTTAGTGCCAGGAAGAAAGGAAACCACAAAATTAAAACGTGTGAAAAACAAGGCCCACCTGGCCTGTCTAGGATTGAGTCGCTTGGCAGATTCCAGATAGACCAGATTCTTATGGTCCGTAAGGACCACCACCTGATGTTTGGCTCCCTCCAGCCAATGTCTCCACTCTTCAAAAGCCCACTTCATGGCCAATAACTCCCGATTACCCACGTCATAATTACGTTCAGTAGGAGAAAATTTTCGAGAGAAAAAGGCACAAGGGTTACTTTTAGAGGTCTCTGGATCTTTTTGGGACAAAACGGCACCTGCCCCAATTTTAGAGGCATCAACCTCCACCTGAAATGGCAGAGAAACATCAGGCTGCCGTAGAACAGGAGCAGAAGTGAATCTCTGCTTAAGTTCCTGAAACGCAGAGACTGCCTCAGGAGGCCAATTCACCACATCAGAACCCTTTCTGGTCAGATCAGTTAATGGTTTAACAATAACCGAGAAATTACCAATAAATTTACGATAAAAATTGGCAAAACCCAAAAATCTCTGAAGAGCCTTTAATGAAGTAGGTTGGACCCAATCACAGATGGCCTGAACCTTGACCGGGTCCATTTCAATAACAGATGGGGACAAAATGAATCCCAGAAATGAGATCCTCTGTACGCCAAAAAGACACTTTGATCCCTTCACATACAGAGTATTCTCTCTCAAAATCTGGAACACAGTTCGAACATGTTTCACATGAGAGTCCCAGTCATTAGAAAAAATCAAGATATCATCCAAATAAACAATCAGAAATTTGTCCACAAAATCCCTGAAAATGTCATTCATGAAGGACTGGAAGACGGAAGGAGCATTAGTGAGCCCAAAGGGCATCACTAGGTACTCAAAATGCCCTTCAGGGGTATTGAATGCCGTCTTCCATTCATCCCCGTGCTTAATGCGAATAAGGTTATACGCCCCCCTGAGGTCAAGCTTGGTAAACCAAGTAGCGTTTTTCACCCTGGAAAACAGGTCAGAAATCAAGGGTAACGGGTATTGATATTTCACAGTAATATTGTTCAAGAGACGATAATCAATACACGCCTTAATGAACCAATCTTTTTTGGCCACAAAGAAAAAACCGGCACCTAAGGGTGAAGAGGATGGTCTGATATGACCCTTCTCCAATGATTCCTTGATATAAGACCGCATAGCGTCATGTTCAGGTACAGACAAGTTAAAAAGGCGACCTTTAGGGAATTTACTACCCGGCACTAATTCAATAGCGCAGTCATAGCTCCTATGGGGAGGCAAGGATGCAGATTTACTTTCGCTAAACACATCAGAAAAATCAATCAAAAAGTCAGGAACATCCTGAACCTGGGGGAGGCAGAAAAAACAGGAGTGTTGGTATTAACACATTGGCAGCCCCAACTGGTTACAGACACAGATTTCCAATCCAAAACAGGATTATGAGACTGTAACCAAGGGAAACCCAGCACGATAATGTCATGCAGATTATACAGAACCAAAAATTTGCAGCACTCCTGGTGATCAGGTTCAACCCTCATTATCACCTGAGTAGAAAACTGGGGTTTATTCTCAGCCAAAGGGGTAGAATCGATCCCAGTAGGGAATAGACTTCTGTAGGGGTATCAAGGGAAACCCACAACGTTTAGCAAAATCATAATCCATCAGGTTAATAGCTGCTCCAGAATCAACGAAAGCCTGAGCAGAAAATGAGGACAGAGAGCATATCAGAGTGACAGTTAATAAAAACTTAGTCTGAACACTACCCAAGACAACTGAGCGTGCAAAACGTCTTCCCCGCTTAGGGCAGACTGAAATAGCATGAGAGGCATCACCACAGTAGAAACATAAACCATTGTGCTTTCGAAACTCATGACGCTGTGCCCCAGACACCACTCTATCACACTGCATGGGTTCAGAAGCTGGTTCACAAGGCAACACCATTCCACGCATACTTCTCCGCTCACGCAAACGTCTGTCAATTTGAATCGCTAATGACATAGAATCATTGAGACCAGAGGGGACAGGGAATCCCACCATAACATCCTTTACATTATCTGACAGACCCTTCCGGAAAAGGGCCGCCAAAGCGTCGTCATTCCACTTGGTCAGGACTGCCCACCTACGGAATCTCTGACAGTATAACTCAGCATCATAAGGCCCCTGATTTAATGCTAACAAGGCTTTTTCAGCTTGATCAGTGACATTAGGCTCATCGTACAATAACCCCAAAGCCTGAAAAAATGCATCAACATCACTCAAAACAGGATCCCCAGGTGTCAGGGAAAAAGCCCAATCCTGAGGATCGCCGCGCAGGAGAGAGATGATAATTTGAACCTGCTGCGCTGCGTTCCCTGAGGACTTAGATTTTAAGGCAAAAAACAATTTACAATTATTTTTGAAATTCTGAAACTTAGCTCGATCCCCTAAAAACAAATCTGGCATGGGGATCCTAGGTTCCACAACAGGCAACCCAGCAAGATATGCAGCAATACTCTGAACCTCAGTGGCAAGCTGATCCACACGGCCAGACAACCGTGCAAACTCCATTGAGAGACAAGATCCTCCCCAGCACCCAGAGATACAGAGGGAAAAAAAAAAAAAAAAATGCAACAAATAGAAAAATATCTCTGACAACTCTGACAACCTTTTTTCTTTCACAATATTTTTTCCCTTCTGTGAGTACCATACAAATTTCAATTTTTAGGGCCGGTGATACTGTTATGTTTCGGTAGCTGAGGAGTGCAGGTAAAAAAGGAAATACACCAGAGCAGTTGGAATCTATGAGATTGCAGTACCCTGACTAACCACCACAACTAGAGGCAGCCGTGGAGCGTTCCTACGTTGGTCCTAGACGCCTCGTCACAGCCTGAGAAACTAACTACACCTAAAGATAGATATAGGAAAGCTATCTGCCCCGGAGCAGAACCCCAAAGATATTAGAAAGCCCCCAAACATGTAATGGCGGTTAGACAAGATGAAATACTGACACAGAAAGAAAATAGTAAGAGCAAACGCTGGGGCCCAAACTAACTAAATAGAAAAGGATAGGAAGGGTACTTACTGCAATCCCAGAAAACCCTGAAAAGCGCCAACTCTACTAATTTCAAAAATACCTGAGATCACACGACCTCTACCACCTAAATTAGTTCTCTGGTGTAACCAAAAACAAAACAGCAGCCACTGAAAAAACTGGAAAAAGCAAATGTACAAACATCAGTGGCTGAACTGAACTGAGAGGGCAGAAGCCCCCAGAGGGGACCCTGAAGGCCCCCACAGAAGTGCAGGACAAAATGCAAAAATATAGCACAAACACAAAAGAAGAAAATGTCTTATCTGATAGCAGGAGATGCAGACACCACACAGCAGGCTACAAGGGAAACTGGAATAAAGGATTCAGACCAGAACAATTGGTCACCGGCAACCCTGATGGGAAAGTGACTCCCTTATATAAGACCAGTCAGTAACACCTGATTCCCAGTCCTCACAATCTTCACTGAACAGACCAGCACCGCTTGTAACCACCAGAGGGAGTCTCTGCTCAGAACTCATCTCAAACCCATTCACAACACATCCTGCTCACTGTCAGGGTTATACAATTCATTCTCATTCACATCCTGCTCACTTTCAGGGTTATACACTTCATTTTTATTCACATCCTGCTCACTGTCAGGGTTATACAATTCATTCTCATTCACATCTTGATCTGGAACCTTAGTTAACATGTCATCCACAACATTAACTTCACCATCTGGTCCCTGGTTTCCCTCAGGTGGTCCCTCAAGTATGTGACTATGTGACAACCCCAGCACTATACTTCCATATAGCTCAGGTACTAGGAGCTGGCTCACGACCTCTCCCTGGACTTCAGTGTCCCTATACAACAGGTGAGTGTTTATGGCAACATGAGGAAACCTCTCCTCAGAGCCAGGCTCTTGGGAAACCTCATTTAGAACATTTATATTTTCCTGGGCCGTTTTAAGAGAGGGTCTCGCCACTGCTCACTCTCAAAATTGTCACAGACACAGGTAAGTCAGGGACACTCGGTTCCCGAGAACCACCATCCTCGTCTCCCAACATCACCTGCAAAGGAATTTCATCACTATCACAGTCATGATTATTATCAATATCATTATCATGATTATGATCAGTATCATCATCACTATCATGATCATCATCATCATTATCAGCATCAGCATCATTATCATGGTCATCATCATTATCATGATCATCATCATCATTATCATTACATCATCATCATCATCATTATCACATAAGTTTAACGGCCCACTAGCATTGTGTTCCGCCCCTCGGGACTGCGCACCCTCAATAGGAGCTTCATCACACGTCCATCAAAACATTTTCCCCCAGAGACCTTAGTATCGGAAAGTCATTACCAATATGACGGTCACGTTCTCACACTATCATGATCATCCCCCACTTCACATGAAACCTCCCCGCGTTTGGGGATCAAGTCCACGACAGTCTCTGGGTAGACTTTGGTGTCTCCATGGACACACACCACACTCAGGTGTTTATCAGGGATGAAGTCCCTATCAATCAGGCTGTCCCATACGGAAGTCACTGGACTCTCTGAGTCCAAGAGGGCCTGTGCTGGCAGTCATTTACAACCACCGGGGACCCCTGTGGTCCAGTCTCTTCGGCTGAGGTGGACACACACACAGGCTCTGAGCAGGGAGAGAGGGATCCGCCAACATCACAACACATAGGCTCCCCCTCTATTGGACAGTTGGCTGCAATTTCACGACATCTCCAACACTGTCCATCACACTCTCCCACCCACACGACCCCAACAGCTGGAACGCTCTTACCGGGAGAGTTCGGCGTCCAGGAACTCCAAAGTGACGACCTCTCAGATGGCTGGTCACGGAGGCAGTCCTTGGTGGCGAAGGCCCTCTCCATCAGGCTGACCAGACGATTGGCGTCCTGGTGGTCTCTTTGTCCGACCTCTGGCTGTACCTCAGGAGGACGTGCTTGGGTGTAGCGGTCCACTATCACCTTTTCAACTCCATAATCAGGTTTGCTGACTGCAGACTCCCAACTGCATCTCCAGTCATGAACTCCCCTGGCCCGGGCTGTCACCGTAACACCCAGCCGGGTAAGAATCTCCGCTTTCAGCTTGGCATAGTCTTGGCTGTCCTGCTCGCTCAGGTCAGCATAGGCCCTTTGGGGTTCTCCAATCAGATAGGGTGCGACCATCATGGCCCATTCAGATAGGGGCAGATTCTCCTTCTCTTTCAGTCCCTCAAACCTAGTGAGATATATCTCCACATCATCACGAGGTGTCATCTTTTTCAGGGACCGTCTTACCGCCTTCTTTACAGCGGACAATGCAGGTGACTTTGCAACATTACTTTGGGACGATGCGCTGCAAGTCTTTTGTAGTGCTGCAACCTGCTCAAAAAACAAGCGGTTATTCTCCTGCTGCTGCTGCAGGAATTGCTGCTGGGCCTGCTGCATGCGCTGCTGGTGCTGCAGGCGCGCGTGTGCAGCGTGCCGCTCCATGCTCTGCTGCATGCTCCGCTGGGCCTGGACCAGGTACTCAACGAGCTCCTCCATACTGCCGGACTTATCTGTCTCAACCACGGCAGTCTTATGTTGCACATTAACTTGCGCCATTTGTTCAAACAGCGCCTCCATGCTGTCATCCATGCTGTCAGACTTCTCTGTCTCAACAACGGCAGTCTTCACTCAAGACATACACACTCCACAGTCTTTTCCACAGAAAATTCAGCCTTGCTGTGCAGACAATTTTTTTTTTTTCTCTGCAAACTCTATTAGGGCCACTGTCTCTTTAAGACTGCTCCAACAGACGTTTCTCCTTTATTGACACACTTTTTTTTTTTTTCTTTGCAAAGTCTATTAGGGCTACTGTCTCTTTAAGACTGCTCCAATCAGATGTTTTTGCTGACACACTTTTTTTATTCTCTGCTGCTGCTTCAACAGACTTCACCTTTATTGCTGTCTCTCGCCACTGTGCTGCACGCACATTCCAGCACCAATTGTAAGCTTTTCAGGGGATATAGCTCTGGGATCGCCGTCCGGGTAGACGGAGTGGCACGGAAACAGTTCATTCACAGACAGCAGTTCTGGTAAAAACTGGCCGCAACCAGTTTTATTAAAGTCTACAGCAAACAGAACATAATCAAAACCAAATCATAAACATAAGACCTGGGCTTGTCCAGCCACTTACTACACTTAGATAGATTTCCCTATCTATCTGGGACCAGACTCTAACAGCCTGGGCCAAAACAACACATATGTTCAGCATTTACCAGCATGGAGTTTCACAGAGTCTCCTCCTTGTGTCTGAAGGCACCTTCAACGTCCAGACTTGAGAGAGCTCCCCTCCTATTCAGCAGCTATCCGCATGGATTCTCACAGAGACTACTCCTGTGTCCGGGGTACATCGAGCACCCAGACTGAGACAGCTCATACTCCTGGAGACTCCTTCTTGTGCCTGGACTCCTTGTCCAGACTAAGCGAGCTCTCTGTCTGTGTTCGCAGACACCTACTTCTGGTCTCCTAATTAACAGCTGAGTGGTTTCAGGCCTGAGCTGCAAGTGTGTACTGAATGTAAGGTGTAGTGACCTTTCTCTACCACTAGGTTTACAAAGCCATACATTTCCCTTATACCAGTCAGCAAAGTATCTAGGTGAAATGTACACCCCATTCAACACACTCTCACTGTCTCACAATATATATATATATATATATATTTTACAGAGATAGATAAAAGAAAAGCCAGCAATTCATGTGCTGCATAGTGTAAAATCACTGCAGAAGCCGAGAGGATAGAAGAGATGGATTACACACAGTAAATACATATACAATAGGTAGATATACAGATGTCTGACAAATACAATTACTACAGTGTGTGTGCAAATTACTGTACAAGTGTTTAATTAATAAAAGGTTTTTCAGAAAAAATTGGCGTGGGCATCCGCGTAATTTTCTTAACCAGCAGAGGGAAAGCCAACGGCAGGGGGCCAATGTTTATAGCCTGGGAAGGGGGTAATACCCTTGGAGCTTCCCAGGCTATTAATATCAGCTCACAACTGTATACTTAGCCTTTACTGATTATTAAAATGGGGGACCCCCCAAAAAAGTGACGTAGGGTCCCCTATATTTAACCCCTTTATTCCATCAGACGTACTATTCCATCCATGTGACCCTGGACCTAATTCCCATGGACGGAATAGTACGTCACGGGCGATCAGCTGCGCTCCCGGGGGGAGCGCAGCTGATCGCCGCCGGGTGTCAGCTGATTATCACAGCTGACACCCGTGACTGTGTGTCAGGAGCGGTCACAGACCGCTCCCGGCACATTAACCCCTGGCACTACCGCGATCAAACATGATCGCGGTGTACCGGGGCACAGGGGAGGATCGCGCAGGGAGGGGGCTCCCTGCGCGCTCCCCTGAGACCCTCAGAGCAGCGCGATGTGTCGCGCTGTTCCGAGGGTCCGTCCTCCCTCCAGGTCCCCGGATCCAAGATGGCGCCGGGGTCCTGCAGGGAGGCGGCTTCCTCGGTGCCTGCTGAGAGCAGGCGCTGAGGAAGCCTGCAGCGATGCCAGAGCGATCGCTGGTGTGACAGAGTGCTGTGCACACTGTCACACCAGCGATCTGTTAAAATACAGTGATCTCCCACCCTGGGACAAAGTAAAAAAGGAAAAAAAATAAAAATAAAAAGTGGTAAAAAAAATCATAAAAAAAAAAAATATTCCCCAATAAATTCATTTTTTCCTGTAAATAAAAAAAACAAAATAATAAAAGTACACATATTTGGTATCGCTGCGTCCGTAACGACCCCCCCTATAAAACTGTCCCACTAGTTAACCCCTTTAGTGAACCCCTTAAAAAAAAAAAAAAACGAAGCAAAAAATCATTGCTTTATGATCATACCGCTGAACAAAAAGTGGAATAACACGCGATCAAAAAGACGGATATAAATAAACATGGTACCGCTGAAAACATCATCTTGTCCCGCAAAAAACGAGCCGTCATACAGCATCATCAGTGAAAAAATAAAAAAGTTATAGTTTGCAGAATAAAGCGATGCAAAAATAATTTTTTATATAAAATTGTTTTCATTCTATAAAAGCGCCAAAACATAAAAAAATTATATAAATGAGGTATCGCCGTAATCGTACTGACCCGAAGAATAAAACTGCTTTATCAATTTTACCACACGCGGAACGGTATAAACGCCTCCCCCAAAAGAAATTCATTAATTGCTGATTTTTGTTCATTCTAACCTCCCAAAAATCGAAATAAAAAGCGATCAAAAAATGTCACGTGCTCAAAAATGGTACCAATAAAAACATCAACTCGTACCGCAAAAAATAAGATCTCACATGACTCTGTGGGCCAAATATGCAAAAATTATAGCTCTCAAAATGTGGTGATGCAAAAAACTATTTTTTGCAATAAAAAGCGTCTTTTAGCGTGACAGCTGCCAATCACAAAAACCCGCTATAAATAGTAAATCAAACCCCCTTATCACCCCCTTAGTTAGGGAAAAATAATAAAATTAAAAAAATGTATTTATTTCCATTTTCCCGTTAGGGTTAGGGTTGGCGCTAACGTTAGGATTAGGGTTGGGATTACGGTTAGGAGTGTGTTAGGGTTAGGGTTGGCGCTAAAGTTAGGATTAGGGTTAGGGTTGGGATTAGGGGTGTGTTAGGGTTAGGTTTGTGGTTAGGGTTGGGACTAGGGTTAAGGGTGTGTTGCGGTTAGGGTTGGAGTTAGAATTGGGGGGTTTCCGCTGTTTAGGCACATCAGGGGCTCTCCAAATGTGACATGGCGTCTGATCTCAATTCCAGCCAATTCTGCGTTGAAAAAGTCAAACGGTGCTCCTTCACTTCTGAGCTCTGCCATGCGCCCAAACAGTTTACCCCCGCATATGGGGTATCAGCGTACTCTGGACCACAAGAGTTATTGTGCAATTTCATCATGGATAACAGTTGGAATCCCCCTTTAGTAAGTTTGTCCATCCCGATATTGTCCAATCAGAGCTCAGTTTTAATTTTCTAAACTTTACTGAGAAAATGAATCCTGGATGCTGATAGGTTGCTATGGGCAACCTTGTCACCTTGCTAAAAGGTGACCTCTGAAAAGAGCAGGGAGTGCTAAACTGCAGCAAGCCTCCCTGCACCAGGGTCCTGTGCTCCCCAGACAGCGGCACACCGGGGCACAGCAGAGACAACCATCCTCCGGTCCACACAGAAATGCCCCTTCTCTCCTCCAAGCCCAGTCGCCCCTCAGTCTCCAGGCAGGCGTGGTGCATTCTGGGACTTGTAGTCTTGGTCACGCCCTGCTTCCGTTGTCCACAGCCGCCCTGAGAACTACAACTCCCGTCGCATGCTCGGGGCTCCTGTGCCTTGGCAGGTTCGTTGCTTACGTGTCTGCGGAGCCCAGAATGGGGAGGAAGATGTGACACCACACCGGTACCGACAAGATGTGGCTGAGACCGGAGGAAGTGCTGCTGAAGAACGCCCTGAAGCTGTGGGTGACGGAGGTCTCCAACCCGTACTTCGTGCTGCAGAGGAGAAGGGGCTATGGAGAGGAAGGCGGGGGGCTGACAGGTACCTGACCGGCGGCTGAGAGACCCTGCACAGCGCCAGAGTATGGTGTGATAGCGGGCAACTGCTGCGGCTCTGCAGACACCACTACAACGCCCAGCATGCCAGGAGACAGGTTGTCAGCAGCCTGTGCTATCAGGGCATGCTGGGTATTGTAGTTTCACAACAGTGTGCAGGGCATGCTGGGTATTGTAGTTTCACAACAGTGTGCAGGGCATGCTGGGTATTGTAGTTTCACAACAGTGTGCAGGGCATGCTGGGTGTTGTAGTTTCACAACAGTGGACAGGGCATGCTGGGTGTTATAGTTTCACATCAGTGTGCAGGGCATGCTGGGTATTGTAGTTTCACAACAGTGTGCAGGGCATGCTGGGTGTTGTAGTTTCACAAGTGTGCAGGGCATGCTGGGTATTGTAGTTTCACAACAGTGTGCAGGGCATGCTGGGTGTTGTAGTTTTTACAACAGTGTGCAGGGCATGCTGGGTATTGTAGTTTCACAACAGTGTGCAGGGCATGCTGGGTGTTGTAGTTTCACAACAGTGTGCAGGGCATGCTGGGTATTGTAGTTTCACAACAGTGAGCAGGGCATGCTGGGTATTGTAGTTCACAACAGTGAGCAGGGCATGCTGGGTATTGTAGTTTCACAAGTGTGCAGGGCATGCTGGGTGTCATAGTTTCACAAGTGTGCAGGGCATGCTGGGTATTGTAGTTTCACAACAGTGCAGGGCATGCTGGGTATTGTAGTTTCACAACAGTGTGCAGGGCATGCTGGGTATTGTAGTTTCACAACAGTGTGCAGGGCATGCTGGGTATTGTAGTTTCACAACAGTGTGCAGGGCATGCTGGGTATTGTAGTTTCACAACAGTGAGCAGGGCATGCTGGGTATTGTAGTTTCACAACAGTGAGCAGGGCATGCTGGGTATTGTAGTTTCACAACAGTGAGCAGGGCATGCTGGGTATTGTAGTTTCACAACAGTGTGCAGGGCATGCTGGGTATTGTAGTTTCACAACAGTGAGCAGGGCATGCTGGGTGTCGTAGTTTCACAACAGTGCGCAGGGCATGCTGGGTATTGTAGTTTCACAACAGTGAGCAGGGCATGCTGGGTATTGTAGTTTCACAACAGTGTGCAGGGCATGCTGGGTTCGTAGTTTCACAGCAGTGTGCAGGGCATGCTGGGTGTCGTAGTTTCACAACAGTGAGCAGGGCATGCTGGGTTTCGTAGTTTCACAACAGTGAGCAGGGCATGCTGGGTGTCGTAGTTTCACAACAGTGAGCAGCATGCTGGTGTCGTAGTTTTACAACAGTGAGCAGGGCATGCTGGGTGTCGTAGTTTTACAACAGTGAGCAGGGCATGCTGGGTGTCGTAGTTTTACAACAGTGAGCAGGGCATGCTGGGTGTCGTATTTTTTACAACAGTGAGCAGGCATGCTGGGTGTTGGAGTTTCGCATTAGCAGGTGCGCCACAAGTTGCACCCCACTGTACTGTGCATGACGAGCGGCTCACCCACACACATTCCTGCAGTGGGATGAGCAGTTCAGATGATGGGCTCCTGCGGGTGCAGAACCAACAAGTGACAGTACTGTGCTCATATCAGAATGACTGACAGCTTGTGGCCATGACCCCCTCGGAAGCCATACACAGAATTATCCCACTTGAAAGCTGCAGTCTTTATCTGCTTCTGATCCTGACATACACACCAGAGCTGTATTCACAATTCTGCAGCTTTCTAGGGCCATCGTCACCTTTTTATGAGATGTTTGATTTCCTCCTGTATGATTATGAGAGATACTCACTACAACATCCAGAGGTGAAGTCTGAGGCTGAGTCCCGGGATGCTGCAGTGGCTGGGTGCTCTGATGTTCTGTGGATCTCCAGTGTAGATCTGCTGTGTGGGATCTCTTGGAATAAGTAGCACGCTTGCCATTCTTGTAGGGTTTCTCTTCTTCTTGGTGCTTGGCATGGGACTGGGGTTACGGGGGCCGTGCAGGACTGGATGTAGAGTGCTCCATTTTCTTTTCACTCAAGCGAATCCTCACTGTGGTTGTGCAGTGAAAATAAATAGGGACCCCTGTTCTCATGATCAGCGGGGGTCCCAGCGGAAAGACTTCCTGCACTCAGACATTTATAACATAGCTTGTGGATAGTTGGCAAAAGTCCATTTTGTAGAAATCTTTTTAAAGAGGACCCGTTGCCTTTCCTGTCACATCTGTTTAGTAAATATGAAACGATGCTCTGGGATTGTTACTACATCTCCTTGCTGTCCTGTTCATCTCTTATTCTTCCTAACAAATTATAAATAAATATACAACTGGGTGTGACCAAGTGGGGATAGGCCAGAATCAGTGTGCACCTCAGTCACTGCAGGGACACACCGCATTGAATGGTGGCACTTAGTTGTGAAATTATTATTCATACATTTCTAAGGTGAATAACAGAAGAACAACAAGAGAGAGTAATGAGAAAAGATCCTCCCTGTTTTTTCTTTTTTTGGGAGGGAGGGTGAATACAAGTATGTACTGAACCTGACATAGCAGGAGAGGGGACAGGTCCTCCCCAATGCTGATCTGTCATCAGACCACTGTGAATCAATGCTTCCCTGACTTATGACTGATGGGAGCCGCAGCTGCTTATTAACATCAATCATCTTTTGATTCATATTTGGAAACTGAGCTTCATGGAATAAGATGGAGAAGACGAGGGACACGACGAGTAATGGCTGTTGCTGGAAGGGCTTGTAAATAGTTAATGCACTGCAGCTATTGTCACAGCCACCCTAACTAGTATTGATGTTTCTACTGTATATGTTTGTGTTGTCTACACAGTAGCAATTTTCAGTTTGTAACATTCCTTTATTTTTCTTTTAGTGTAAACGTGATTAGGTCCCCACAAATTCATTATTTCTGGTGATCTTCTTCCATGACTTCGGTGGTTAAAATGTATTATTGAAAATACAATTTTTTTTTTTTTAAATTGAATATTTTTGTCTCTCCTTCTTATCGATCTTAAATACGCCTATTTACTGACCTTACAAATAAGAGAATGGCATCCCGTAACATTTGAGAATGTGGCAGGTGTTGGCTGTACACTATAACTTATGCCCTGCTGCTTTGGCCACCATTGATGTTGGCACCACTCATGGCCGTTTAACACCTGCTGTCAATAATAGTGGCATTTAGATGGTTAACAGAAAGAGGGGGCTTCCTCTTTAATTCCATTGGCACCTAGGGACCGCAATTGTGTGATCCCGATGGTTGCCATGGCAATTCAAGGCCACATAATGGCTGCAATGTCTAACCAGCTATGGTGGTCTGTTATGATACTTGCAACATTTTAGTGGGAAAAATATAATTTCTACAAATCTACGCTCTCTTTTTAATTGCTCTTTAAGCAATTCATGCAAAAGCAAAGCATACCTGTCATTAGATTCATGCTGCTTGCACCACATGCAACATGAATCAGGGCCTAGCTGCGCGATTGCAGCCCCCGATGGCTTATACTTACCTCGATACAGTTGATTGGCAGGTCTCTCCTTTTGTATACACAAAGGATAGACTTCACAACCAATATTACCTGGCTGTATTCACACTGTCAGACTTCCATGCTGCTGGTGAGATCAGCAGGAATCCAATGACAAGTTCTCTTGAAAGCCCCTGTTGGGCAGGTGGAGACAAGTGTATTTTTGGTCCGACTGCCATCTGAGAGAACATCGGATCCCACTCAGACCTATGTTAGTCTATGGGGCTGTGCACATGTGCAATTTTTGCCATGGTGCAGAGACTGTCCTAAGAAAATATCGCTGCATGCCTGAGTTTTATCCAATATTTGGATCACACTCAGCCATGCAAGTCAATGAGTGCATAGGAAACTTCGGACTGCGCTCGGATGGCATCTGAGTGCAGTCCAATTTCTACGGCCTCACAGAATGTAGAAGAACCTCATCCACAACTGCCTCAAAAGACTTCAAGCTGTCATTGATGTTAGAGGGGGCAATACATGGTATTAAGAAATGGTGTATATGAACTTTTGATCAGGGTCATTTGGATGTTTTGGGTTGACATGATTTAAAAAGAGAAAACACAGTAGTTTGACCATAAATGGCTTCACCCAACCACTAACCATGAGTGGAGAAAAAGTTTTGGTGTTAACATTCATATTCTCTGAAAAAAAGACCAAGAAAGCAAAAATTCTGCCGGGGTATGTAAACTTTTGAACACAACTGTATGTAGCCGGCATGTGTCCTGAGGGCTCGTACTTCTGGGCCCCTGAGGTCACACACAGGCTGCTACAGATGCATTATTCTTGTGGGTGATCCTGGTCCCTGTATGCAGCACTTTTCTATGGACAAGATTGTACAGGCTGCAATGTCCTGTGCATGGGCCTTTATTATAGGACCGGTGAATGGCAGCGGATGAGGCTCCAGCTGATATTATGGGATTCCTGGGCTTCCAGCCTTGTTGATGCTGTAACTCTAGTCCTCATGCAGTGCAGAAATCACCGCTCAATGATGAATATCCGCTGTGGTCTTACAGAGAAGTCCTGGTATTGGTCTTTAAGTGTTCCACAACTGTATTGCTTTCTCACTTGGCAGAGTGGGCGCTTTGTTGTTATTGATGGTTCTGGGGGTGGCTGATATCGGAGACACAGTCTGACAATGTTGTGTCTGCAAAGCTGCTGAAACAGTAGGGAAGTAACGTGCCTTGGCAGACGTCAGCACCAGCTCGCCAGCTTTTCCACTGGCATTTCTTCATCACTTCCTACGTGAGTCATGTACAGTAAATAACATATTCTGTTCTGAGCAAATGACAGCATCGGGAAATCGCCCCTGCTTTATAGCCATTTTAGAGCTATTTGTTATAATGAATGTCATATCTTGGGAATATGCCATCATTGTGGATTAGGGAGGCCCACCTCTGAGCCCCTACCGATCCTGAGAGTGAAGGGGGTGAAACACTAGTGCCGTGCCCCCCGTGTAAATCTCCCCTCGCAGCAACCCGGCTGTCCAGGGAACTGCAGCCAACCTCATTCACATACAGGAAAATGAGCTGTTAGACATATTGACTCATAAAATATTAATAGATTTTTAGCTTTTTTTTTTCACCGTCTCAAAAATTCAAACACTTAATTCTCTGTAATGGAGGCATGTACTGGCCATATAAAGGTATTCCTGACTTATCTCAGACAGAGCTACATGTACATATAGTTTAGGGGGGAGAAATCCTGCTCACAGATTCCCGTTAAGCACAATAGTGCTCCATTGAGATAAATAATAATAATAATCTTTATTTATATAGCTCCAAATATTCCGCAGCGCTTTACAGTTTAACAGTTTCAAAACACAAGTCATAAGTAGCAACGTTAACAATACAATAATTAAAGCAAAATAAGATGAGATGATAAATGAGGGTTATCAAAACCTACAAATTCTCCCTGTCCTGGGTCTCCATAAATCCAGTTCAGCGCAGAAGAAGAGTGAATGTCCTTCCTCATCTGCATGTAGTGCCCAAACCCAGTCTTCTCATGAACGGTGGGAGTCTGACCGATCTGCAGGGCAGAGAACCGCTGAGCATGCCTCTCTGAATACCTTGGTTTAGGCAGATGTTAACTAGTTACCCATGCAGTAAAGTGGGCATTAATGGGAGACAAAAGAATCAATGCAATAAGGATGTGCACACCTGATAAATGAATAACTATATCATTTTATTGATACAAAAAGGACACATAAGAGTAATAAAATCACTTAGAAACATTCAAGAATACAAAAACCATAGCTCTGCCCAAATAGTATGTAACCAACTAGTACAACAAATTGATATACAGTAATAAAGGCAACTGTGGAAATGAGTTGGAAATAACCAGATTTGGTCTACCCTCAATGAGCTCAAATAACCATGCACTGGAGGAGAGGTGGCATGAATGCAGAGCCCATTGGCAATAAGGGTATGAAGAATTGCTATAGGGCAAATACCTAAATAATTAAAGATGCATTAAAATCTACCCACTGCATTTACTTTACATTGAAAATATATTTGGTTAACGGACATTTAAGCCACCCCTACTACTGAGAGAAAAAATGCATTATTCTCTATAACAGCCATGAAAGGGGTATCGTTGGGGAGAACATTAAGGGGCTTCAATAATGGCATAATTACTATATACTTGAGCCTCGCCCTGTTTATGAAAATTGTGAGATATAACCCAGCCTACTCCAACAAGTAGATGTAGGAGCAATTACCATAGGTATTTTGCTATGGAGAAGTGATGGGCAAATGTGCTCAGATTAGGCACGTCTGTTTGTTAGGCAATCCCTGCATGTGTTGCGGCTGTTGGAACGGCCACGAGACATGCAGCTGCGGGGACTAGAACATATTATTCGAGCACGCTGAGGACACTCGGTTAGCACCCGAGCATGCTCAGATAACACCTATCCGAGCACGTCTGCTCATCGTTGCTATGGAGTACTGCGATTTGTATGTACACCCCTATATACTGGTTAGCACAATTCTAAGTTTATTTTCTGAAGCTTTCCATAGTCCTATGTACAACATATAGTTGAGATAGCCATTCTTGTTTTTCACCTGTAATGGCTGCAGATATTAGCAGCTGGAGATCTCCTTGCTCTGTTACCCTGCACGGACAGAAAGACAGTAGAAATGAATGAATAATTCAGCAGGTTACAGTAACCTGAGCTCACTTGCTTCCTTCACTAATGTATGCACTATAGGTTTTAGCTGAAAGTTCACGTTATCAATTTAGTTTTTTTAAGTTAGAAAGACATACTTTAATGTAATAGTTAGGTCTGGTGAAGTGCCAGCCGGATGCGTTTGCTGTACCCCTGCTGTGCCTTTCCCCATTGCTTTCAAATAGGTGTTAAAAGACCAAAAAAAATAATGTATAGCTGTGGAGATGTCGCTTCTTCATAAATCTTCCCAGGGAGGGGGCAGGTTTGGTTTGATGAATGAGAGAATTTAATGCTGCTGTTTGTTCTTCGCCCTTCAGGTCTTCTTGTGGGAACTCTTGATGCGGTTTTGGATTCAACTGCTAAGGTGGCCCCATTCAGGATTCTCCACCAGACCCCGGAGTCTCAGGTGTACTGGTCCATCGCTTGTGGTGAGTAACGGACACGCCATAAATCTAATGCTCAGGTATTCTTCTCACTTTCTAACCCGCCCTAGAAACATGTCAGCTAATCCGCAGCTTGAGATTAGATGAAACTCCGCAGGGAATGTAGGTTAAATCACAGGGGCCTGGCATGAAGGATACCCAGCCTGCTCACTGATTAGCCACCGTGTGAAGGTGTGTGCACATTTCAAGGGCTATGTCCCTACATGGCATTTTAGCTGTGCCTTTTTTTTCTGCAGGAAAAACTTTGCAAAAAGACGTGCACTTCTGCCGTTTTTTTCTGCTTTTTCTTGCGTTTTTAATTGTTTTAGAATGTGTGGAAAATGCTGCAAAACGCTGAAAGAATTGACACACTGCAGATAAAAAAAAAACGCAAGGAAAAAGTGAAGCATGTGCATGAGTTTTTTTGTTTTTTTTGTTTGTTTAAATCTTCACTTTGGTGGCACTCTAAAACACTGCAAAAAGGCTTGTGTGAACATGCTCTTACCTGTTGACCACATGCTTGTTTTGCCGACTGCTTTCTCTCCCATCTGCCCGATAGACGTGAAAGCTCAGCTTATGTTAGCGATCATGTGCTCTCTACGGGGAGCGCGGGGTGAGCTGTGGTCAGACGTCTCATGAGATCGGGCGTTTGAGTTCACTACTTGATCCTTCTCTTCCCCAATTTCATCTATAAGGGGCTCCCATACATAAGACAGCTGGTCCGGCCAAAACATGACGTTTTTGCTGCCTGAGAAGTAAAAGTGTGCTTGGCGGTACTGGTAGTGACACAAGGCTTTGTCATCTTCATTTGCAGGGTGCCCCCATGTCCTCCGACCACCCACACTATAATGCCGGTGTTCTTTGTGTGTATCGGAGACTTGTCAGCCTCTGTTCGTACATGCGTGTGTGGGTGGGCTTCATTAGGACGGCATACCGTATAGCCGCAGGGATGCTCGTGTTAATCTCCTCTGTATTCTCATTATCGCATGCTGTTCACTTCACTTTCCTTCACAGCGTATCTGTTTACAGCACATAATCTGTGGAGCTTCTTTTGTATCACACAGAGAAATCTAACACAAAGCATTTTTGCAAATGTGCAAAATCTGCCTGACCGCAGTGATCGTTTCCTTCTTTAGTTACAATTACCACGCTTGTTTCCTTAGGAGCCAGCAGGGACGAGATATTGAAACACTGGCAATGGCTGGAGAAGAACGTCTTGAAGACATTGCCTGTATTTGACTCAAGCGATGACATTACCAGCTTTGTTCAAGGCAAAATTAGGGTAGGTACTTTTTTTCTATAGGAGTTGTATTTTCATGAGAAAAATCAAAAAGGCCATCGTAGACTTTCTTCTTGTAACTGGAGAACAGAATAACAGGATTCAGAAGCTGGGCATTAGCAGGGTAATCCTAAGACTGAAAGTTATCACCTAATCATCATAGGATGGGGAAGAACTAACTGATTGCTGGAGGTCCGACCACTGGAAACTCCAGCGATCTTGAGAAAGCCCAGTCTGGCTGGAGTGGAGGCCAAGTACGACACTTTTGGGGTGTCTCTATTCAGGAAAACCTGGTTCACAGACACAGTTTAAAAAAAAAACAAAAGCGAAAAACAGCGCTCTTCTCATCATCCTCAGGACACTTCTGAGTCTTCACCACTGTTCCTGGTGTCAAATTAATATTGGCATATCTCAACCAGAGCAGCAGCCAATCAGAAAGCTCAGGGCCTCCGCCATAATGTCGTATTCAGAGCTGCTGTGTTCACTGATTGGCTACCACATATTGGCATGACATCAGTGCTGCAGCCGATATCCGAACCTGAGAGCAGCGGTGGACCGGGGGACTGTGATTAAAAGGTGGTATGTGGATTTATTTTTTGATATAACAAACTGTGCCCTGACACCAGGAATTTTTGAAGGGGGACAACCCTTTAACATTGTATTCCAGGACTTAATGGCATAGGCTGTCATGTTCTGGAGGTTTGGACCCTCATTAATGACCTATTACTAGCTTATCCTGAAGGTGATCTTACACATTGGATGAGTGCTCACTCAGACTGTCGATTTCAGTATAACTAATATATGAAGAACTTGGCAATCGTGTATAATGCGATGTAGTGCTTTTAATTACAATCCACAGTAAAATATGACATTTCGGTATATTATCGACCTTCCTCAGACAAAGAGGTTGCCTATAGAGTTGGTGACACAACAAGATGCTGAGAACTTGTATGATGTCACTGCATACATGTTAAAGTACCGTCAAGGACACATTAAGCCCAATGTCGGAACATTTTTACAGTTAAGACATTTTCCAAAAGTTGGAAAATTATAAACTTGCTGTACACGAGCATTTCTTTTGTGTAAGAGTTAGCTAAATCCCTTTTTGGTTTGTACTGACTGCTTTTTAATTCTTCCCATGTTCCCGTTGCTGGCGGCCTGCTCTTTTTCTTTTCCCGGTTAGGTAGGTGCCAGCAGACACGCCATAACTGCATTTCCCACTTTGCATTCCCACTACATTTAGATTTGATCTGGACCCCTCCACAGTTTTTTGCTGTCGAATAGGGTGCACAGTAAGACCCAACATTGACTCTGCCCAAATATGCGCCATAACCTCTGATGGTGCCATATATTGGCGGAGTTCACCAGCCCGGTAACGGCGCTAGAATTGTATATTTCACGCAATCTGCTGCATCAGCAAAACAGCGGGATTAGGGTTTGGTCATGAGGTTGGAGCAATGCAAGTCGTAGCTTCACCCCACCTTACCTGTCCTTATGTACCCCTTGGCACATGGTGGCTGAAGGTTGCAGTTTTACGGACATAATAAGTAGTGTAGGATCCTATACAATTACCTATCATTGAGATGCTGCATGTCCTATGGTAAATTGTCTGAACTCAGCAGATCACTTCTCTTTAAGGGTCTCATTGCTGAAGAAGGGAAAAGCTCATTTGTGAAAGAAGAGGATCCTGAAAAGTTTCGTGAAGCTCTTCTGAAGTTTGAGAAATGCTTTGGTCTGCCCGAACAGGAGAAGCTGGTGACCTACTACTCCTGCAGTTACTGGAGGGGCAGAGTTCCTTGCCAGGGTTGGCTATATCTCAGCACAAACTTTTTAAGCTTCTATTCATTTCTTTTGGGCTCAGAGTGTAAGTTTCTAAAATCCAAATGCTGCATAATGTTGATTAGTTTTATAACTGTTTTGTGTATTTTGTGAGTTTCTCTATTTTATACAAAGGCCTGCATTTATTGTTTTGCAAGTTCCATTGTCAATCTTACATTTCCTCATGGTTCCCTGCATCACCTAATTGTTCAGGAAGCAAATTATAGTTAGTGCATTATTGGATGCCATCAGATTGTATAGCAAGAGGGACAATCAGTCCCTCTTCTCAGTTCTTTTATGGAAGAGAGATGACGCAGAATGGAGCTCAGCTATGGTCACCGGATGCATGCATGAGCAAGTTAGAATAGGATTCACCTGTAAAAGCAATATGTCATCAGAAAATGACCTAATATATCCATCCTACACAAATTATGTTGAATTTACTTTTTGTTCCCTGTCTGTGTTTTAACTGAAGAGATTCGAATATGCATATTTTTTGCACAATAAAAACCTTGAAGTACTATATGTCTCAAAATTGCATGTAGCGCTTATAGCAGCAGAACTTAAGTCTCTTTTATATCCTATAGTCGTTTAAATGTTTTTTTTTTTTTTAAATTTTCTTTAATAGTTTTTATTTCAATTTTCATATCACTGTTATATGTTTAAAGGGATTGTCTACTACTCGGATAACCCTTTCTCAATCTGTATGTTTCCCCGCAGTAAAATAATAACACCTGTATTCCCTTTTTGTGTCGGCACTGGCTATCCCGGGGTATGCAGCCAATCAGTGCTGGCTACGCTATCCCCTCTTTCGGACAAATTGGACATCTGGATGGAAAAGAGAGCAGACGCAGCTCTGACTTCTGCGGGTGTCTATTATGTCCGATGGTGAGGAGACTGAAGCCAGGGCTGATTGGCTGCAGACCCCGGCATAGCCAGTGCCGACATCGCTGGAACAGTGTCGACACCAAAGGTGAGTACAGTCATGGCCAAAAGTTTTGAAAATGACACAAATATTAATTTTTACAAAGTCTACTGCTTCACTTTTTCTAATGGCAATTTGCATATACTCCAGAATGTTATAAAGAGTGATCAGCTTAACAGCAATTACTTGCAAAGTCAATATTTGGCTAGAAAATGAACTTTATCCCCCAAAACACATTTCAACATCATTGCAGCCCTGCCTTAAAAGGACCAGCTAAGCTCTTTTCAGTGATTGCTCCATTAACACAGGTGTGGTGTTGATGAGGACATGGCTGGAGATCAATCTGTCATGATTAAGTAAGAATGACACCACTGGACACTTTAAAAGGAGGCTGGTGCTTGGCATCATTGTTTCTCTTCTGTTAACCATGGTTATCTCTAAAGAAACACGTGCAGTCATCATTGCAATGCACAAAAATGGCCTAACAGGGAAGAGTATCGCAGCTAGAAAGATTGCACCTCAGTCAACAATCTATCTCATCATCAAGAACTTCAAGGAGAGAGGTTCCATTGTTGCCAAAAAGGCTTCAGGGCGCCCAAGAAAGACCAGCAAGCGCCAGGACCATCTCTTAAAAGTGTTTCAGCTGTGGGATCGGGCTACCAGCAGTGCAGAGCTTGCTCAGGAATGGCAGCAGGCAGGTGTGAGTGCATCTGCACGCACTGTGAGGCGGAGACTCTTGGAGCAAGGCCTGGTCTCAAGGAGGGCAGCAAAGAAGCGACTTCTCTCCAGAAAAAACATCATGGACAGACTGATATTCTGCAAAAGGTACAGGCAGTGGACTGCTGAGGACTGGGGTAAAGTTATTTTCTCTCATGAATCCCCTTTTCGATTGTTTGGGACATCAGGAAAACGCCTCATTCGGAGAAGACAAGGTGAGCGCTACCACCAGTCTTGTCTCATGCCAGCTGTTAAGCATCCTGAAACCATTCATGTGTGGGGTTGCTTCTCAGCCAAGGGAATCGGCTCTTTCACAGTCTTGCCTACAAACACAGCCATGAATAAAGAATGGTACCAGAATGTCCTCCAAGAGCAACTTCTCCCAACCCTCCAAGAGCAGTTTGGCGATCAACAATGCCTTTTCCAGCATGATGGAGCACCTTGCCATAAAGCAAAGGTGATAACTAAATGGCTCAGGGAACAAAACATAGAGATTTTGGGTCCATGGCCTGGAAACTCCCCAGATCTTAATCCCATTGAGAACTTGTGGTCAATCATCAAGAGACGGGTGGACAAACAAAAACCTAAAAATTCTGACAAAATGAAAGCATTGATTGTGCAAGAATGGACTGCTATCAGTCAGGATTTGGTCCAGAAGTTGATTGAGAGCATGCCAGGGAGAATTGCAGAGGTCCTGAAGAAGAAGGGTCAACACTGCAAATATTGACTTGCTGCATTAACTCATTCTAACTGTCAATATAAGCTTTTGTTACTCATATGTTTGCAATTATTATATTTCTGTCTGTGATAAAAACATCTGTCAAACACACATAAAAATCAGAGGGCAGCAGATCATGCGAAAATATAATATTTGTGTCATTCTCAAAACTTTTGGCCATGACTGTATAGGTGTTCTTATTTTACTGAGAGGGAAACATAGAGATTGAGAAAGGGATGTCCGGGTAGTAAACAACCTCTTTAAGAAAAAAAAAGTTGCAATTTTTACACTTACCATTAGGCTTGACATCAGCAGCAATGCACTGGACTCATGTCCTACTGAATTGTATTGAAGCATTTTATGAGCATGCTCTTATCAGACCATTATGAAGGGAGCAGGTGAGCTGTGACATCACCTATTGCGAATGGTGGATTCTGCATTGCCTACCTTTTCAGGAATCTCATTATCCTCACTGATGGGATTAAAATAAAGTGTGCTGTACAGAAGAGGGTGTATGAGTCTAGTATTAGGCCTAGTAGCCAGTGTGATGATTGCAATTTTTAATATACTGATATGGAAAATTGAAGAAATAAAAACATCAATAATTTTTTACATTTAACTTAAAAACAATATTTAAACAATTGCTCAATTTCTGATGACCCATTGTATTTAAAAGTGAATCCTGATATAGCAGGACCTTGTTCACACTTAGATCAGTGATCGCAGCCATTCACCATTCTGTGTGATATCCTATTATCATTGAGGGATCCTCCAACCATGGTATTATTCCACTTTTCCATATAGGAACACTGTCATGTCATATAAGCAATGAAGGACGTGTGGATCAGGAAAGTAGTAACCCCTGTCAATTCGTCAGTTGTTGGGTCAGGAGAGGACATGGAACCCCGCTGGTCTGATAATAAGGGCTCTCATAATGCCAGCATTCTGGTCTATAATCTCCATCAGTTTTAGGCTTGTTCATAGGTTTTAGAAGTTTAGAAACATGGACTGAAAAAAATAAGAGTTACAAGCATTTACTATTAAATGAAATGCCATCGATCCTGACCTGCCCCTGAGACGTGAGGATTATGATCCTGGTAGCAGATATCCTTAGTCCCCTATAGTGACACTACTTGTTTTCAGTGATTCTGGATATAGAGTAATACCAGTGGTTGTATGATCGGATATAGTGACGTAATGCCCCACATATACTTTAGATTGCTTTTGGCTGAACAATGGTTCAGTTGGTCATTCCGTTGCCAGCCATCTCGCCCAACTCTGCCGAGCAGTCCTGGGCTATATGAGACAGCCGCTATCGGACATCTGTGGGGCGGCTCATCTATAGAGAACAAAAGGGACGATTGTTAGACATTGGACATACTGGATCCTTATCTTCTCGTCACCTATCGGGACCCCCATACACTTTACTCTCAGCCAAACCCATTTATATCGCTAGGTTCAGCTGATATTATTGTAATCTGTATGGGGCGTTTACATAAAGATTTCACTGTGTGAATTTAGATAATATAAATGTGTGATGTCACATAATAATGTAGATGTGTGATGTTAGATGATGGTGTACATGTGTGATGCTAGATGGTGACGGTGTACATGTGTGATGCTAAATGATGACGGTGTACATGTGTGATGCTAGATGATGACGGTGTAAATGTGTGATACTAGATGATGACGGTGTACATGTGTGATGTTAGATGGTGACGGTGTACATGTGTGATGCTAGATGACGGTGTACATGTGTGATGCTAGATGATGACGGTGTACATGTGTGATGTTAATGTTGACGGTGTACATGTGTGATGTTAGATGGTGACGGTGTACATGTGTGATGCTAGATGATGATGGTGTACATATGTGATGCTAGATGGTGACTATGTACATGTGTGATGTTAGATGTGACGGTGTACATGTGTGATGCTAGATGATGACTGTGTACATGTGTGACGTTAGATGGTGACGGTGTACATGTGTGATGCTAGATGATGACGTTGTACATGTGTGATGTTAGATGGTGACGGTGTACATGTGTGATGCTAGATGATGACGTTGTACATGTGTGATGTTAGATGGTGACGGTGTACATGTGTGATGCTAGATGATGACGTTGTACATGTGTGATGTTAGATGGTGACGGTGTACATGTGTGATGCTAGATGATGACGTACATGTGTGATGTTAGATGGTGACGGTGTACATGTGTGATGTTAGATGGTGACGGTGTCCATGTGTGATGCTAGATGATGACGGTGTACATGTGTGATGCTAGATTGTGACGGTGTACATGTGTGATGTTAGATGGTGACGGTGTACATGTGTGATGTTAGATGGTGACGGTGTACATGTGTGATGTTAGATGATGACTGTACATGTGTGATGCTAGATGATGACTGTGTACATGTGTGATGCAAGATTGTGACGGTGTACATGTGTGATGTTAGATGGTGACGGTGTACATGTGTGATGTTAGATGGTGACTGTGTGCATGTGTGATGTTAGATGATGGTGACGGTGTACATGTGTGATGTTAGATGATGGTGACGGTGTACATGTGTGATGTTGGATGATGGTGACGGTGTACATGTGTGATGCTAGATGATGACGGTGCACATGTGTGATGTTAGATGATGATGACGGTGTACATGTGTGATAACTGGTTTGATGTATGATGCAGATGTTTTAACCCCTTCCCGACCTGTGACGCCACGTAGGCGTCATGAAAGTCAGTGCCAATCCGACCCATGACGCCTATGTGGCGTCATGAAAGGATCGCGTCCCTGCGGGTCGGGTGACCGGAGTCACTGAAAGGTCACCCGACCCGCAGGCACAGGACCCTTTGTGCTTCACCACAGGGGTGTTGGCTTAACCCCCCCCGTGGCCACGATCACTCTGATTGGCTGTTAAAAGTGAAACAGCCAATCAGAGCAATCTGTAATATTTCACCAATGAAATTGGTGAAATATTACAATTCAGCCATGGCCGATGCTGCAATAGCATCTGCCATGGCTGGAGACAGCGATCTGACCCCCCCCCCCACATCGAGTCACAGCGGCAATCGGCCGCCGCCATCGAAAGATGGCAGCGGTCGGTCACCGCCGTCACTAACAGCTCCCCTCGTCCTGGCCTCCGCTGCCCCCACCTTCCGATCTCCCCACCTCACTTCCGACCCCCATACTCACCTCTCCCGGTCCACCGATGTCCCTGGATCCTTCCCGGCGGCTGCCCGGGATTCTTCATGGGCGCCGCCATCTTGGAAAATGGCGGGCGCATGCGCAGTGTTCCCTGCAGAGTCAAGAAATTTATTTTGATCACTGTGATGTGATCAAAATAAAAAAAAGTAAGTGAACCCCCCCCTGTCATAGGTAGGGACAAATAATAAAGAATTTTTTTTTTTTCCTATTAGGCCCTGTGCACACGTTGCGGATTTTGCTGCGGATCAGCAGCGGATTTTGCTGCGGATCCGCAGCGGATTTTGCTGCGGATCCGCAGCGGATTTTGCGCTGCGGATCCACAGCAGATCCAGAAACCATGTACAGTACAATGCAAATAAATGGTAAAAAAAAAAAAAACGCTGTGCACATGCTGCAGATTTTTCAGCGCAGATTTGCTGCGGTTTTAAATCCGCAGCATGTCAATTCTTTGTGCGGATTCCGCAGCGATTTTACACCTATTCCATTATAGGTGTAAAACCGCAGAGAAAAACCGCAGCAAATCTGCGCTAAATACGCAGGTAAAAGGCAGGTCATTTTACCTGCGGATTTTAGAAAAATCCGCAAGTGAATCCGCAACGTGTGCACGGGGCCTCAGGATTAGGGTTAGGCTGGGTTCATATTGCAGTATGGCAGTCCGTTAGATGGACTGCGTTTCACCGCGGTATAACGCGGTGTAACGCAGTCCGTTAACGCTGCCATTCACCCCATTTGTGTGCGCATCGCAATGCATGCCGTGAAGCGGCATGCGTTCGCGACGTGTCGTCATTCAGTGACGGAGCCTTGGACGCAGGCTGCAGCGTCTGGGCTCCATCACCGCTAGCACAGATGAATCATCGCTGATTCCTCTGCACTAGCGGGTATAGCATAACGCGATCGCGTTATGCTATACCGTTAGCAGCCCGTCAACGCTACGTGTTGAACGGGCTGGTAAAACGCAATATGAACCCAGCCTTAGGGTTAGAACTAGGGTTAGGGTTAGAACTAGGATAAGGGTTGGAATTAGGGTTAGGGTTGGAATTAGGGTTAGGGTTGGGATTAGGGTTAGGTTTGTGGTTAGGATAAGCGTTAGGGGTGTTTTGGGGTTAGGGTTGGGATTAGGGTTAGGCTTGTGGTTAGGTTTATGGTTAGAGTTGGGATTAGGGTTAGGGGTGTGTTGGGGTTAGGGTTATGGTTAGGGTTTGTATTAGGGTTAGGGGTGTGTAGGGGTTAGGGTTGGGGTTAGAGGTGTGTTGGGGTTAGGGTTGGAGTTAGAATTGAGGGGTTTCCACTATTTACGCACATCAGGGGGTCTCCATACGCGACATGGCGCCACCATTGATTCCTGCAAATTTTGCGTTCAAAAAGTCAAACAGTGCTCCCTTTATTCCAAGCCCCGACGTGTGTCCAAACAGTGGTTTACCCCCACATATGGGGTATCAGCGTACTCGGGAAAAATTGCACAACAACTTTGGGGGTCTAATTTCTTCTGTTACTGTTGGGAAAAAAAATTGGGGACTTAAAAAGTTATTTTTGTGGAAAAAAAAAATGATTTTTTATTTTCACGGCTCTGCGTTATAAACTTCTGTGAAGAACTTGGAGATTCAAAGTGCTTACCACACATCTAGAGGAGTTCCTTGGGGGATCTAGTATCCAAAATGGGGTCACTTGGGGGGTTTCTACTGTTTAGGCACATCATGGGCTCTGCAAACGTAACATGACACCCGCAGACCATTCCATCAAGTCGGCATTTCAAAACGTCACTACTTCCCTTCCGAGCCTCGACGTGTGCCCATACAGTAGTTTTCTCCCACATATGGGATATCAGCGTACTCAGGACAAATTGGACAACAACTTTTGGGGTCTAATTTCTCCTGTTACCCTTGGGAAAATAAAAAAAATTGGGGACTAAAAGATCATGTTTGTGGAAAAAATATGATTTTTTTATTTTCATGCCCCGGCGTTATAAACTTCTGTGTAGCCCTTGGGGGTTCAAAGTTCTCACTACACATCTAGATAAGCTCCTTGGGGGTCTAGTTTCCAAAATAGGGTCACTTGTGGGGGGTTTCTACTGTTTAGGCATATCAGGGGCTCTGCAAACGCAACATGACGCCCACAGAACATTCCATCAAGTCTGCATTCCAAAATGGCGCTCCTTCCCTTCTGAGCTCTCCCATGCGCCAAAACAGTGGTTCCCCCCCCACATATGGGGTACCAGTGTACTCAGGACAAACTGTACAACAACCTTTGTGGTCCAATTTCTCCTGTTACCCTTGTGAAAATAAAAAATTGCGGGTTAAAAAAATTAGTTTTTGAGGAAAAAAATGATTTTTTATTTTCACGGATCTGCATTACAAACTTCTGTGAAGCACGTGGGGGTTCAAGGTGCTCACCACACATCTAGATAAGTTCCTTGAGGGGTCTAGTTTACAAAATGTGGTCACTTGTGGGGGTTTCTACTGTTTAGGCACATCAGGGGCTCTGCCCGCCCGCAGACCATTCCATCAAGTCGGCATTTCAAAGCGTCACTACATCCCTTCCAAGCCCTGACGTGTGCCCAAACAGTGGTTCCCCCCCACATGTGAGGTACTAGCGTACTTAGGACAAATTAGACAACAACTTTTGGGGTCCAATTTCTCCTGTAACCATTGTGAAAATAAAAAATAGGGGGCTAAATAATCATTTTTTGAGAAAAAAAAAATGATTTTTTTATTTTCACGGCTCTGCGTTATAAACTTTTGTGAAGCACCTGGGGTTCAAAGTGCTCACTGTGCATCTACATAAGTTCCTTAGGGGGTCTAGTTTCCAAAATGGGGTCATTTGTGGGGAGCTCCAAAGTTTAGGCATACAGGGGCTCTCCAAACATGACATGGTGTCCGCTAATGATTGGAGCTAATTTTCCATTCAAAAAGTCAAATGGCGCTCCTTCCCTTCTGAGCCCTGCCGTGCGCCTAAACAGTGGTTTATGACCACATATGAGGTATCTGTGTACTCAGGAGAAATTGCCCAACAAATTTTAGGATCCAATTTATACTGTTGCCCATGTGAAAATGAAAAAACTGAGGCTAAAAGAAAATTTTTGTGAAAAAAAAAAAAAGTACTTTCTTTTTTTTACGGATCAATTTGTGAAGCACCTGGGGGTTCAAAGTGCTCACTCTGCATCTAGATAAGTTCCTTGGGGGGTCTAGTTTCCAAAATGGGGTCACTTGTGGGGAGCTCCAATGTTTAGGCACACAGGGACTCTCCAAATGCGACATGGCAACCGCTAAATATTCCAGCATATTTTCCATTCAAAAAGTCAAATGGCGCTCCTTCCCTTCTGAGCCCTGCCGTGCGCCCAAACAGTGGTTTATGACCACATATGAGGTATCTCTGTACTCAGGAGAAATTGCCCAACACATTTTAGGGTCCATTTTATCCTGTTTCCCCTTGCAAAAATGAAAAAATTGATGCTAAAAGAAAAATTTTGTTGGAAAAATTAAAATGTCCATTTTTTTCTTCCACGTTGCTTTAGTTCCTGTGAAGCACCTGAAGGGTTAATAATCTTCTTGAATGTAGTTTTAAGTAGCTTGAGGGTGCAGTTTTTATAATGGTGTCACGTTTGGGTATTTTCTGCCATATAGACCCCTCAAAGTGACTTCAAATGTGAGGTGGTCCCTAAAAAAAATGGTTTTGTAAATTTTGCTGTAAAAATGAGAAATTGCTGGTCAACTTTTAACCCTTATAACTTCCTAACCAAAAAAAAATGTTGTTCCCAAAATTGTGCTGATGTAAAGTAGACATGTGGGAAATGTTATTTATTAACTATTTTGTGTCACATAACTCTCTGGTTTAACAGAATAAAAATTCAAAATTTGAAAATTGCGAAATTTTCAAAATTTTGGCCAAAGTTCCGTTTTTTTCACAAATAAACGCAAAAATTATCGACCTAAATTTACCACTAACATGAAGCCCAATATGTCACGAAAAAACAATCTCAGAATCGCTAGGATCCGTTGAAGCGTTCCTGAGTTATTACCTCATAAAGGGACACTGGTCAGAATTGCAAAAAATGGCCAGGTCATTTAGGTCAAAATAGGCTGGGTCATGAAGGGGCTAATAATCTGAATTTTCCTTTTTTTTTTTTTTTTTTGCTAGTTAAGCTCATCATCTCGTGGGATGAGATCTCAAGACTGGAGAAGACATCCACCGTTCTCCTCACAGAGAGCATACATGTTTTCTCTCGAGGGGTAGACCATTACTTCTCAATGCTTTTGCACATTAATGAGACTTTCCTGTTGATGGAGCAGCTCGCAGGATATGCTATTAAGAGACTTTTCGATAAAGAGACCTTTGAAAATGATCCAATATTAAATGATCCTCAGCAAATCACAAAGAGGTAAGCACCCGACGTTCGTTATCTGTTCCATCCTTTCCATGCGTCTTTTTCTAATGTTTCTTCCAGCTTCTGCAGAAGTCTCTTTCCTTTCCTTTGGTCTCATACTCTATATACTGTAGTTGTAGATGGTGGCACATTGTGTCCCTCCTACTGCAGTCTACTGAATCTTGGTTTTCTTGCGTCAATCTAGCAATAGACTTGGGGTTAGTCCAATTTACCCACTTAAAGGGAACCTGTCACCTTGTTTTCAGCTATTAAACTGGCCCCAGTGTGCTGTGAGTGAAGCAATGTGCATCACTAACATGTTTCTATCAAAGAAAAGCTCCAAGAATTAGATTTAAAAAACCTTTTATACCTTAAGATGATGCCCTTACATCCCTTTTCTTTCAGTCATAGGGGCGGTGACTTTATATTTTCAATTACGGATCAGTCCGTGTACTTTTGAAATCATGCACGCCCACAGCATTGCTTTTGATTGCCGTGACTGGCCCAGAGTCACGGCAACCACGTATCAAATCCTGCGCGTGCGCACTGACTCTGGGTGTACAGTCACAGCTTCATGTCCGATGCAGACACAGTAGCGCGCATAGGTCAGAACGGCTCCTGCGCTTGCGTCATCTGACATGAAGCTGGGGCTGTGCACTCGGAGTCAGTGCGCATGCCCGCGCAGCGGAGGGACAGTGTGCATGCGCGGGATTTGATACGTGGTTGCCATGACTTCAGTCCTACTTGGAGCTTTTCTTTGACAAATACATGTTAGTGATGCACAATGCATCACTGACAACACACTGGGGCCAGTTTAATAGCTAAAAAAATCAAGGCAACAGGTTCCCTTTAACTGCTGTGGTCAATCTCTCTCAAAGTAAAGAAATTAAATAACAAGCAGATCACTATGTCTAATAGTCTGATATGAAAATTTAATTAACTCCTAAACTTTAAAAAAAAATAGTAGTGCCGGAATGACTGCACCAACCCCAAAAAAATGCAATACAAGAAAAATTGAAACATCACATGATACCAAGAAAAACTACAGTGTATGGTATAAAAGAAAAAAACAAGCTTTTACACAGTTCCATCGACTGAAAAATAAGTTATGGGTTTTACAAGATGGGAGCACAAATCAATTTTTTAAATATTTTTTATTTATTTTTTTACAAAGTTCAGTTTGTTTTTGAACCACTAAAAAAATAAAAACATATATACATACATAGCTTGGTAGTGCTGTAATCGCACTGACCTGAATTGCTTCCAAGAAGAGGAATAAATGAAAGCTCAAAAATGAAAGGGTTAACAATCTCTCTGAGGTCCGGAGACCGCATCGCCATTTTGTTCTGAGTCCTGCCTTCCGTCCCATCGTCTTCACGTCCGGGGCATGTGTGATGAAGCTGTGCGTACTTGCATTGACGTCATCTGCATCAGAAGTCGCCATTCAGCCAGCAGAAGAATTCATCATTGACATAATGTAGAAAAGAATAATACATATATAACCCTGGATAAAAGTCCAGTAGACTACACATAAGGGCATAAAAGCTACTGACATGTTCTTTTTAAATACACGCTTGTGTAGTAAGTTTGAAGATTTCAGAAAAACACCTTACAAGGTGTAAATGAATCAGATCCGAAAGATGTGTCCACATTAGCCAATAACTGGGGCCGCTCCCAGATGTATGCAGCACTATTTCCCAGCTTGTTTCATATGAACACCAGGTTTCCTTTCTGTTTTAGCAGGTGGAAGGGATTTGGTTATTTGTTTTACTTAAGCACCAGTAATGCAGGGTAGATATTTCCTTATTCTGAAGGATCTGGCAACGTCTGCAATGTCTAATGAAACACCTGGCAACACATTGTAAACCTTATTTTCCCAACGATTGTTAAAGCGGTTTTCCAGTTTTAGAAATCTGTCCCCCGGCTGCAGTTTGTATTTTCAAAACACAAACCTTACTTTACTGCCGCTCCCTTGGTTCAGTGTTGAGTCTCCGATACTTCTCCCGGTGTCTGTTATTGTCTGCAGCACTGAAGTTACATCGGCAGCACTGCAGCCATTAACTGAGCGCCATCTCTGCTTGAGTGGGCTGCACAAGCCGCCCTGAACTCGGTGATTGGCTGCAGCAATGTAAACGTGAAGTCCACGCTACAGACACTACAGACTGCGGTATAAACCCTGCTCTGGACCTGCGGAGGATGAGTAAAGGGCAGTGTGTATTTTTTCTTTGAGCCTACTGCAGCTGGGGACATGGGCTTTCCAAAATCGGAAAACCATTAAAAAATGATCTTGTAGGTCAAATGTCTTTTGCATGGGGATAACAGTGAAAGAATTTGCGGTTCCTTCAAATATGTTAGTTGACCTTCTGGCACGTTTATTATTTTTATGTTTCATTGTTCTTACATAATTTTTAACTTTGAAATGGTACCTCATACGGACGGACTATTTATTGCAGATTAATGCTTCATTTTCAGCAGTTTTGCTGCAGAGGGAAATGAGGACTCGCTGGTCACTTTTTTATTCTAGGATGACAGCTGAGGGTCTTTGCTGCAGAACCCCTGTGATCAGCACAATTATTTAGGAATTGATCAAGAGAACATCTGGAGCAATTGAACATCCCCTGTGTAGACTTTAATGGGAGGTTACTGACCCAAAAAAGCATTTTCCACCTTTTATCCAAATAGATTAAACCACCACTCCACTGTTTGTTTTTTTTGTTTCTTTTATGTATTGCAGAGCTGGAGTGGTGCTTCTAATTTAAGGTCCATGCCTCCACTCTCATACTTACCAGTTGCTGTCTTCACCTCTATCACTGCCATTCACATCTGTCTCCAGCAGTTTGTGACTTGCCAGATAGCTCCAGTGTTTTCTGGATGAGACGGAGGTCACTTTTGCAAATTTATTAGAACCTCGTTCTGGCTTTCATTGACTTAAATTGAGTTCTTGTGAACATTACCTCTGACTTCCGGTCAGTCAGAGGTTGCGGTCACAAGATGGTGGCATGCGCCTAGAGAGCACCGATAAAAGGTGAAGACGCCAGTGGGTAAATATAGACTACGGGCAGGGACCACTCTTACACTGAAAAAAAAAGCAGCTGTAGTGGTGCCTTAAGTAATAATTCTTGATGGAAGTGGCCATAATTCACATCAGTAAAACGATTTAAAAAATGAGCTTTAGCTTTTAAATTTTCTCCATTGCCTCATTGGGGGACACAAGACCATGGGTGTTATGCTGCTGCCACTAGGAGGACACTAAGCAATACACAGAAAAAGTTAACTCCTCCTCCTGCAGTATACACCCTCTGTTGGCTCAATCCTGAACCAGTTCTTGCTTAGTGTCTGTAGGAGGCACTAGGGTCTGGTTTCAGACCCCAATGTTATTTTTTACCATTTTTATTTTTACTTTTAATATTATTTTTACTATTTTTTCCATGATTTGGAAGGGCGACGGGTCTTGTAGGAAAAGTCCCGATCTCCCACAACCATCAACAGGCGGGAACGCGGAGTGTCGCCTCCACGTACCCCCTCCTGCAACGCTACCATCGGGCGACGGATCCCTTCCATGGGTCCGCTCTCCCCATGTGTCCGACGGCTGTAAGTCGCGCTCCGGAATTTTGGAACAAGATAACCCCTCACCACCACTAATGAAAGCGGCTGGTGCTAGGATGATTGGAAGGAACCCCTCTCCGCCTCCCTATGAAAGGGATGGTGGATTGAGGTTGTACGGACGCGCCAGCCATTGGTACTCTGAGCCAGGAGCCTCCGCAGTGAGTACATCTAAAAACCGCTGAATATTGCGCTATGTCTGTACAGTGATGTCTGCTGCGCCGTCAGCGGCGCCGCCGCTTGGACCCCTGTCTCTGTCTCCGTCGCGGCCGCCCTTGCGATCCCTTTAGGGTCACAGGGCCGGCGTCACAAAAAGTTAGTCCCCGACTGCGGCCCGGAGGAGGGCGCTATTGCGATCCGTATCGCGTCGCAAATTCGGCGCCGGCCGCTCTTGCGATCGCTATTGCGTCGCAAGGCCGGCGCCGCAAATTTAGGTCCCGGCATCGGTCCGGGATAGGCCTCGAGGAGGGCGGGCTTACCGCGCTCCCAGTTAGCTCCGCCCACATCGCGCGCTGTCAAGGGCCCGGCCATTGGCAGGGAGTGATTAACTCCTCCCTAGTTTCTCCTGGTCTTCCCTTCCATGTTTTCTGGCGCTTCTCGTGACCCACGAGACGCGCAAAAGAGCCAAATCTCGGCCGCCATCTTCCGGTCTCTCAGGATTCTCAACACTGCGGTACCGAACAGGCTATCCTTCAGCGCCTCATCTTCCTCTCGTGGGCTCAGACACAGGACCTGGGTAAGCTTCCACAGCACTTAACCCTTCTCCTGCAGCAGGCTCTCAGGTGCAAAATATGTCACAATCAAAGGGCTCTAAGAGGCCTGACAAAAACCACACTGTGGTATATACCGCCTGTGCTTCATGCAATGCTTCCCTGCCCTCAAAGCATGGTTCCCAATTCTGTGCATCATGTGCCCAAGAGCCCTCTGCTTCTACCGCTCAGGAGCCCCCTAATACCGTTCAGGAGCCTCTACCTATTCCTGATCCCAATGAGCCGGGTCCTTCCAGGTGGCCTGCGTTTCTGGCACAGTCCATGGATTCTCTGACTAGGGCCTTGGATTCCTTCCGTGGCTCCTCTTCTAGCCAGGGCGTCCCTTTTCCAGAAAGGGGCCCGTCAGCCTTCAGAGAGACCTCATCATACAGGGGCCGACCCACGGCATCAGCAAAGCGGCCGTCTAGAAAACGCCGCCATAATGCATCTCCCAATCCATCTAGCGGTTCGGCATCTGCGAGCTCAGGCTCTCGCTCCCCCTCTCCCAGAGATCTCAGTGATCATGATTCTGAGTACGAGTCGGATATAGGTGATGATCCCAACTCGCCAGAGTTTCAAGAGTCCCTAGATTCTCTCATAGAGGCGGTTAATAAAACCCTGAAGCTAGATGAAGAACCCGGGTCTCACCCGAATCATCCTATCTCTTTCTAAAGAGCTAAGCGTCCTCACAAGGTGTTTGGTAACCACCTGGAGTTTACGGACATTGTTCAGGGACATAGGGATCGGCCAGACAGACGTTTTTCAGGACTGAAGTCTCTGAAAGCGCGATACCCATTCTCAGCAACTGTAGCAAAAGAGTGGACCGAATCTCCAGTAGTAGATCCACCTGTATCTCGCTTGGCTTCAAAAACCCTTCTGTCCATTTCAGATGGCTCATCTATTAAGAATCCCTCAGATAGACAAATCGACAACCTCGCTAAATCGATTTTTGAGGCTGCTGGAGCATCGCTCTCTCCTTCTTTCGCGGCCACCTGGGTGGCGAGGGCCATGGTGGCCTGGGCTGAGGAGCTAGTTAAGGTTACTAGTGATATCCCTCTTTCCCCCGAGGCACGTAATCTTGCCTATCAGATTACTCGGGCTGGTGACTACATGGTCCATGCGTCCCTAGATGCAGCTAATTGCGCTGCACTCACAGCCGCCAATGCCATAGCCATTCGCAGGTCCCTTTGGCTCCGAGAGTGGCGCGCAGACTCTGCTTCAAAGAGGACTTTGACTTCGCTGCCTTATCAATCAGGGCGTCTTTTTGGAGATCGCCTTGATCAGATTATTTCTGACGCTACTGGTGGCAAAAGTAAATTTCTTCCGCAGCGCAGAATCAATCGACCCTTTCGGTCCCAATACCAAAGTCGTTCCCGGCCATTTCGCAGCTCCTTTAATTGGTCCTCTGCCTCGACCTCATCCCGTGCACCCCGTTCTTCTCGCAGAGACAGGGGCTCGCAACCATCTTTCAGGTCCTCTCAGCCCTGGAGAAACAGATTCTCTTAGTCGGGAAATAAGAGCTCCTCCTCTCGCAAATTATCTTCCCAATGACTCCTTGCTGGGGACGGGGGAGTCAAACAGGGTAGGCGGCTGCCTTCTCTTGTTTCGCGAGGTCTGAGGGTTGGTCGTTCACGACCGGTGGGTCCGAGATCTTGTAGACTCCGGCTACAAGATCGAATTCTTGTCTCTTCCCCAAGACGATTCTTCCAGTCTCGCCCCCCAAAGTCCAAGGCTCTCGCAACTCCTTTTCTTCAGGCCTTGAACATTCTTCGCACCAGCGGCGTCATCGTCGGGCCGCTGGTCTCTCCCAGAGACCCGTCTCCCGATCAACATCTTGGAGATCAGAGCTATAAAACTAGCTCTCTTCCATTTCCATGATCTTCTGGCCGGTCGTCCCATCCGGATCCAGTCAGACAACACCACGGCCGTAGCGTACATCAACCGTCAGGGAGGCACTCGGAGCAGAACAGCGATGCTCGAGGTATCGCACATTCTGCGGTGGGCCGAGTCAAACCGCTCGCCCATCTCTGCGGTTCACATCCCAGGAGTGGACAATTGGGAGGCCGACTTTCTCAGTCGCCAAGGCTTAGACTCAGGAGAATGGTACCTGCACCGGAAATGTTTCAAATCATTTGCCAGCGTTGGGGAATGCCGGATGTGGATCTCATGGCATCCAGGCTGAATACCAAAGTTCAGACTTTCATAAGTCGATCCCGCGATCCACTAGCCATCGGCTCGGATGCGCTAGTCCTCCCTTGGAGTCAATTTCGCCTTCCTTACATCTTTCCGCCTCTTCCGTTAATCCCCAGGGTGATCCGAAAGATCAAGGCGGAAGGCGTTCCTCTCATTCTTGTCGCTCCGGACTGGCCTCGCCGTCCGTGGTATGCGGAACTAGTGCGCCTGGTCGCAGACGTCCCTTGGAGATAACCGGATAATCCGGACCTTCTTTCACAGGGTCCAATTTACCATCACAATTCGAAAGCGCTGAATTTGACAGTATGGCCATTGAAGCCTGGATCTTAGGCCAGGCTGGTTTTTCTCAAAAAGTTGTCTCTACAATGATCAATGCCAGGAAGCCGGTTTCCGTCCGCATTTATCATCGTGTCTGGAAAACATTCTTTTCCTGGTGTAAGGATAAAGTTCGTTCCCCTTTGGTTTTTTCTATCCCTTCCATTCTGGAATTTCTCCAAGCAGGATTGGACTCGGGGTTAGCACTCTCCTCCCTCAAGGGGCAGATTTCCGCCTTATCCGTACTTTTCCAACGACGGATCGCATCTAAGTCTCAGGTCTGGACTTTTATCCAAGGAATGTCACATATCGTTCCACCCTACAAGAGGCCTTTGGAGCCTTGGGATCTTAATCTGGTCCTCAGTGCGTTACAAGAATCCCCCTTCGAGCCTTTGCCGGAGGTGCCTTTATCTCTTCTTTCCTGGAAGGTTGTCTTCCTAGTTGCAATTACCTCTATCAGGCGGGTATCAGAGTTGGCAGCCTTGTCCTGTAAACCTCCTTTTCTCATTTTTCACCAGGACAAGGTAGTCCTCAGGACTTCTCCTTCTTTCTTGCCCAAAGTCGTTTCGGCTTTTCATATCAATGACCAGATAGTCCTGCCCTCGTTCTGTCCGGCGCCGATTCACCATACTGAAAAAGCCCTTCACACCTTGGATTTGGTGAGGGCTCTCCGAAGGTACATTTCGAGAACTGCATCTTTCCGTAAATCGGACGCCCTGTTTGTGCTTCCGGAAGGACGCAGACAGGGTCTTCCTGCTTCCAAGGCCACGTTAGCCAGATGGATCCGTTTGGCGATCCAAGAGGCGTACCATGTCAAAGGTCTGTCTATCCCGGCTGGGATTAAGGCACACTCCACTCGGTCTGTGGGGGCCTCCTGGGCTATTTGGCACCAGGCTTCGGCAAAACAAGTGTGCAAGGCTGCGACTTGGTCCAGTCTTCATACTTTTGTCAAGCATTACCAAATCCATGCTCAAGTTTCTTCAGATGCGGCACTCGGCAGACAAATTCTGCAATCAGCTGTTGCGCATCTGTAAGTTGTCTGTTGACTGTTTAAGCTTTTTATGCTTGTGGTTCACGAGGCTTCATCTGCTGTTATGGCTTCCCACCCAGGGACTGCTTTGGGACGTCCCATGGTCTTGTGTCCCCCAATGAGGCGATGGAGAAAAGGAGATTTTTGTGTACTCACCGTAAAATCCTTTTCTCCGAGACGCTCATTGGGGGACACAGCTCCCACCCTTGTTTAGCCTGTAGCCTCGTTGTTTATTTGATTTTTTGACATATTGCATTCTGTTATGAGCTCCTTCTGCTTTGGCACCGAACTGGTTCAGGATTGAGCCAACAGAGGGTGTATACTGCAGGAGGAGGAGTTAACCTTTTCTGTGTATTGCTTAGTGTCCTCCTAGTGGCAGCAGCATAACACCCATGGTCTTGTGTCCCCCAATGAGCGTCTCGGAGAAAAGGATTTTACGGTGAGTACACAAAAATCTCCTTTTTTTTACTGTGTACGAATTGGACATCATTATCCAAAACGGACGGCAAAAGCCTTTGCAGATGATGGAACAATGGTGTCTCTGTAACATACTGGTTACTCAGTGCTTATAGTTGGGGTCTTGTATTGCTTCTGCAGATGATGGCTGCTTATCCTAGGGCCCCTGGCATTACTGTGGGAACTTACAGGCAGAAGGGTATGTGCACAAGGATCTATTGAAGAGCCTATTCGATGGGATACTCTACAAAAGATGCCTGAAAAATCACTCAAAAGACCCTTGAAAGACTCTTTTGATCCATTTAATCTTTATTTTAAAACTAGCTGTAGTACCCGGCTTCGCCCGGGTTAATTAATAACTGCTGTTAGCTGTAACAAAATAGACTATGTTAACAAAAATTTATTCTGCACATAAAAATCACACACCAAAACGTGCGGGGGTTAAAATTTCCATTCAACACATAGCCTATGATGCTCCTGGGGTTGAGATGTGCGGGCATGCAAAATTTCATGCCCGTAAGTACAACGGTGCAGATTCCTATCCCGGGCCAAAATTATTTGCCGATTTGGAATGCGCGGGGTTAAAATTTCGACTCAAAACCTAGCCTATGACGCTCCCGGGGTCGAGACGTGCGGGTGTGCAAAATTTCATGCCCGTAAATGCAGATTCCTATGCCGGACATACACACAAGCATTCAGCTTTCTCCCCATTATGTAGATAGGGCCAAAATTGTTTGGCGATTTGGAACGTGCGGGGGTTAAAATTTCCATTCAACACATAGACTATGATGCTCCTGGGGTTGAGATGTGCGGGCATGCAAAATTTCATGCCCGTAAGTACAACGGTGCAGATTCCTATCCGGGCCAAAATTATTTGCCGATTTGGAATGCGCGGTGTGATGAACGGGCACACAGTCCGCCACACGGTAGCCCGGGGGTCACGGCTTGTGATCCCACCACTGCCACCAATATGTGATGAACGGTGCCGCGGTCCGCCACACGGTAGCCCGGGGTATCACGGCTTGTGATCCCTCCGTGCTGCAAATGTGACGAAAACGCGCACACACACGACGGCTGCTGCCGTCCGACCCAGTAAACTGCAGGGATTTATAATTATCCCACTTCCACTTAGGAACTTGCAGCTCTCTGGCGCCCCCCTTACCCTCAGGTCAGTCAGGGAACTGCACCTAGGATAATTGGTCGCCAGACGGGTCACTTGGATGTGTGCTGGCTATTGGGCACGCTGCAGTGAGGGAATTATAATTACTCCTGGCTGCAGCCAGGCAGTACCCTTATAAACCCCGCTCCGTCACTGCCAGCGTCACCCAATAGATTAACACTTTACACCCCTTCCTTTTAGCTGCCACCAGCTACGGCTTTTGATGAACAATTTATCAAGAGGGTCCGTAGCAACCCCAAAACAGTAGCGTAGTGCTTCAGGCACGTGCAAATTCGTTTATAGAGCAGGAGAAACAAACTAATAAATTTATAGGTTTATTCCTTAAAAACAGGCAGTGCTTATATAATATAAAAAGATGTAACAAACTGAGACAATATCGTTATATACAGATGCAGTTATAAAATAAAATAGGATTACAGATGAAAATCACTCACATGGTAGTTACAGGCAAGACAAGCCCGGCTGGGGGAAGGAGCCACACGTCATAGTTCATTGGCAGACCTCTTACTCAGGACATCCCAGCAGAAAGTGCCTAAGGAACTTCACTGCAAGACTTATGCATGTCAGCTTCTGACCTCACAAAAGGGGCTGGTTTTCTGGCCACCTCCCCTGGCTGCAAGCTATGGTTTGAGCTCTGCAATATCATAAGGTCCATAACTCGCCCTGTGAACCTAGCCGAATAACGGCAGACCTATCAATGATCTTACTCTAAAATGACGGTTCCAATGAGCCCACACTTGGGTGGGCTAGTTCATGGGGCACCCGAGAATTCCATTTCTCGGGTTCTGTTGGAGTTACGGGTTTACCAGTACCACGGGAACGATGCCGTCGGCGCATGGTTCAACACAGTAACTTTCGTGTTTCTAGCGAATGCTCCCACCGTGTTATTCCAAAAAAGAATGAATTCTCCAAAATGGCTGCTATAGGACTTTTGCAGGGTTTGCGAAGACAAAGGAAAATTCCTGAGGTGGGAGGGATGAGAGATCGAGTGCGCTGCAGAGAGAAGGAGGGAGGGGTAACTTTGCCCTGTGCTTGCAATCGGTGGGGGTTGTAGTTCTAGCAACAGCACAAGACATGGAGCTACAGTATCATCACACGCGGGGTTAAAATTTCGACTCAAAACCTAGCCTATGACGCTCCCGGGGTCGAGACGTGCGGGTGTGCAAAATTTCATGCCCGTAAATGCAGATTCCTATGCCGGACATACACACAAGCATTCAGCTTTCTCCCCATTATGTAGATAGGGCCAAAATTGTTTGGCGATTTGGAACGTGCGGGGGTTAAAATTTCCATTCAACACATAGCCTATGATGCTCCTGGGGTTGAGATGTGCGGGCATGCAAAATTTCATGCCCGTAAGTACAACGGTGCAGATTCCTATCCCGGGCCAAAATTATTTGCCGATTTGGAATGCGCGGGGTTAAAATTTCGACTCAAAACCTAGCCTATGACGCTCCCGGGGTCGAGACGTACGGGTGTGCAAAATTTCATGCCCGTAAATGCAGATTCCTATGCCGGACATACACACAAGCATTCAGCTTTCTCCCCATTATGTAGATAGGGCCAAAATTGTTTGGCGATTTGGAACGCGCGGGGTTAAAATTTCGATTCAAAACATAGCCTAGGACGCTTTCGGGGTCGAGACGTGCGGGCGTGCAAAATTTCATGCCCGTAAGTGCGACGGTGCGGATTCCAATCCCGGACAAACATACCCACATACATACACACATACATACATTCAGCTTTATATATTAGAAGATGACTTTGCTATTCATATATTTCGTTTTTTTAGTGTGTCTTTTTTTTTGCTTCGGATTAAAAAAAAAAGTGTCTGGTGACAGCAAAGAAAATGCATGTTACTTCTTTGATGCAGCTTCTGGTGGAAAACGCTCCAAACTGGGCAGTGTCCACTCCGATGGCTACTTGGGGTGGACATGCAATCAGTGTACAGTATATCTGTACGTTGCGTCAGCTCATCCACTGAATGACCACACCTTGACCACAGCAACCAATCAGATTTTAGTTTTAATTTTCTAACGTGCTGGAAAAGTAAAAGCTGGTATCTGATTGGTTGCTCTAATCAATAGCTTCTCACATAATCACTTGTGAATCGGTCATCGATTGAATGTATTTTATCTAACAGATCTTTGTTTTTCAGTTTGTAACAAGTGTGCAGATTACTTATTTATCTTTCTCTTTTAGGGGTCTGGAGAGTCGCGCTCACAGCGAAAATTTCACTACATACTTTAGACTGACCAAAGAAGAAATCTTGAAGGAAGTCCATGAGTGTTTCCTGTGGATACCCTTCAGCCATATGAATGCACTGGGCAAGATGTGTGTTTCTGAGAACTACATTTGCTTTGCAAGCCATGATGGTAGTTTGTACAGCACAATCATCCCATTAAGAGAGGTAAACGCTCTTATCCCATTGTGGGACCTCGTCTATGATGTCCTTATGGTAGTCTTCATGAAAGCAACACTCCAATCTCAGTGTCTCACAGACTAAACCAAAGCTTCTTACACTTTTTTTTTTTACTGAGTCCCCACGAAATAGACAAAGATAATGCCTGACACTCACAACGCTGACGACCAAGCTGATGTCTGGGCCTCACCTGTAATGGAAGTCTGTACAAGAATTAATATTCTCCCGCACCTCATCTACCACTAAAGCCCCCATCACACTAAGCGAGATCGCTGAAGCGTCACCGATATTGTGACACAACAGCGACCTAGCCAGCGATCTCGCTTAGTGTGACGCACAGTGACGACCAGCCCCCCTGCTGGGTATTGCTGATCGTCGTCGAATGGCCTGGACCATTTCAGCAGCAGGTGGAAGGAAAGGAGACACACTAGTAATAACTAGTGGGTAGGCGGAGCCCAGATAGGATTGACACCTCAGATTAAAAAGAGTGTTGACCGACCCCTCCAGCACGGGCTCCTCCTACTCCAGCTTTCTCCAGTCTAAAATTTGAGGTCCCAGAGGATGGTCGCTGCTGGAAGCAGCTCCTCAGAAGATTTTTTATTTTAATCGGACAAGAGTCTTGGATCACCAGAAGTGGTCTAGAGGTCTCAGGGGTCTCAGCGCTGCTGGACCCCCACCTCTCCCTTGGCGGATCTGTAATCACCCTGTATGGCGGTCCCTGCAGAATCATGCCGGCCCTGGGGGATGAGGATTGCTTCCCTGGCGGGGACGCAAACCGCGCATCTGGGGTCACTGCGTTCCCCGCCCTGGGGGGATGCGATGGGCATAGCGCCACAAACCCCTGGGGGTCCCTGTGGCGCTCGGCTGGTGAGTACTCCGCATTGATATGTATGTGAGTGCTTTCAGCGGCTGCTGCGGCAGCCGCTGGTACATGTGAATGTAACATGTTTGGTGACTGTATTTTTTGTCCGCAGGCAGATGCCTGCAGGACAGGGGAGAGCAGAGAGCGACGGAGTTCGCGCTCTTTTTTTGAAGCCGGCGGGCGTGGCTTCACGCTCCCGGTCTTCTTGTGCAGAAGCGCGCGATTTTGTGCTTCTCTTCCGGCTTCTCTCAGCGCGGCGGCCATAAGAAGAAAGGCTCCACGGGCTCCTCATGCTCCGCTCCTCCCGCCTAGCATATACATCACCGCGGCCAGCTGGGTGAGTGAAACGCCCTCACCCCCACAGCGCAGGACCTATCTATTGACAAGGATAGCGTTACCTGCAGCTGCGGTCTCATATAGAGACCTTAGTTTGCCTGGGACTCGCACACCCCTTTTATTTTACTAAGGGAGTCGTGGGGAGTCGGCGACATTAACCCCTTTTAAAGGGTTAACCCTTTCAGCAAGGCAACCGCCATAAGCTCTATCCCAGTGGGATCAGAACTTATAAGGGCTAATTATATCGCCTATATATTCTGCTGATGCAGCTGGGGTAGCTCTCTCCCTTAAGAGCTTTAACCCTTCAGCGTGCTTGTTGCGTCCACTTAAGAAGCCACACTTTTTTCTAGTTACTGACAGGCTTTGACCTGCCATATACTGTGTGAGGGCATGTCGGAACAGGGTCCAGAAGGTGCGGACCGTGTTCCAAATCTGCTTCAGGATCAGTCGCGCGTGTCTGATACGCAGACCTCGACGGCGTCAAGCGCAGCGATTAGAGATCACAGCGATGCCAAATTGGATGCCATCGCTCACTCTATTGATGGCCTGTCTGACCTTTTAGGTCATTGGGTGTCAGCTAGATCCTCTCATGGCAGGAAGCGACACAGGCCGGTATCATCCTTCCCGCGTAGCGAATCAGAGCTTTCTGATATGGAATGCGGACAGGGTTCCCCTTCAAACTCAGATGGGTAGTTATCCGATTCGGATAAGGAGGATCGGCAGGGGCATTCTGCCTCTTTTCTGGACCGAACAGAGGCTTTTATTGAAGCCATGAGGGAGGCGTTACAGTTACCGGAGGAGGTAACTAGACGTCCTGGTAAGTCGACTCGGATGTACCAGGAGTACCGTAAGTCGTGAGCGACATTGCCAGCTCTGGCTGAGCTTAATGGAGCAGTGGAGAAGGAACGTCTGTGTCCAGATAAACGTTTTCAAGGGACACGGTTCTTTGAGGCACTATATCCGTGTTCTACGGAGTTGACGGATAATTGGATTCCTTCTCCTGAAGTGGACGTTCCTTTATCCCAGCTCAGTAAATCCTCATTGCTCCCTGTTAAAGGGAAGGCGAGTCTGCAGGACCCGCTGGACAGAAAAACGGAGATGGCGGCGAAATCCAACTACGAGGCCTTGGGTCATGGATTCAGAGCAGTGCTAGGATCCATGTGTGCTTGTAAAGCTTCCCTGAGCTGGTTGGACCGTATACGGACGGCGTTGCAACATAGATCTCCGTTGTCTGAGGTAGATGGGCTTCTCGATTTATTGGAGACTGCAGTCCGTTATAGCTATGATGCAGGTCTGGATACTGCGTCACTGTTGTCCAGGGCGCAAGCTTCGGCAGTCACAGTCAGAAGAGCACTGTGGCTTAGACAGTGGACTGGGGACGCGGTGTCCAAACAAGGTTTGCTGTCTCTAGCCTACAAGGGTAGTCAGCTATTTGGATCTGACCTCACAGAGCTGATTGCCAAGGCAAAGACAAAAGAAGCGGCTTTACCACAGCGAAGGGCTATGGCTTCTGCGCCTGGCAGGCCTGGTGCCGGTAGTGGCCGGCGGTCCTTTCGGTCCAGGGGACGGTTCGGTCAGTCCTCTTGGGGATCGGGTCGTCCCTCTTTTTCGGGTAAAAAGTCCTCTCAGAAATCCCGCACTCCCTGGAAATCAAGTTTCCGTCAAGACAAGCGGGAAGCTGACAAGAAGCCTGCCAAGGCGGACTGACGCCAGGATTCCACTCGAGGGCTCTCGAGTGGGGGGTCGCCTGCTCCAATTCAAAGCGACTTGGATTTCCCGCGTTCCGGACACCTGGGTAACGCGGGTCGTGTCGGCAGGCTATTTCATAGAGTTTTCTTCTCGACCCCCGGACAGTTTTTGCCAGTCTCGCACACCATCAGAGCCCGAGTTAATTGCCGCTCTGCTGCGAGAGGTCGAACTCCTTCTGCAGAAGGGTGTGGTAATACCGGTTCCACCAGAGGACCGGGGCAGAGGATTTTATTCCAATCTTTTTGTGGTCCCCAAAAAGGAGGACAAATTTCGCCCTATTCTGGATCTCAAAAGATTGAATCGGCATGTCCACACCCAAAAATTCCGCATGGAGTCACTTCGCTCCGTGGTGGCAGCCCTGTCGCAGAACGACTTTTTGGTGTCCATCGACATTCGCGACGCTTATTTGCATGTTCCCGTCGGAAGGGCTCACCAGCGCTTTCTTCGTTTTGCCATAGGTCAGGACCATTACCAGTTTGTGGCTCTGCCATTCAGCTTGGCCTCAGCGCCCAGAGTTTTTACAAAAATTCTGGCGCCCCTCATGGCAATTCTTCGAAGACAGGGGGTTGCGATTCTTCCCTACCTGGACGACCTTTTGATTGTGGCGTCCTCAAAAGAGGAGGCGATGATGGCTCGCAATCTATCCCTTCAGCTCCTGGAGGATTTCGGGTGGCTGGTCAATTGGGAGAAGTCGTCTCTGGAACCGTCGCAGTCAATCCTGTTTTTGGGGATGCATTTCGACACAGTACGGGCGGTGGTGTCCCTACCTCCAGACAAGCGGGCATGTCTCCTCCGACATGTACAGATTATGAAGTCTGCGACAGCAATGTCCCTTCGGAAGTGTATGCGCCTTCTGGGTTTGATGGTGGCGTCCATGGAGGCACTTCCGTTTGCCCAGTTTCATTCCAGGGCCCTCCAAAGACTCATTCTGAGTCGTTGGGATCGATCGCAAGCTTCACTGGATTGCAGCGTCATCATCTCTCACAGGGTGCGAGAATCCCTAGGATGGTGGTTACGTCCAGGAGCGTTATCCCTGGGGAGATCTTTCCTCCCTCCGAGGTGGTCGGTCATAACCACCGATGCCAGCCTGACGGGCTGGGGGGGTGTCTGGAACGATCTCTGGATCCAGGGAGTATGGTCATCGGAAGAGTCTGTTCTACCGATCAACATCCTGGAATTGAGGGCAATTTTCCTTTGCCTCCAACACTGGACGGTCCCTTTGAGCGGTCTGCCAGTCCGAGTGCAGACAGGCAACGCGACGGCGGTCGCGTATATCAACCACCAAGGCGGGACGAGAAGCTCCAGGCTCATGATGGAGGTGTCTCGGATCTTGATATGGGCCGAGACCAGGGTTCCAGCCATCTCTGCGATTCACATTCCAGGAGTCCAGAATACCACGGCGGACTTCCTCAGTCGCGAGAAGATGGATCCCGGAGAATGGAGTCTTCATCCGGAAATGTTTGCACTGCTGTGCTCCCATTGGGGAACTCCCCAAGTGGATTTGATGGCATCCAGGTTCAATGCCAAACTACCGACCTTCATGTCCAGGTACAAGGACCCGAAGGCTGTGGCGGTGGATGCTCTGGTGGCTCAGTGGGACCATTTCGAGCTAGTCTATGTGTTTCCACCGATATCTCTACTTCCTCTGGTGCTGCGTCGGATCAGACTGGAGAGAATTCCGGCTATGTTGATAGCCCCAGATTGGCCAAGGAGGACGTGGTTCTCGACACTGGTGTCGCTTTTGGCGGCACCGCCATTCCCACTTCCTCTTTGCCCGGACCTGTTAACCCAGGGGCCCGTTCGTCATCCGGACTTGAAGTCTCTGCGTTTGACGGCGTGGCTCTTGAGATCGAAATATTGACCCGTAGAGGTTTTTCAGCCGAAGTCATTGCCACTCTGCGAGCGGCCAGAGGTCCGGCTACTACTAAGATTTATCACAAGACTTGGGAAGCCTTCTTTTCGTGGTGTTCGGGTTCTTCAAGGAACCCGAGGATTTTTTCCATTGCCAATTTGTTGGCCTTTTTGCAGTACGGGCTGGACAAAGGTTTGGCAGTTAGCACTCTGAAAGGTCAGGTTTCTGCTCTGTTCTTGCTGTTTCGGAAGGCTATCGCCTCGCGTAGGGACTTGCGTTCCTTTTCTCGCGGAGTAACCCGTCAGTTTCCACCGCGGAAGGCGCCTGTGTCTCCTTGGCGGCTCAACCTTGTCTTGGAGGCTCTTCAGCATGTGCCTTTTGAGCCTATGGGTTCTGCTAGCCTTTCTTTTCTTTCTTAGAAGGTTGCCTTCTTAGTGGCGGTAACCTCTTTGAGAAGGGTTTCTGAGTTGGCGGCTCTTTCCTGCTCGCCTCCTTTCCTGGAGTTTTACCCGGATCGAGTAGTGCTTCGCACACGGGGCAACTTTCTACCTAAGGTGCAGGGTGGATAAAAATCAATGATTTTTTTAAAAAAATCAAAAAAATCGGATTTTTTTGATTTAAATCGGATTTTTTTGATTTAAATCAGATTTTTTTGATTTAAATCAGATTTTTTTCAATAAACTGCTTTTTGAGGAAAATATTTTACCATCCAAAGGTTCTTCCATCATGAGATAAAGCTGAGTTGTTGAACTCAGTAGAATAAAGGCTGTATATGTGTAACATTCACAATGCCATGCTCTTCCAGAGGTTTCTGTAGGATTAGTGGGCAGTTTCTCTCCTATATTATCACATTGATGATGAAGATGACGACGAGTGAGCTACAGAGGACAGCAGGGACAGTAGTATTTAAGTTTTTCATGTGTCGGCTGGGCTGACAGTCTAAGTTTCTTAAAATATATATATATTTTGTTTAGCCAAATTAGTTAACAAACATGGATGTTTGTTTAACCCCTTAACGACCGCCGATGCGCCTTTTAACGGCGGTCATTAAGGGTACTTAAACCACAGCGCCGTTAATTAACGGCGCTGTGGAAAAAGTGAATAGCGCCCCCCAGAGGCGCATTTTCTCCGGGGTCTCGGCTATCGGGGGTAGCCAAGACCCCAGAGAACATGAATCGGGTCGGTTTTTACCGACACCGATGTTGCGATCGCCGTTATTAACCCTATAACGGCGACCGCAACAAAAAAAAAAAAAAAAAGTTGTGTCATTTAATTTCTTTGTCCCCTGATGTCATCGGACATCAGAGGACAGAGAAAAAGGGTCCCCGGGACCCCCATGTGGCCCCCGATGTCCTGTATGTGGCCCCAGGGCCCTCCGGTGTCCCCCGGGGCCGGCGCGATGAAGAAAATGGCGGGCGCATGCTCAGTGCGCCCGCCGCTATGTGCCGCTGTGTCCTGGGGGGGATGGGCAAATATTCTCTGGGGTCTCGGCTACCGGGGGTAGCAGAGACCCCAGAGAACATGATCCGGGTCGGTATTCACCGATCCCGGTGTTGCGATCGCATCTATGCAAGCATAGATGCGATCGCAAAAAAAAAAAAATGATTTCTCTCCCCTCTGATGTGATCGCACATCAGAGGGGAGAAAATGAGGGTCCCCGGTCCCCCGATCGCCCCCCCGTATACTTACCGGTGTCCTTCATCCTCCCGCAGGCCCCAGGATCCCGGCGTCTTCTTCCTGCAAAAAAAAAATGGCGGGCGCATGCGCAGTGCGCCCGCCGATCTGCTTGGCGGCAGATTCAAAAATGATTTCATTCATTCTCCAGAAAGTGCATTTTGATCACTGTGATAAACTATCACAGTGATCAAAATAAAAAAAACAGTACATAACCCCCCCATTTATCACCCCCTTAGTTAGGGACATATAATAAAAAATAGAAATTATATTTATTTTCATTTTTTCTGTTAGGGTTAGGGTTATAATTAGGGTTAGGGTTTATAATTAGGGTTAGGGTTATAATTAGGGTTAGGGTTAGCATTAGGGTTAGGGTTAGCATTAGGGTTAGGGTTAGCATTAGGGTTAGGGTTATAATTAGCGTTAGGGTTAAGCTGGGTTCATACTGCGTTATGGCAGTCCGTTAGACGGACTGCGTTACACCGCGATATAACGCGGTGTAACGCAGTCCGTTAACGCTGCCATTCACCCCATTTGAGGGCGCATCGCGACGCATGCCGTAAAGCGGGATGCGTTTGCGACGTGCCATCATTCAGTGACGGAGCCTCGGACGCGGGCTGCAGCGTCTGGGCTCCGTCACCGCTAGCGCAGATGAATCATCTGCTGATTCCTCTGCGCTAGCGGGTATAGCATAACGCGATCGTGTTATGCTATACCGTTACCAGCCCGTCAACGCTATGTGTTGAACGGGCTGGTAAAACGCAAAATGAACCTAGCCTTAGGGTTAGGGTTATAATTAGGGTTATAATTAGGGTTAAGGTTACAATTAGGGTTAGGGTTAAAATTAGGGTTAGGGTTACAATTAAGGTTAGGGTTGGAATTAGGGTTGGGATTTAGGTTAGGATTAGGGTTGGGATTAGGGTTAGGGGTGTGTTGGGGTTAGGGTTGGAGCTAGAATTGAGGGATTTCCACTATTTAGGCACATCAGGGGGTCTCCAAACACGACGTGGCGTTCAAAAAGTCAAATGGCGCTCCCTCCCTTCCGAGCCCTGCCGTGCGCCCAAACAGTGGTTTACCCCAACATATGGGGTATCAGCGTACTCAGGACAAATTGCACACCAATTTTGGGGTTCTAATTTCTCCTGTTACCCTTGGGAAAATAAAAAATAGCTGGCTAAAAAAATCATTTTTGAGAAAAAAAATGATTTTTTATTTTCACAGCTCTGCGTTTATAAATTTCTGTGAAACACTTGGGGGTTCAAAGTGCTCACCACACATCTAGATAAGTTCCTTAAGGGGTCTAGTTTCCAAAATGGGGTCACTTGTGGGGGGTTTCCACTGTTTAGACACATCATGGGGTCTCCAAACACGACGTGGCTTTCAAAAAGTCAAATGTCGCTCCCTCCCTTCCGAGCCCTGCCGTGCGCCCAAACAGTGGTTTACCCCAACATATGGGGTATCAGCATACTCAGGACAAATTGCACACCAATTTTGGGGTTCTAATTTCTCCTGTTACCCTTGGGAAAATAAAAAATAGCTGGCTAAAAAAAACATTTTTGAGAAAAAAAATGATTTTTCATTTTCACGGCTCTGCGTTTATAAATTTCTGTGAAACACTTGGGGGTTCAAAGTGCTCACCACACATCTAGATAAGTTCCTTAAGGTGTCTAGTTTCCAAAATGGGGTCACTTGTGGGGGGTTTCCACTGTTTAGACAGATCAGGGGGTCTCCAAACACGACGTGGCTTTCAAAAAGTCAAATGTCGCTCCCTCCCTTCCGAGCCCTGCCGTGCGCCCAAACAGTGGTTTACCCCAACATATGGGGTATCAGCGTACTCAGGACAAATTGCACACCAATTTTGGGATTCTAATTTCTCCTGTTACCCTTGGGAAAATAAAAAATAGCTGGCTAAAAAAAACATTTTTGAGAAAAAAAATGATTTTTCATTTTCACGGCTCTGCGTTTATAAATTTCTGTGAAGCACTTGGGGGTTCAAAGTGCTCACCACACATCTAGATAAGCTCCTTGGGGGGTCTAGTTTCCAAAATGGTGTCACTTGCAGGGGGTTTCTACTGTTTAGGTACATCAAGGGCTCTGCAAACACAACATGACGCCCGCAGAACATTCCATCAAAGTCTGCATTACAAAATGGCGCTCCTTCCCTTCCAAGCACTCCCATGCGCCCAAACAGTGGTTTCACCCCACATATGGGGTATCAGCGTACTCAGGAAAAATTGCACAGCAACTTTTTGGGTCCAATTTCTCCTGTTACCCTTGGGAAAATAAAAAAAATAGCGGGCTAAAGAATCATTTTTGAGGAAAAAAATGATTTTTTATTTTCACGGCTCTACGTTTATTAATTTCTGTGAAGCACTTGGGGGTTCAAAGTGCTCACCACACATCTAGATAAGTTCCTTAAGGGGTCTAGTTTCCAAAATGGTGTGATTTGGGGGGGTTTCGACTGTTTAGGCGTATCAGGGGCTCTCCAAACGCGACATGGCGTCCAATTTCAATTCCAGCCAATTTTGGTTTGAAACAGTCAAACGGCGCTCCTTCACTTCCAAGCCCTGCCGTGCGCCCAAACAGTGGTTTACCCCCACATATGGGGTATCGGCATGCTCAGGACAAATTGCACAAAACCTTTTGGGGTCTTGTTACCCTTGGGAAAATAAAAATTGGGGTAAACAGATCGTTTTTGTGGAAAAAATATGATTTTTTATTTTCTCGGTTCTATGTTATAAACTTCTGTGAAGCACTTGGAGGTTCAAAGTGCTCACCACACATCTAGATAAGTTCCTTAGGGGGTCTAATTTCCAAAATGGGGTCACTTGTGGGGGGTTTCCACTGTTTAGACACATCAGGACCTCTACAAACACGACATGACGTCCAGACAATTCTGCGCTGAAAAAGTCAAACGGCGCTCCTTCCCTTCCAAGCTCTGCCTTGCACCCAAACAGTGGTTTACCCCCACATATGGGGTATCAGAATGCTCAGGACAAATTGCACAAAAACTTTTGGGGTCTTGTTACCCTTGGGAAAATAAAAATTGGGTGAAAAGATTGTTTTTGTGGAAAAAATATGATTTTTTATTTTCACTGTTCTATGTTATAAACTTCTGTGAAGCACTTGGAGGTTCAAAGTGCTCACCACACATCTAGATAAGTTCCTTAGGGGGTCTAGTTTCCAAAATGGGGTCACTTGTGATGGGTTTCCACTGTTTAGACACATCAGGGCCTCTACAAACGCGACATGGCGTCCAGCCAATTCTGCGTTGAAAAAGTCAAATGTCGCTCCTTCCCTTGCAACCTCTGCCGTGCGCCCAAAAAGTGGTTTACCCCCACATATGGGGTATCGGCTTAATCAGGAGAAATTGCACAACAAATTTTGTGGTTCATTTTTTCTTTTAACAGTTGTGAAAATAAAAAAAATAGGTTCCGAATTAAAGTTTTTGCAAAAAAAGTTAAATGTTAATTTTTTCCTTCCACATTGCTTCAGTTCCTATGAAGCACGTAAAGGGTTAATAAACTTCTTGAATGTGGTTTTGAGCACCTTGAGGGGTGCAGTTTTTAGAATGGTGTCACTTTTGGCTATTTTCTATCATATAGACCCCTCAAAGTGACTTCAAATGTGAGGTGGTCCCTAAAATAAAAATGGTGTTGTAAAAATGAGAAATCGCTGGTCAACTTTTAACCCTTATAACTTCGTAACAAAAAAAAATTTTGGTCCCAAAATTGTGCTGATGTAAAGTAGACATGTGGGAAATGTTATTTATTAAGAAATTTGTGTGACATATCTCTCTGATTTTAAGGGCATAAAAATTTAAAGTTTGAAAATTGTTAAATTTTCAAAATTTTCGCCATATTTCCGTTTTTTTCATAAATAAACCCAAGTCATATCAAAGAAATTTTACCACTAACGTGAAGTACAATATGTCACGAAAAAACAATCTCAGAATCAGCGGGATTCGTTAAAGCGTTCCAGAGTTATAACCTCATAAAGTGACAGTGGTCAGAATTGTAAAAATTGGCCCGGTCATTAAGCTGCAAAATGGCTCTGTCACTAAGGGGTTAAGCAAATAACTTATGCTGTAATGTTGTTATTATTTCAGTTGAATAAATTTATTTAAATTGTTATTAAGGTCAGGATTATTTTTCTCCTTCCTAAGTACAACAGAACAGTGGTGTCCAAATATGAATGATTAACCCATTGAACTGGGGAGAAAAAAGTAATATAAAAAGTGATTCTAAAAATCTTCATCTACTTGCATGTTAAAGTAGCAAGAACTACTGCCGGTGATCGAGAAATAAAATCTGAAAAATAATTTTAAAATGTTTGGTATTTCCACTTTTAAGAACTAGGCAGAGCAGCTGCTGAAATATAAACTGCTAGCTCGTATTGCGACAGTAGTAAATGCAGGCGGGGTCTGATCACGTGTGACTTCTCTCCTCCGTTACTAGGTGTTTGTAATAACAGAGGATGTAGTTTAGGCTCACAGAGCGGAGCCATTGCGGAGCCATTTTGTTGGGGACTGCCAGTGATACTGACAAGTAGGCTGTCACTGAGGACGACCGGCAGCATCTATTCTGTTAGTTCATGCTGCTCGCTGTATTATAAACTGAGCACAGATACGTGGAGAGTATCACACACTGGGATTATTCACAGCACATGACACACTGCATGTATCTAGATACAGGGCTGAGTGTAGTGTATCGCATTATGGGATTAGATACACCGGTCTGGGGCATATCGCGCATGATGAAATTAGATACACCGGTCTGGGGCGTATCACACATGATGAAATTAGATATACCGGTCTGGTAGAAACTTTGATTTAAATCACTGATTTAAATCAAGCCTTACTGACTAGTGATTTAAATCGTGATTTAAATCGTGATTTAAATCGTGATTTAAATCGTGATTTAAATCAGTTTGATTTAAATCAAATCCACCCTGCTAAGGTGGTGTCGCAATTTCATGTTAACCAGGATATTGTGTTGCCCTCGCTTTGCCCGGGCCCGAGGAATGCAAAGGAACGGGACTTGCACACGTTGGATTTAGTGCGGGCCTTGAAGTTCTATTTGTCTGTTACTCAAGGTTTTCGGAAGTCAGATTCTCTGTTTGTGATTCCAGCAGGTCGTAGGCGTGATCAACGAGCTTCCAAGGACTCTATAGCTCGTTGGATTCGGTCGGCCATTTTGGAGGCTTACCGACTTAAAGGCGAACCTTGCCCGATTAAGATTCAAGCTCACTCCACGAGGGCTGTGGCTTCATCGTGGGCCTTTCATCAAGGGTCTTCGGCAGCTCAGCTCTGCCGAGCGGCGACCTGGCGTTCCGTCCACACATTTACAAAGTTTTATAAGGTGGACGTCAGTGCTTCCGCTGATGCGGCCTTAGGACGTAGGGTCCTGCAGGCGGCTGTAGTTTAAAGTTCTAGTTACCTTGTATTTGGCGCCTGTTGCGCATTTATCTAGGTTGTTGGGTTTCTGCCTATTTTGGTTTTTTTTCCCACACTAGTTTTTGGACTGCTTTGGGACGTCCCACTAGTTATTACTAGTGTGTCTCCTTTCCTTCCACCTGCTGCTGAAAGACGGATTTTGGTAAGAACTTACCTGTAAAATCCTTTTCAGCGAAGGAAGGAAAGGAGACACAGCTCCCTCCCATGGCAGAAGTGTGTTGTTGTATTTGCAGATGCGGCGTGACCCTTCTCTGATAGCGATTATCTGGGCTGAGGTCGACGCGCTAAGGCTCTGTTCCAGCATTGCCAGCTCATCACAGTGGTCAGGTCCAGTGAGTAGTACCTGGAACTGTGTGGTTTTTTGCCAAATGCATGCATAACCTGTACTCTTGTGTTTTTTCTCTGAAGTCCTTCAGAAGGGGTTATGTTGCTCCGCTGGTGATATTGCTCTTCCTTAAGCTTGGGTACGACTGGAGAAAGCTGGAGTAGGAGGAGCCCGTGCTGGAGGGGTCGGTCAACACTCTTTTTAATCTGAGGTGTCAATCCTATCTGGGCTCCGCCTACCCACTAGTTATTACTAGTGTGTCTCCTTTCCTTCCTTCGCTGAAAAGGATTTTACAGGTAAGTTCTTACCAAAATCCGTCTTTTTTCATCGTTGGTGTCCCGCTGGTCAGCGCGCATCGCTGCGTGTGACATCGGGACACCAACGATCAGGTAGCTCCCAGCGCGTACAGCAGAAGCTGGGAGCTGGTATCCAGGGTACACATCGGGTAACTAGGCGCCGCGCAGCCCTTAGTTACCCGATATGTACCCTGGATACCAGCTCCCAGCGCCTACAACAGAAGCTGGGAGCTGGTATCTAGGGTACATATTGGGTAACTAGGCACAGTGCAGTGCTTAGTTACCCGCTTTTTACCCTGGATACCAGCGTGCTCGCTGGTCCTGATCGCTGTTGAGTCTGCCCATGTGACAGCTCCCCAGCGATCTGCTAACAATGTCCCAGCGATCCCATCCACGTCGGATCGTTGGTGGGATCGCTGGGACATTGAAGAGTGTGACGGGGCCCTAAGGGGCGATGCACTGGTGCAGAGGTCGGGCTCGCAGTCTCACAAGTTCTGGTGTAAACCATAATTGGGCACTTAATAGATTGAGACCATTTGGTAGTTCTCTGATGGGTCCAGTGAAGCTCAAAGATGCTTCAACAACAACGATGCTTACTACCTAAGTATTTGCACACAAGCCATCAATGGTGTAGTTGTTAACCCTGTCATGACATGGTGATTTTTCCATTTTTTTTTCCCATTTTTTTTTTGTTCCTCCCCTTCTTCCCAGAGCCATAACGTTTTCTATTTTTCCATCAATATAGCCATATGAAAGCTTTTTTTTTTTGCGGGACAAGTTGTATTTTTGAATGACGCCATTCATTCTGCCACCTAGTGTACTGGAAAATGGGAAAAAAATTCCAAGTGTGTTGAAATTGCAAAAACAAAAAAAAAGTGTAATTCCACAATAGTTTTTTGGCTTTTATTATTTACCATGTTCAGTATATGGCAAACCTTACCTGGCAATATGATTTTCTAGGTCTGAATGAGTATGCAGATTCCAAACATGCATAGGTTTTTTTTTTGTTAAAAAAATGTTTTTGCTTTTGTCGCCATTTTCCCAAACCCGTAACGTTTTAATTTTTTTATATATAGGCTGTGTGAGGTCTTATTTTTTTGCACCCTGAGCTGATGTTTTTATTGATATCATTTTGGGATTGGTATGTTGCTGTGATCGCCTTTTTTTGCAATGTTCTCGTGGCCAATTTTTTTTTTTTTTTTTATTTCTGACGTTTTGATTTTTTTTTTTGTTATACCATTTACCGATCAGATTAATTTCACTTTGTAGTTTGCTACATAAAATGCAGCGATACCAAATATGTTATTTTTTAGCTGTTTTATTTTTAATTGAGCATAAGGGGGTGATTTGAACTTATTTTTTTCATATAACACTTTTTTAAAACACTTTTTTTCCATGAATGTCCAACTCAAAAAAAAAAAAAAAAAAAAAAGAAAAAAAAATGGCAGGCCACTCTTTTATATGCACAGGATGCAAATAAAAGCCATCCTACCATGCCACGGTGCACTCTTGCTGTTTTATTACTACAGGGTATTTGCTTATTATGTTTTGTCTGTTTAGTGGCCAGTGTGAACAGGTGCTTACATTCTGCATACACACCAACTATTTCCAGTTCATCTCTTTAGGTTCTTTTTGTTTGTTTGCACCCTGTGCCGATAAAGGTGTGGTCTGCCTTTTCTTTGAGCTGGACATTATTCATGTGGTTCCCCATGGCTGCGTGTCCACCAACCAGGTCTCAGTCCTTCTCAGCCTTATCCACATGCATGTCACTTGACACATTGTAAGGTTTTAATATTAGAGGTTAGGACCGTCACTAATAGGGTCACCATGATGGGGTGGGATGGCTTTTGCATTTTTATTTTTTATCAAAATTATGTTAACTACGCATCCTACATTATTTTCAGGTACTATTGTTATTTATTTACTGCAGGGTACTTGCTTATTATGTTTTTATCTTGGATTTAGTAGTGCATCAGCAGTGCTATGTATAGCTAAAATCACAATCTCCTATGACCGTCAGCTAAACGCTGGCTTTCACAGGAGGATCGTAATGGCAGGCATTTGGGTCATCAGCAGACCCCCAGCTGTCATAACCCATCGACTCCACTCGATCATATCACAGTCGGGATAATATCACATATCTGATTAAATCAGTCATAATTTGCCGAGGAAAATGTGATTTTTGGCGTGCGAGCCCACTTCAAAGGCAGGGACATGATGTATATGTGCATCTTATGTCATGAAGGGGTTAAAGGGTTCCCCGACCAGTTATAAAATTAGCAATGGCGTCTAATATGGGGAATACTAAGGCCAATTTCACACATCTGTAAAACGTGGACTGTTATAACTTCAGAAGACCCAGCTCCACTGCTGCTTATATGGCTATGAAGCAGTTAGTTCAGGTCGGGGGACCAGGCACTCGGACTCGGTCTTCCAGTGGGAGAGTGTGAAACCTGTGTAATAGTGTTTAATCTACCGACTGTTAGGTTTTCTCCATCGCCTCATTGGGGGACACAAGACCATGGGTGTTATGCTGCTGCCACTAGGAGGACACTAAGCAATACATAAGCACAAAAGATTAACTCCTCCTGCAGTATACACCCTCTGTTGGCTCAATCCTGACCAATTCTTGCTTAGTGTCTGTAGGAGGCACTAGGGTCTGCTCTCAGACTCCACTTTTTTTCATTTTTTACCTTTTTTATTTATTTTTCTCTCTTCACGCACGGAAGGGCGACGGGGCTTATTGAAAGGTCCCGATCTCCCTAAAACCATCAACAGGCGGCAACGTGGAGTGTCGCCTCCACGTACCCCTCCTGCTACGCTACCATGGGGCGACAGATCCCTTGAATGGGCCCGCTCTCCCCATGAGATACCCCTCGATGTGGGCGATGTGATTGGCGTGGAACGATGGATGGATACCCCCCACCACCTCTACTGAAAGCGGTGGCGGTATGGAGGCAGTTTAAGATCCCTCTCCACCCCCCTATCAAAGGGGACGGTGGATTGAGGAAGTACGGCCACATAGTCCCTGCGGAGGCCCCCTTCTCCATCTTCGGGTCCCCCTCCCCGCAGTGAGTACAAGCACCTGGATGCAGCTCCTATATCTGGGCCCTCCGCGACCGCCTCTATGTGCACCTGCCGCCTGTCGCGCCGCGGCCGCCTCTGTGTCGCACCGCGGGCGCTTCTCCGTCGCGCCATGGCCACAGCCTTAAATTTAGTCCCCGGCTTCGGCCCAGGATAGGCCGCAACCATAAATTTAGTCCCCGGCTTTGGCCCGGGATAGGCCGCAGCCATAAATTTAGTCCCCGACTTCGGGCCGGGATAGGCCTCAATGGGGAGGGCTGGCCGTGTGGACTCCGCCCACATCGCACGCCATTGGCCAGCTTCAGATGGCATGGGATTCCCTCCTGGTTCCTCCCCCTCTCCTCCCACTGCCATCTTTCTTGTGGGACAGCGCTGCAGATGCCATTTCCCCTCTTTCTCTGGTTCAGACACAGGACCTGGGTAAGTGCACGCTGCGACTAGGTCTACACAGCGCTTAACCCTTCTCCTACAGCAGGCTCTCAGGTGCAGAAATATGTCGCAATCAAAGGGCGCTAAAAAGGCTGACAAAAACTACACTGTAGTATATGCCGCCTGCGTTTCATGCAACGCTTCCCTGCCGTCAAAGCATGGTTCCCAATTCTGTGCATCATGTGCCCAAGAGCCCACTGCTTCTTCCGCTCAGGAGCCCCCTACTACCGTTCAGGAGTCCCTACCTATTCCTGATCCCAATGAGCCGGGTCCTTCAGGGTGGCCTGCGTTACTGGCGCAGTCCATGGATTCTCTGACTAGGGCCTTGGATACCTTCCGTGGCTCCTCTTCTAGCCAGGGCGTCCCTTTTCCAGAAAGGGGCCCGTTAACTTTCAGAGAGACCTCATCAGACAGGGGCCGACCCACGGCATCAGCTAAGCGGTCGTCTAGAAAATGCCGCCATAATGCATCTCCCAATCCATCTAGCGGTTCGGCATCGGCGAGCTCAGGCTCTCGCTCCCCCTCTCCCAGAGATCTTAGTGATCATGATTCTGAATACGAGTCGGATACAGGTGATGACCCCAACTCGCCAGAGTTTCAATAGTCTCTAGATTCTCTCATTGAGGCGATTAATAAAATCCTCAAGCTAGATGAAGAACCCGGGTCTCAACCGAATCATCCTATCTCTTTCAAAAGAGCCAAGCGTCCTCACAAGGTGTTTGGTAACCACCCTGAATTTACGGACATTGTTCAGGGACATAGAGATCGTCCAGACAGATGTTTTTCAGGACTGAAGTCTCTGAAAGCACGATACCCATTTTCAGCAACTGTAGCAAAAGAGTGGACTAAATCTCCAGTTGTAGATCCACCAGTATCTCGCTTAGCTTCAAAAACCCTGCTCTCTGTTTCAGATGGTTCTTCCATTAAGAACCCCTCAGATAAACAGATCGACAACCTCGCTAAATCGATTTTTGAGGCGGCTGGAGCATCTCTCTATCCTTCCTTTGCGGCCACCTGGGTAGCAAGAGCCATTGTGGCCTGGGCTGAGAATCTAGTTAAAATAACTAGTGATATCCCTCTTCCCCCCGAGGCACGTAATCTGCCCTATCAGATTACTCGGGCAGGCGACTACATGGTCCATGCGTCCCTAGATGCAGCTAATTGCGCTGCACTCACAGCCGTCAATGCTATCGCCATTCGGAGGTCCCTTTGGCTCCGAGAGTGGCGTGCAGACTCTGCTTCAAAGAGGACTTTGACTTCGCTGCTTTATCTTTCAGGGCGTCTCTTTGGAGATCGTCTTGATCAGATTATTTCTGACGCTACAGGTGGCAAAAGTAAATTTCTTCTGCAGCGCAGAATCAATCGGCCCTTTCGGTCTCAATACCAAAGTCGTTCCCGGCCATTTCGTAGCTCCTTTAATTGGTCCTCTGCCTCGACCTCGGCTCGAGCACCCCGTTCATCTCGCAGAGACAGGGGCTCACAACCATCGTTCAGGTCCTCTCAGCCCTGGAGAAACAGATTCTCTCAGTCGGGAAATAAGAGCTCCTCCTCTCGCAAATTATCTTCCCAATGACTCCTTGCTGGGGACGGGAGACACAAACAAGGTAGGCGGCCGCCTACTCTTGTTTTGCGAGGTCTGGGGGTCGGTCGTTCAAGACCGGTGGGTCCGAGATCTTGTACACTCCGGCTACAAGATCGAATTCTTGTCTCTCCCCCCAAGGCGTTTCTTCCAGTCTCGCCCCCTAAACTCCAAGGATCTCGCAATTCCTTTTCCTCAGGCCCTGAACATACTTCGTACCAACGGGGTCATCGTCCCAGTTCCTCACAAGGAAAGATTCAAAGGGTTTTACTCAAACCTCTTTGTGGTTCCCAAGAAGGACGGCTCCTTGCGTCCTATTCTGGACCTAAAATTGCTGAACAAATTCATCAGAGTCCGCCATTTCAGAATGGAATCCCTCCGTTCTGTCGTCGCATCTCTAGAAAGAAAAGAATACTTGGCGTCTATCGACATCAAGGATGTGTACCTACACATTCCGATTTTCAGAGGCCATCAAAACTTTCTGCATTGCAGTCGGAGAGGATCATTTTCAATTTGCCGCCCTGCCCTTCGGACTCGCAACCGCCCCCAGAGTGTTCACAAAAGTCATGGCGGCCGCCATGTCAATTTTACACTCTCGGGGTGTGGTGGTCCTCCCGTACCTGGACGACCTACTCATCAAAGGACCGACTTTTCGGGCCTGCGCAGAGAGTGTCGAGATCACTATCGACACCCTCTCTCGCCTGGGTTGGCTAGTCAATTTGGACAAGTCTTCTCCCATTCCCTCTCAGAAGATTCCTTTTCTGGGAATGATTCTGGACACCTCCCAAGGGTTGGTATCTCTCCCTTCAGAGAAGATTGCTTCTCTGAGGCTGGGAGTGCTCCTGTTGTCTCTAGGCCGTTCCCACTCTCTGCGGGGCGCCATGCAGGTCCTCGGGAAGATGGTAGCTTCCATCGAGGCAGTACTGTTCGCCCAGTTCCATCTTCGCCCTCTTCAACAGGAGCTAATATCAGTCTGGGACAGGAACCCAGCGTCCCTAAGTCGCCGCTTCCGTCTTTCTCCCAGAGTCAGAAGCTCCCTGAAATGGTGGACAAATGCTTCATCGCTGAATCAAGGGAAATCTTTTCTGCCTGTCCATTGGCTGGTGGTGACCACCGATGCCAGTCTCCTCGGATGGGGAGCGGTGTTCCTTCACCACACGGCTCAAGGCCGCTGGTCTCTCCCAGAGACCCGTCTCCCGATTAACATCCTGGAGATCAGAGCTATCAAACTAGCTCTCTTGCAGTTCCATCATCTTCTGGCCGGTCGTCCCATCCGGATCCAGTCAGACAACGCCACGGCCGTGGCGTACATCAACCGTCAGGGAGGCACTCGGCGCAGAACAGCGATGCTCGAGGTATCACACATCCTGCGCTGGGCCGAGACAAACCGCTCGCCCATCTCCGCGGTTCACATCCCAGGAGTGGACAATTGGGAGGCCGACTTCCTCAGTCGCCAAGGCTTAGACTCAGGGGAATGGTCCCTACACCCGGAATTGTTTCAACTCATTTGCCAGCGTTGGGGCATGCCGGATGTGGATCTCATGGCATCCAGATTGAATGCCAAAGTTCAGACTTTCATAAGTCGATCTCGCGATCCACTAGCCATCGGCTCGGATGCGCTAGTCTTCCCTTGGAGTCAATTTCGCCTTCCTTACATCTTTCCACCTCTTCCGTTAATCCCCAGGGTGATTCGGAAGATCAAGGCGGAAGGCGTTCCTCTCATTCTGGTCGCTCCGGACTGGCCTCGCCGTCCGTGGTATGCGGAACCAGTGCGTCTGGTCGCAGATGTCCTTGGAAATTACCAGATCGTCCGGACCTTCTTTCACAGGGTCCAATTTACCATCACAATTCGAAAGCGCTGAATTTGACAGTATGGCCATTGAAGCCTGGATCTTAGGTCAGGCTGGTTTTTCTCACAAAGTTGTCTCCACAATGGTCAATGCCAGGAAGCCGGCTTCCGCCCGCATTTATCATCGTGTCTGGAAAACATTCTTTTCCTGGTGTAAGGACAAAGGTCGTTCCCCTTTGATTTTTTCTATCCCTTCCATTCTGGAATTTCTCCAAGCAGGAATGGACTCGGGGTTAGTTCTCTCCTCCCTCAAGGGGCAGATTTCCGCTTTGTCCGTCCTTTTCCAACGACGGATCGCATCTAAGTCTCAGGTCAGGACTTTTATCCAGGGAGTGTTACATCTTGCTCCGCCCTACAAGAGGCCTTTGGAGCCTTGGGATCTTAATCAGGTCCTCAGTGCCTTACAGGAATCCCCCTTCGAGCCTTTGCCGGAAGTGTCCTTATCGCTTCTTACCTGGAAGGTTGTCTTCCTAGTGGCAATTACCTCTATCAGACGGGTATCGGAGTTGGCAGCTTTATCTTGTAAACCTCCTTTTCTCATTTTTCACCAGGACAAGGTAGTCCTTAGGACTTCTCCTTCTTTCATACCAAAAGTCGTTTCGGCTTTTCATATCAATGAGGAGATAGTCTTGCCCTCGTTTTGTCCGGCGCCGATTCACCGTACTGAAAAAGCCCTTCACACCTTGGATTTGGTGAGGGCTCTCCGAAGGTACATTTCGAGAACTGCATCTTTCCGTAAATCGGACACCCTGTTTGTGATTCCGGAAGGACGCAGACAGGGTCTTCCTGCTTCCAAGGCCACGTTAGCCAGATGGATTCATTCGGCGATCCAAGAGGTGTACCGTGTCAAAGGTCAGCCTATCCCGGCTGGGATTAAGGCACACTCCACTCGATCTGTGAGGGCCTCCTGGGCCATTCGGCACCAGGCTTTGGCACAGCAAGTGTGCAAGGCTGCGACTTGGGGCAGTCTTCATACTTTCGTCAAACATTACCAAATCCATGCTCAAGTTTCTTCAGGTGTGGCACTTGGCAGACAAATTCTGCAATCAGCTGTTGCGCATCTGTGAGTTGTCCGTTGACTGTTTAAGCGTTTTATGCATGTGGTTCACGAAGCTTCATCTACTGTTATGGCTTCCCACCCAGGGACTGCTTTGGGATGTCCCATGGTCTTGTGTCCCCCAATGAGGCGATGGAGAAAAGGAGATTTTTGTGTACTCACCGTAAAATCCTTTTCTCCGAGACGCTCATTGGGGGACACAGCTCCCACCCTTGTTTAGCCTGTAGCCTCTTGGTTTCTTTGAATTGTTGACATATTGCACTCTGTTATGAGCTCCTACTGCTTTGGCACCGAACTGGTTCAGGATTGAGCCAACAGAGGGTGTATACTGCAGGAGGAGGAGTTAATCTTTTGTGCTTATGTATTGCTTAGTGTCCTCCTAGTGGCAGCAGCATAACACCCATGGTCTTGTGTCCCCCAATGAGCGTCTCGGAGAAAAGGATTTTACGGTGAGTACACAAAAATCTCCTTTTCGCTGTTTTTGGCAGTTTGCTGATTACATGACTGCTCTTATGCAATGTTCACACTTGCGGTCATGTGCCGACCACCTCCATTCCTGCTTCTTTCTATAGATCATTGGGAAAGGTAGGAAAAGAAGCTAGTCGGCACGTGACCACAAGTATGAAATCCATGAGCGGTAATGCGATGACTCGTGAACTGGAGACCGATATCCCCCGATTAGAATTCTATAACTGATCTGGAGATTTCTTTTTAAACACTAAAAATTGACAAGACTCCCAAGTGCTTTTAAAAAACCCTACATGCTGCGTCATTATAGTGCAGAAAACCCATAAACAAATGTAAAAAAATGTTTCATCGTTACTAAATGAGACCTTTATCTACCGTACTTTTTACTATCCAGTATCTGTCTCCCATTAAATGCTTTATAATTTTGACCTGCAGATTGTGGGAGTAGAGAAGTCTGATGCAATCACAAGAGCTGTCACAATCAGTACCAAGGGGAAGAATATTTTCCGTTTCACTGATGTTCGAGACTTTGACTCCCTGGTATCCAGACTAAAGTCCAAATATGCTGTGACTAGTCCCCAGCATATGGCCTACACTGTGGTGAGTTGTTACTGAATTCTTACTTTTTTATTGTAGGATTCTTACTGTAAGCGGTTGACTTGGTGTTGATTCCCTTTTAGTGACATTGTGTACAAGATATACCGTATATCATGTATTACATTTCTAAGTAATGTCACATTGCATCATTTTATGCTATGTGACAACTGATAAGTCACTTATAATTATTGTGTCTGTATGACGTCCTCAATTTTGGATGTAAAATGCTATTCCTATATTACAGACTGGCTACAATGAAAACGCAGCTGACTTCCAGGATGGACACCCTATGCTGGATTCCAAAGGCCCTAGTAAAACTGTGAGCACAGAGGCACTAATGACTGTCTTCCATCCCCAAGATGCTGAAAATCTTGATCCAGTAATGGTGAGGATGAGGACCACAGTCTTGATTTAAAGATGTGGTCCAAAACACAAATTAAATTTTAATCCTAATGGCTCTCACTTGCGAGGGCAGTGCTGGTCTGTGCACACTGGGCATTTTTACGACATGCATTGACAGTGCGCTCTAATGCCAGCTTTTTACTCATGATTAGAGCCAGCGAGAGAGTGCACTGTCACTGTGCATACTGCACAGTGACAAGAATCTATTGAGCATCGGTCGGAATTGACAACCTGTTCATGGTCAATAGAGCAGGGACTAGCCCAGTCCCTGAAAGGGAGGCCACTGATGACGCTTCGTTTCGGGTAGCAAGCAAAGGCTGAGGTCGCTTGTTAGCAGATCTCTGTTCTGCATTATAAAGGGGTGGCTCATGAGGACCTTATCCCTAGTAGCGAGTACAGAGAAGGGTCTTCCTGATAAGACAATCAGTGTAATGCTAAACATAGATGAGGTTTTAAAAAGTTGCCCACCGCCATGTCATATGACAGGTAAGTGTAGAAGTTGATTTGTTGTGCTTGGGCATATGTAGTATATTAAGATGATTAATATTTCTTATTTTCTGTAGTTAAAAGAAAAAATGAAGGAGCAGTACTGGAATATCCTGTTCTCCGAATGCGGCCGTGGAGTTAGTATGTTTCGTACAAGAAGAACCCGGAATTTGGTAGTCAAAGGCATCCCTGAATCTCTGCGGGGAGAACTCTGGCTACTCTTCTCAGGTAACGCATACCCATCCAGCGTTCGTTTCTACATGTCTCTAGATGAGGAACCACAGCGCTGTATTCAGGAATAATATGGCAGCACTACACCAGTAATCATTGTATTAAATATGGCTCCCGTTACCACACTATTGCCCCAGACACCTGACAGCAGAATGCAGGCTGCTATTTTCTGAAAAAACCATATACTGGGGAATAGTTGTATTATGAAAATCCTTTTTAGTGTTAAATTACAGACTATTTTATATCTGTAATGATTGCTACAATGACTCCATGTTGTAACATTAACAGCCCAGTGCATCCTTCTCATTAGTATAGTTTCTCTTATTGGGCTCTAGGTGCTGTTAATGACATGGGTGCTAACCCCGGCTACTACTCTGAGATTGTGGAGAAGTCTCTAGGTACGTGCACGTTGGCTACTGATGAGATTGAACGAGATTTGCGCCGGTCGTTGCCAGAGCATCCTGCCTTTCAGAGTGACACCGGCATCTCTGCTTTGAGGAGAGTGTTAACGGCGTATGCTTTCAGGAACCCCAAAATCGGATATTGTCAGGTTAGCCCATTTCTATTACTTTGCTATAAGAACTATAGATGTTTGCACATGTCATGGAGAAAACGTCTCGGTAATACTGATTTTATCGCAGTGTTCCAAGCAGCTCGTTGTCCACAATTGAGTATAAGCAGGATGTTTTCTACTCAGCCGACACTGTCTGACCTGCTTGTATGAAAGAACGTGTTTATTAGGCGGTGACGGGACACAACAATTTTGTAGCTGCTGAGCTACAATTTTAGTAAGCAGTATCACAATCTGACAGATTAGGTCAATTTTACTACTAAAACTGGTGTTCTAACTAGATCCTAGTAGCACAATAAAAATGATGCCTACTCTGTAGTACTCCTATGTGCCAGCGGTGATAAATCAAGCTTTGAAGTCGTATGCAATTAGCCTAGATGTGCATTGGGGGTGTGTCGATACATTTTGAATATATTATTTCCAGGCTAATTTGCGTATGACTTCAAAGCTTAATTTGTTAGCACTGGCAAATTGTATTACCACAAAAAAGGTATTATTTTTATTACTAGGACTTGTACAGCCATATCTCAAATTTCAGCAGTGAAATCTCCCTTGACAGGTTTCCCCTTTTTGTGGGATCCTGACAGCTTATACATGCTGCCTGATGATTTCGGCCATATATATACTTTACAAGCCGATAGATGACTAGTCAAAAAGGTGAATCCCTGGTGTCTTGTTCCCACCCGCTGCCATTGACTGACAGTTCTGTTCCTATACAGTACATGCATGCAAGGAGCGACCTGTCACTCAAGGAGAGCGGGTAGGAATAACACACTGGGGACCCACCTTTTGGATTAGTTTATCTGGCGGCTTATAAAGTATATATTTTTTTATTTCAGCTGCAGATGAAGGAAGAGAGCCACAGTAATTCATTACTGATGGGTAGGCGGAGCCCCCAGATCAGGATGTTACCTCAGATCAAAAGAGTGATGACTGGCTGGCCCCTCCAGCTCGGGCTCCTCCTACTCAGCTCCAGTCTAAGATTTGAGGTCCAGAGGATGGTCGCTGCTAATGCAGCTCCTCAGAAAATTTTATTATTTTAATATTCGGACAGGAGACTTGGATCACTAGTTGGTCTAGAGGTCTCAGGGGTATCAGCGCTGCTGTACCCCAACCTCTCCCTTGGCGGATCTGTATTTACTCAAAGTCCCTGCAGAATCCTTGCCGGCCCTGGGGGATGAGGAGAGCTTCCCTGGCGGGAACGCAAACCACACGTGCGGTCACTGCGTTCTTCGCCCTGGGGGGAAGCATGGGCACTGCGCCAGAAACCCCTGAGGGTCCCTGTGGCGCCTTGGCTGGTGAGTACTCCACACAAAATTTTAATGATAATTATGTGTGAGTGCTTTAGCGTCTGAATGAGCAGCGCTATTACTAATGTCAGCGTTACTATGTCAGTATGCGTCAGCGCTGCTGTGACAGCGCTAATACATGTAATCAGTATGTTTCAGCGCTGCTGTGACAGCGCTACTACATGTAAATGTCAGTAAGCTTCAGCGCTGCTGTGACAGCGCTACTACATGAATGTCAGTATGCGTCAGCGCTGCTGTGACAGCGCTAATACATGTAATCAGTATGCTTCAGCGCTGCTGTGACAGCGCTACTACATGTAAATGTCAGTAAGCTTCAGCGCTGCTGTGACAGCGCTACTACATGTAATGTCAGTATGAACGCTGCTGTGACAGCGCTACTACATGTAAAGTCAGTATGCTTCAGCGCTGCTGTGACAGCGCTACTACATGAAGATGTGGTGATTTTTTGTCCGCAGGCAGATACCTGCAGGACAGAGAGGGAGCAGGAGCGGGGAGAGTTCGCGCTCATTATTTGAGCTAGCAGGGGGCGTGGCCTATCTATCCCGGTCTTTTGAGCAGGAAGACGCGCGCTCTGGCTTTTCTCCTGCGACCCCCTCACTGTGGCGGCCATTACTCAGGCTCCTGGGCTCCTCGGACCGCTCCCCTCCTCGTATAACACCACGGCCAGCTGGGTGAGTGTGGATTCCTCACCCCGCAGCGCAGCGATCGCTATCCTGCAGCTGCAGTCTCATCAGAGACATAAAAAATTGGCTGGGGCTCACAAATATATATATATTTGGTGAGTTTGCAATATTAACCCCTTTGAGGGTTATTTCTACCTGCTAAATTTGCTGACTGAATACCGCTGGGGTAACTCTGCTTGGTGGAGCGTTAACCCTTCAGCGTTTGAAAAAAAAAAAAAAAAAAAAAAACCGCATAGTTTTTTGCTGGTATTACCGCTTTGACCTGTTCATACAGGTGAGACATGTCTGAACAGAGTTCAGATGCCGCGGATCACGTCCCAGTGCCATTGCGGCAATCAGATACGCAGACCTCCACAACGTCTAGCGCTGCGGTTGACAGCGGTGGAAAATTGGATGATATCGCTCGATCGATTAATAACTTATCTGACCTTTTAGGTCAATATGTGTCTGCTAATTCCTCTCAGAGGAAGCGACGCAGGCCGTTACCGGCCTCTACACGGAGCGAGTCAGATGTATCTGATATTGGGCAGAGTTCCCCTTTATATTCGGATGGAGAAATATCCGATTCTGATGCGGACGAGCCGCAGGGGCGTTCCTCTATGGCGAAGCGTACGGAGGCATTAATTGAAGCCATGAGAGATATACTACAGTTACCGGAGGAGGTAACTAGTCTCTGGTAAATCAGCACGCATGTTCCAGGAGTCCCGTGCTTCGCGCACAACATTGCCAGCTCTGGATGAGCTTAATGGTGTAATAGAGGAGGAACGTCTATGTCCAGATAAGCGTTTTCATGGAACGCATTTCTTTGATACACTTTATCCTTGCTCTACGGAGTTAAAGGCTAATTGGACTTCTGCTCCTGAAGTGGATGTGTCTTTGTCTCAGCTTAGTAAATCCTCACTACTCCCTATTAAGGGAAAAGCGAGCTTACAGGAGCCTTTGGATAGAAAGGCAGAATTGGCGGCAAAAGCAAGCTATGAGGCTGCAGGTCATGGATTTCGAGCAGTGCTAGGATCCATGTGTGCTGCTAGAGCTTCTCTAAGCTGGTTGGCACGTCTGAAGACGGAGTTGCAAAATGAATCTCCGTTATCTGAGATACGGAAACTTGTGAATGGTTAGAAACGGCAGCCTGTTATATCTTTGATGCCGGTCTGGATACGGCATCTCTGCTGGCCAAAGCGCAAGCTTCAGCGGTCACAGTCAGAAGAGCTTTATGGCTCAGACAGTGGGCCGGGGACGCAGTTTCCAAACAAGGGTTGTTGGCCTTACCTTACAAGGGTGGCCATCTTTTGGATCCGACCTCACAGAGCTGATTTCCAGGGCTAAGCGAAGGAATCAGCATTACCACAGCGAAGGGCCATGGCCTCGGTGTCCAGTAAGCCTGGTGTTTATAGTGGTCGGCGGTCCTTTCGGGGCCGAAGGCGATTTAGTCACTCCTCGTGGGGATCGGGTCGTCCTTCTTTCTCAGGAAAGAAATCCTCTCAGAAAACTCGTACTCCCTGGAAGCAGAGTTTCCGCCAGAACAAGCGGGAACTTGACAAGAAAACCGCAAAGTCGGATTGACGCCAGGGGTCCACTCGAGGATTCTCGAGTGGGGGGTCGCCTGCTTCTTTTCAAGGAGACTTGGATGGCTCGCGTTCCAGATTCCTGGGTAACGCGGATAGTGTCGGCAGGCTATTTCATAGAGTTTGCTTCTCAACCCCAAATGTTTTTTGTCAATCTCGCGTTCCGTCGGAACCCGAGCTTGTTGTCGCTCTACAGCGAGAGGTCGAATCGCTACTACAAAAGGGTGTAGTGATACCGGTTCCGTCAGAGGACCGAGGAAAAGGTTTTTATTCCAACCTTTTTATAGTTCCCAAAAAGGAGAACAAATTTCGCCCGATTCTGGATCTCAAGCGATTGAACCGGCATGTCCATGCCCGGAAATTTCGCATGGAGTCGCTTCGTTCCGTTGTGGCAGCCCTGTCACAGAACGATTTTCTGGTGTCAATCGACATTCGCGACGCCTATTTGCATATTCCCATCGGAAAGGCTCATCAGCGCTTTCTTCGATTTGCCATAGGTCAGAATCATTACCAGTTCGTGGCTCTGCCGTTCGGCTTAGCCTCAGCGCCAAGGGTCTTTACAAAAATTCTGGCGCCCCTCATGGCACTCCTTCGAAGACAGGGGATTACGATTCTCCCTTATCTGGACGATCTTTTGATCGTGGCTTCCTCGGAGGAGGAGGCATTGACGGCTCGGGATTTGTCTCTTCAGTTTCTGAAAGACTTCGGTTGGCTGGTCAATTGGGAGAAGTCGTCCCTGGAACCATCGAGGACAATTCTCTTTTTGGGAATGCATCTCGACACGTTTCGGTCGGTAGTTTCCCTACCACCAGACAAACAGTCATGTCTTCTTCGACATGTACAGATTATGACATCCTCAATGGCAATGTCCCTACGGAAGTGTATGCGTCTTCTGGGACTGATGGTGGCGTCCATGGAGGCAATTCCTTTTGCCCAGTTCCACTCCAGGACTCTTCAAAGGTTCATCTTGAGTCGATGGAATCAGTCGCAATCGCTGGATTGCAGTGTCACCATTTCTCGCGCGGTGCGGGATTCTCTAGAATGGTGGTTACGTCCAGGGGCATTCTCCCTGGGGAAGTCTTTCCTCCCTCTGAAGTGGTCAGTCATAACCACCGATGCCAGCCTGACGGGCTGGGGGGGTGTTTGGAACAATCTCTGGATTCAGGGGTATGGTCACCGGAAGAGTCTGTGCTTCCGATCAACATCCTGGAATTGAGGGCGATTTTTCTTTGCCTCCAACATTGGACGGTCCCTTTGAGCGGTCTGCCAGTCCGTGTGCAGACAGACAATGCGACGGCTGTCGCGTATATCAATCACCAAGGTGGGACAAGGAGTTCCAGACTCATGGTAGAGGTGTCCCGAATTCTGATTTGGGCAGAGGCCAATGTACCAGCCATTTCGGCGATTCACATTCCAGGGGTTCAGAATATTACAGCGGACTTTCTCAGTCGCAGAAGGATGGATCCCGGGGAATGGAGCCTCCACCCGGAAGTCTTTGCACTACTGTGCTCTCGCTGGGGAACCCCCCAAGTGGATTTGATGGCTTCCAGGTCCAATGCCAAGTTACCGACATTCATGTCCAGGTACAAGGACCCGAAGGCGGTGGCGGTGGATGCTTTAGTGGCTCAGTGGGATCAGTTCAAGCTGATCTATGTATTCCCGCCGATATCCTTACTTCCTCTAGTGCTGCGTCGGATCAGACTAGAGAGAATTCCAGCTATTCTGATAGCTCCAGACTGGCCAAGAAGGGTGTGGTTCTCGACAATAATGTCGCTGTTGGCGGCACCTCCGTTTCCACTCCCTCTTCAACCGGACTTGTTGACTCAGGGGCCCATTTGTCATCCGGACTTGATGTCCCTGCGTTTGACGGCGTGGCTCTTGAGACCGAGATCTTGACCCGTAGAGGTTTTTCAGCCGAGGTCATTGCTACCCTTCGTGCTGCAAGATGTCCGGCTACTTCTAGGATTTACCACAAAATTTGGGAAACCTTCTTTTCGTGGTGTTTGGGGTCTTCTCGGAACCCGAGAAAATTTTCCATTCCCAACCTGTTGGCTTTTCTGCAGCATGGGCTAGACAAGGGTTTGGCAGTTAGCACTCTGAAAGGTCAGATTTCTGCTCTGTCCTTATTGTTCCGGAGAACCATTGCTTCAAATAGAGACGTGATCTCTTTTTTCCGAGGTATCTCTCGTAAGTTTCCGCCGCGGAAGGCACCCGTGTCTCCTTGGCGCTCAACCTTGTTTTGGAGGCTCTTCAGCATAAACCTTTTGAACCTATGGTTTCTGCTAGCCTTTCTTTACTTTCTTGGAAGGTGGCTTTCCTTGTTGCAGTCACTTCCTTGAGGAGAGTTTCTGAATTGGCAGCTCTTTCTTGCTCGCCTCCTTTTCTGGAGTTTTTTCCGGATCATGTAGTGCTTCGCACTCGGGGTGATTTTTTGCCTAAAGTGGTGTCACAATTTCATGTTAACCAGGATATTGTGTTGCCTTCACTCTGTCCGGATCCGAAGAATACGAAAGAGCGAGATTTACACACATTGGATTTAGTGCGGGCCTTGAAGTTTTATCTATCTATTACTCAAGGTTTTCGTAAGACGGACTCCCTGTTTGTGGTTCCGGCAGGTCGTCGGCGTGGTCAACGAGCTTCCAAGGGTTCTATAGCTCGTTGGATCCGGTCAGCTATTTTGGAAGCTTACCGTCTTCGGGGTGAATCTTGCCCGATTAAGATTCGAGCCATTCCACGAGAGCTGTGGCTTCATCGTGGGCTTTTCATCAAGGTGCTTCGGCAGTGCAGCTTTGCCGAGCGGCGACTTGGCGCTCTGTCCACACGTTTACAAGATTTTATAAAGTGGACGTCAGTGCTTCCGCTGATGCAGCCCTCGGACGTAGGGTCCTGCAGGCAGCTGTAGTTTAAAGTTCTGGATGAACTTGTGTTTAGCGCTGGTTGCGCTTTGTTGTTAAGGTTGTTGGGTTTCTGCCTTTTGTTGGTTTTTTCCCACCCTTATTTTTGAACTGCTTTGGGACGTCCCATCAGTAATGAATTACTGTGGCTCTCTTCCTTCATCTGCAGCTGAAACACGGATTTTGGTAAAGACTTACCTGTAAAATCCTTTTCAGCGAAGGAAGGAAGAGAGACACAGCACCCTCCCACGGCAGAAGTGTGTTGATGTTTTCAGATGCAGCGCGACCCTTATCTGATAGCGATTATCTGGGCTGAGGTCAGCGCGCTAAGGCTCTGTTCCAGCATCGCCAGCTCATCGCAGTAGTCAGGTTCCGTGAGTAGTACCTGGAACTCTGTGGTTTTTGGCTTTCTTTGCATGCATAACCTGTATCCTTGTGTTTTTTCTCTGAAGTTCCTTCAGAAGGGGTTATGTTGCTCCGCTGGTGATCTTGGCTCTTTTCCTAAAAGCTTTGATACGACTGGAGCTGAGTAGGAGGAGCCCGAGCTGGAGGGGCCAGCCAGTCATCACTCTTTTGATCTGAGGTAACATCCTGATCTGGGGCTCCGCCTACCCATCAGTAATGAATTACTGTGTCTCTCTTCCTTCCTTCGCTGAAAAGGATTTTACAGGTAAGTCTTTACCAAAATCCGTGTTTTCTTAAACACTGCAGCGTTTTAGAGACCGAGACATATAAATGGCCGAAATCAGACAGCCAGTATCCGAGACATGCTGCCCTGGGATCAGAGCGCATGCGTCAGCTGTCATCATTCTGTTACCTGTAGCCACCAATACAGGGCGCTCAGTGCTATGCTGGAAGCTACTAAACTCCCTGTAGAAGTGGCTGCCCTTGCCACAATGGTGTCTCAGATATACGCTTCTACTGAAGATTTAGCGCTTTTTATCAGAAAAACAAATCTCTTCCAAAAGATGTTTCAAAAAAGTAATAGTCACAGGATTTTTCACATGGTATTGAAGGGCGAACTTTCACTTTAAAGAGGTTTTGTCATCTCCCCTGACATCTTTTTTGTTAATCCTTGCATTGTTCATAAAAACACTAATTCTATTTTTTCTTATAAATCTTCATGTTATTCCTCCTAGAAATCTGAGTAAATTGACAACTGGGTGTAACCAGATGGAGAGCGTGTCCCTACATAGTCTGATAGCGTCCAATCGGTGCTGATTGTATCCGGCTCTGCAGGGATACATCCATTTAACAAGCGGAATGGTCGCATCCAGTTGTCAGTTTATTCATATATTTCTTGGAGGAACAACGCAGTGCAAGGTTCTAGGGAAAAATGCTCCAGTGCTATTATGTCATAGGAAATGCAAGTATTTAATAAATCTGCAGTCCTGACAGGTCCAATTTACACACATGGTTATTTCTTACTGTTTCTGATGACTTAGGAGCTGCTGGGCTCCGATAAGCATTCTCTTCCGGCCCCGCATGGATAGAGGCCGCTCCTGATCCTCACCATTTCAAGAACAATTCCAGTAATGTTAGTGTCCAGGGTAGAGAAGGGCAGTGCTAGAAGACATTACTCCTGTCCTTCCTTGTATTTCTGCAGGCAATGAATATCCTTACTTCAGTTCTGCTCCTTTATGCCAAAGAAGAGGAGGCGTTTTGGCTGCTAGTGGCTGTGTGTGAGAGGATGCTGCCAGATTACTTCAACCGGAGAATTATTGGTAAACTGCATTTGCTCGTTATTACCTGAGCATACAGTGTGCTGCATAATCTGCATATGTGATAGCATGGAGGTTAAAGGGTTTCACCTCTTATAACCTTATTGTACCCTAGAAGCCTAAATCCGCGTATGGAGGTGTTATTCATCCTCCCTAAGCCAGTGAAACTTTGCCGCTGATGTTTCGATTAGTTTACAGGCTGCAGTGGTTTCATCACATCTACAGCTCTCATAACCTCTGCAACCAATCACTGGGCTCAGCATCTTGTGCCATCTACATCGGCAGTGCCACTAAGTCCGTATATTGGCTGCAGCAATTATGAGGCGTCACTGAGCCAGGGAGGATGTATAACGGTCCCATTTGTTATTTTAAACCTTTGCAACCCTACACAACAATAGAATATTAAAAAAGGGCAGCTTAGGGCAAATTGATGCAACAGTACGTACGTTCTGGGGTCTGCGTGTGTGAAGCATGCTCAGGAGCTGAGCTAATGCTGGCTATGTTATTTACCCGTCATCTGCCTCTAACAGCAGTGCCTGGAGCTAAGCTCCGGTCGCTGCTATTAATCATTTGCACGCCGGTGTCAATCCCTGACAGAGACATCTAACTGAAGCCATTACCCATCCCAGACAATGATGGCTTACCGTGGCAGCTGAGAGTATATGATATAAGCGATACAGCGACAAAAAAGTTGTAAATACTTGAATTCCCCACTTTCCCGCATTAAAAATAAAGACCTTTAAAAAAAATAAGCAAAAATAAGCATATATCATATTGCTGTGTTCCTAAAAGAGCGATCTATCAAAATCTAAAATTAAACAATGCAATAAATGTTGAAAAGAGAGAAAAAATATAAAAACTCTCTAATTGAGATTTTGCGGTCACCATGCCTACCTAACAAAAAAGCAATAACAAGCAATCAAAACGTCATAGGTGCCTCAAATTAGTATCAATAAAACCATCAGCTAAGGTACAAGAAGCTCACTCCTCCAAAAAGCTCTCACACCGCTCCATCGACAGATGAAGTTTGGTATCGACGTAATCACACTGAAACATATTTCCAGGTCCTGTTTACAATCTGTAAATTGCGTGTTTGTTTTTCATTCTTTCATTCCATTTGGATTTTTTCTCATTTCGCAGTAAATTATTAGTAAAATGGATGGTGTCATTCACAATTACAACTTATCCTGCGAAAAAGCAAGCGCTCAGAGAGCTATTTTGACGGAAATGTAAAAATATTATGGTTCTTGAAAGAAGGGGAGGTAAAAGTGCAAACGTAAAAATGAAAATTTTCTGCAGAGCCAAGGCTTAACATTGTGGTCAGTTTCCTGTGTGCTTTATCTTTATCACGTATGATTTATAGCAAGACTGCAGCTTGTGCCGAAGGTTTTTCTTCAAGATCTTATCTTTATCAGTGACACAATTGGGTTCAAATTCTGCCAATTTGCCTGTAAATTAGAATATTTTGAGTGTTTCTTATTGACAGACGGACGTACATTTTGGCCACTTTCTACTTTATTTTGACACTGTTTGATCTAGTAATAGGTGTCACTTCTGTGTTTCAGGTGCCTTGGTGGATCAGGCGGTATTTGAAGAGCTCATTAAGGAGTATTTGCCACAGTTGACTGACCACATGACAGACATGACATTTTTCTCCTCGGTGTCCCTGTCATGGTTCCTCACCCTCTTCATCAGCGTCCTCCCTATTGAAAGTGCCGTCAACGTGGTGGACTGCTTCTTCTACGATGGGATCAAAGCCATCCTCCAGCTGGGATTGACCGTGCTGCAGTTGAATATTGACAAGCTACTGGGCTGCAAAGATGATGCTGAAGCCGTGACTATCCTCAATCGGTAGGAGAGCATAGACTACAGGGATCTGCCTCTTTATAATTGCTGGAAATGCATGATGCAGTCAGTGTCGATACTTTGTGTGGCATCTCTTTTAAAGGGATTGACAGTTTATAGCTAATGTTAAGAAATGGGATTTAAAGGGAACCTGTCATCTACAGAAAAAAAAATGCTTTTTACCTTCAGGTATAGTGGTAATATACAGGTAAATACTATTTAAAGGGAAGCTGTCAGTAGGTTTTTGCTATATAATCTGAGGACTGCATGAGGTAAGGGTTAAAACACTGTATCACTTAATAGGCTCTCTGCTGTTGTCTTCTTACAGTGAAGGTTTTATCACTAGGACATTATCATTGCCCAAACTGCCAAGTGGTCTGACTTCGCCCCCTGCTCTGATCGGCAGCTCACTGTCATGCACCATGTACATAGAGTGTCTGGTGAGGTCGGGGGCTGCCTTTGAGCTCTGCTACAAGGAAGAACTCTGAGAAAATAGCTCTAATAAATCCACTTTTCAATCTTATACAGCAAATTGGATTAAGAAATAACTTTTATTCGACTTGTATTAAAAATATGTAACATCTAAAGTGCACAGTGCTCAAAAAAACAGAAAACAAAAAAGCTGACAGAAAAATAAGTATTGGTCCAACAGAAAGCAACCTGTCTTTCCCAAGAGATGGATCCAATACTAATGCCTCGGGTAATGTCACTGCAATTCAAATCAGTATGGACCGTACAGCCAAATTCACACACATCAAATAATGCACGATACCCAAATATTGCAGTTTACCCACTAGGCCAAAGTCAGCGGCACAATGCTGTTGCAGAGGTTAGACACCATCATTCCAAACATCAGATATACATGTGCCTCATTGTATCAAAACCACTGCAGAGCATATAAAATGGTTCACAAAAATATCCCATGTGACCACCATTACAGTATTTGTGTACGCTGGCATAAATCAAGCTGTCAATCTCCGCACATCTGTTTGTCAGCTTAAGGTCGGGATCAGAAATGCGAGAAACACGGACGAGTCTCGCATGTTAATTCCCGGCACTGCCGCCGGCACTCGGGAGCGGAGCAAGCGGCTGCATAGAAATGCATGCAGCCGAACGCTCCGCTCCCGATTGCCGGCGGCAGTGACGGGAATTAACATGCGAGACTCGTCTGTGTTTCTCGCATGTGTGATCCAGGCCTAACCCTAATAAACAATAGAGCTATTGTAAGCTCTTGAGGGGTCGATTAGCATAACCAGTGTTCAAAAAGTGTCACAGAGGAATTGCAACCATCCTGTCAGTTCCTCACCAAATCTTTTGACACTTCATCTATCTTTATAAACAATTAGATAGTCATGACATAGTGATATGGCGTTTCGTTACTCTCATCAGGGGAGCCGTTCGGGGCTGGTATAGTCCTGCATTTTAGGTGGCCGTTTCACCTCAATACCTGCTGTCATGTGTGAGTGGTTTGCGCGTCATCCATCTTTATACACTAGCGCCTTGCCGACCAGGAGAGACACTTCCGGTCACATGATATCACAGGATCCTATCTTTGAACCGCATACATCAGCACGCGCGCTCTGTGGAATGCATGTCACGCTGTGGCATCCTCGGTCACCTGATATCGACGAATACTGTAGCTACCACGCACAGCATCAGTGGGCGTGTACTATAGAACGCATTTCGCGCTGTGGCATCCTCGGTCACCTGATATCGATGGATACTGTAGCTACCGCGCACATCATCAGTGGGCGTGTACTATAGAACGCATGTCGCGCTGTGGCATCCTCGGTCACCTGATATCGATGGATACTGTAGCTACCACGCACATCATCAGTGGGCGTGTACTATACAACGCATGTTGCACTGTGAGCACGGTGCCTGTATTGCGCATGCGCCCTCTAGCGCTGCCCGAATATAGGGAGAATGTCTTAATGGCCGATGCCACAATGAATAGCATACTACCCCTAGCCTATATGTCTAAATAAGGCCAGAACAGATAATCCATTGTATCAGTCTCCCACAATGGATCATCCATCAGTAGATTACGTACAGGAACCTGATCATAGGAAGACTACTCAAATATCTTTTAAGGAGTTTCCACAAAACCACAAAATAGGACTCTCTTAAAGAAAATAATACGTTTACAGTGAGAAAGGCCAATTGATATTAGGTCTGAAAAATCAATTACAGTCAATATGTTGGGAGGCTCTCAATACAAATAGCAACAACAGAAGTGCACAACTCATCCTACTACTGTATATACATACAACGGCATCACCCAAAGGCTTCCATTAAAAAAAAATAGAAATATTGTATTTATTTTTTTTTGGTGAGCATAGAAGTCTACACTTTGTTATGCACTGAAAAAGATGGTATGCTGTCACATACTAGCATACTAGCCCAGCGCCGGGCCTATGGAGACATTGGAGGTGTACGTCAAGAATATTTCTGAAGGATACCTTTTACTTGAAGAAAAATTAGATATGAGTAGAGCCTTGGTGGAATCTCTCAATACCTAGGTAAATAGACCAGGTCCTTTTACGGGAAACCTGTCGTGATTTGGGGAGCCACTTGACTCTGCGCAGGTGCAGGATTGTAGAGCAGATTCCGTGACGTCGGCGCACCCCGGAACATCAGTCAGAGTGTGTCGACGTCGACAATATGACGAGCCCGTGAAAGAGAAGGTACAATATAAGTATACATTGGAAAACAACGTGTGTTCATATATAGATAGATAGAAAGCCTTTAAGGGACTTGCTTCTTTAAAAAAAAATTTCTCATATGCTCAGTTTCATGTAGAAGAAAACAAAATGGAAATTTACAGTGATTGCCCTCCCAGGTTCTTGTGCTGTATCTAGAATGTAAACAAAGGTTCTGGATCACCTGATGCCACATTAAAGCCATTTCACTGTACTAACGGGGAAGGTTAGGAGAGGATTTATACTCCACTGCTTGGTTTCCTAATGATTTTACAGAAATGTAATTATTTTCAGGTTTTTTGACAATGTAATAAATAAGGACAGCCCGCTCCCCTCAAGTGTCCAGCAAGCCTCCGCTGTAGCAGATAGAAAGAGAAACAGCACAAAGGTGGACATCACAGAACTGATCAGGGAGTCAAATGAGGTATGTTATACCTGTGTGCAGTCCTGTGGCCGCCATGCAGATGTAATACAAGATTTCAGCAGCAGAACGGAAGGAAAGGAGACACACTAGTCATAACTAGTGGGTAGGCGGAGCCCAGATGGGATAGACACCTCAGATTAAAAAAAGAGTGTTGACCGGCCCCTCCAGCTCGGGCTCCTCCTACTCAGCTCTCCAGTTTTCAATTTGAGGTCTCAGAGGATAGTCGCTGCTGGAAGCAGCTCCTCAGAAGATTTTATTATTTTTTATCGGACAAGAGACTTGGATCACCAAATGTGGTCTAGAGGTCTCAGGGGTCTCAGCGCTGCTGGACCCCAACCTCTCCCTTGGCAGATCTGTATTACCCTGTATGGTGGTCCCTGCAGAACCCTGCCGGCCCGGGGGGATGAGGATGGCTTCCCTGGCGGGGACGCAAACCGCGCTGCAGGGGTCACTGCGTTCCCCGCCCTGGGGGAAGCATGGGCATAGCGCCAGAAACCCCTGGGGGTCCCTGTGGCGCTCGGCGGGGTGAGTACTCCACATTTTTATAATGTGTGTGAGTGATTCAGCGGCTGCTGCGGCAGCCGCTGTTACAGTACATGTGACTGTTGTATTTTTGTCCGCAGGTGGATGCCTGCAGGACGGGGATCGCGGGACCGGAGAATGGAGGAGTCCCGCGCTTTTTTTGAAGGCGGGGGGCGTGGCTTCACGCTTCCCGGGCAGGAAGCGCTCACTGAGCGCGATTTTCCTCTGCTTTCTCTTCCGGCTGCCTCCTCAGTGCGGCGGCCATTGCAGCGCTTCGGGCTCCTCACTCTCCGTTCCTCCCGCACAAGAATAAAGAAGATAGCACCGCGAAGTTCTGTGAGTCGCTTCTGCCTATCAGGGCAGAAGCTTAGAAACTTCTCATCCCCGCAGCGCAGGGCACTGGTCTGCCACACTGAACGTCGCTAAGTTCAGGTTTTTAAGTCGCATAAGTTTTTATGAGATGCGCAAAATAGCGCAATTTTTTAGCGATTTTTTTCGTTTAGTGTGGCATTCCTTGAGGACTGTTCTGTCTGCACCTGCTACCTCATAAGAGGCACCTGGGGCTCGCACATCTGTCACATTAATACAGGTTGTGGAGAGCTTGTAACTTTAACCCCTTATTAGGCGGTTAACCCTTAATGGTGGGACAGCTGGGGTAGCTTTCTCTTTAAGAGCTTAACCCTTCAGCGTTCGTTTTGTTTTTTCTCTTGGAAACCACACTGTTTCTTGTTACTGTCAGGTTTAACCTGCCATTGTACTGGGTAAAGACATGTCAGATCAGGGCCCAGGTGCGGATCATCTCCCGGCTCCGCTACGAGATCAGTCTCGCATATCTGACACACAGACCTCGACCGCATCGAGTGCAGCGGCCGGAGGTCCCAGTGATGTAAAGATGGAGGCTCTCACTCTTCGATTGATAGCCTGTCTAACCTTATAGGTTATTGGGTGTCAGCCAAACCTCCTCATGGCAGGAAGCGACACAGGCCGGTAACGTCTTTCCCATGTAGCGACTCAGAGAGTTCTGATATGGAGGGTTCCCCTTTAAGTTCGGAGGGATATCCGATTCGGATAAAGAGGATCGGCAAAGGCACTCTGCCTCTTTTTCGGGCCGTGTAGAAGCTTTTATTGAAGCTATGAGGGAGGCGTTACAGTTACAGGAGGAAGTAACTACTCGCCCTGGTAAGTCGGCCCGGATGTTTCAGGAGTCGCATAGGTCACTCTCGACTTTACCATCTCTGATTGAGCTTAGCAAAGCAGTGGAGAAGGAGCGTCTGTGTCCAGACAAACGTTTTCAGGGGACGCGTCTATTTGAGTCACTGTATCCGTGTGCTACGGAATTGATTGATAATTGGATTCCTTCTCCTGAAGTGGATGTCCCTTTATCTCAGCTTAGCAAGTCTTCTTTACTTCCTATTAAAGGGAAGGCAAGTCTGCAGGACCCGCTAGACAGAAAAGTGGAGACGGCGGCAAAATCCATCTACGAGGCCGCGGGTCATGGTTTCAGAGCAGTGCTAGGCTCCATGTGTGCTTATAAAGCTTCCCTGGTCTGGTTGGACCGTTTGTGGAGGAAATGTGAACCTCAGGTACCCGAGGTGGACGGACTGTTCGAATTGTTGGAGAGTGCAATTCAATATGGCCATGATGCAGGCCTGGATACGGCGTCACTGCTGTCCAGGACGCAATCCTCGGCGGTCACTGTCAGGAGAGCACTGTGGCTTAGACAGTGGACCGGTGATGCGGTTTCCAAGCAAGGTTTGCTATCTTTAGCTTACAAGGGTGGTCAGCTATTTGGGTCTGACCTCACGGAGCTGATTGCCAAGGCAAAGGCAAAAGAAGCAGCTTTACCACAGCGAAGAACTGTGGCGTCTACGTCGAGCAGACCTGGTACCAGTAGTGGTCGGCGGTCCTTTCGGTCCAGGGGACGGTTCGGTCAGCCCTCTTGGGGGTCGGGTCGTCCCTCTTTTTCGGGAAAAAAGACTGCTCAGAAATCCCGCACTCCCTGGAAACACAGTTTCCGTCAAGACAAGAGGGAATCTGACAAAAAGCCCGCTAAGGCAGATTGACGCCAGTGTCCCGCTCGAGGGCTCTCGAGTGGGGGGTCGCCTGCTTCAATTCAAATTGACTTGGGTTTCCCGCGTCCCAGACACCTGGGTGACGCGGGTTGTGTCGGCAGGCTACTTCATAGAGTTTTCTTCTCGACCCCCGAACAGTTTTTGCCAATCTCGCATCCCGTCAGAGCCCGAGCTATGTGCCGCTTTACTGCAAGAAGTCGAATTTCTTCTGCAGAAGGGTGTGGTGGTACCGGTTCCACCAGAGGACAGGGGAAGAGGGTTTTATTCCAATCTCTTTGTGTCCCCAAAAAGGAGGACAAGTTTCGCCCCATCCTGGATCTCAAAAGATTGAATCGGCATGTCCACACCCGAAAGTTTCGCATGGAATCGCTTCGCTCCGTTGTGGCAGCCTTGTCACAGAACGACTTTTTGGTGTCAATCGACATTCGCGACGCCTATTTGCACGCTCCAATCGGAAGGGCTCACCAACGTTACCTTCGTTTTGCCATAGGTCAGGACCATTACCAGTTTGTGGCTCTGCCATTCGGTTTGGCCTCAGCGCCCAGAGTTTTTACAAAAATTCTGGCGCCTCTCATGGCAATACTACGAAGACAGGGGGTCACGATCCTTCCTTATCTGGACGACCTTTTGATTGTGGCGTCCTCAAAGGAGGAGGCGGTGACGGCTCGCAATCTATCCCTTCAGCTCCTGGAGGACTTCAGGTGGCTGGTCAATTGGGAGAAGTCGTCTCTGGAACCGTCACAATCAATCCTGTTTTTGGGGATGCATTTCGACACGGTACGAGCAGTGGTGTCCCTGCCTCCAGACAAGCAAGCATGTCTCCTTCGACATGCACGGGTGATGAAGTCTTCAACAGCAATGTCCCTTCGAAGATGTATGCGCCTTCTGGGGTTGATGGTGGCTTCGATGGAGGCACTTCCGTTTGCCCAATTTCATTCCAGGGCTCTCCAAAAGTTCATTCTGAGCCGTTGGGATCGGTCGCAGACCTCACTGGATTGCAGTGTTATCATCTCCCACAAAGTACGAGAGTCTCTAGGATGGTGGATACGTCCGAAAGAGTTATCCCTGGGGAAGTCTTTCCTCCCTCCGAAGTGGTCGGTCATAACCACCGATGCCAGCCTGACAGGCTGGGGGGGTGTCTGGAACAATCTCTGGATTCAGGGAGTATGGTCGTCGGAAGAGTCTGTCTTGCCGATCAACATCCTCGAATTGAGGGCGATTTTCCTTTGCCTCCAACACTGGACGGTCCCTTTAAGCGGTCTGCCTGTCGAGTGCAGACAGACAATGCGACGGCGGTCGCATATATCAATCACCAAGGCGGGACAAGGAGTTCCAGACTCATGGTGGAGGTATCTCGGATCCTGATATGGGCAGAGACCAGAGTTCCAGCCATCTCTGCGATCCACATTCCAGGAGTTCAGAATATCACGGCGGACTTCCTAAGTCGCGAGAAGATGGATCCCGGAGAATGGAGTCTTCATCCGGAGATTTTTGCACTGCTGTGCTCCCGTTGGGGAACTCCCCAAGTGGATCTGATGGCATCCAGGTTCAATGCCAAGTTACCGACATTCATGTCCAGGTACAAGGATCCGAAGGCTGTAGCGGTGGATGCTCTAGTGGCTCCGTTGGACCAATTCAAACTAATCTATGTGTTCCCGCCGATTTCTTTGCTACCTCTGGTACTCCGTCGGATCAGACTAGAGAGAATCTCAGCTATATTGATAGCCCCAGATTGGCCGAGGAGAACGTGGTTCTCGACACTGGTGTCACTTCTGGCGGACCGCCATTTCCACTCCCTCTTCGCCCGGACCTGTTATCCCAAGGGCCCGTTCGTCATCTGGACCTGAAGTCTCTGCGTTTGACAGAGTGGCTATTGAGACCGAAATATTGACCCGTCAAGGTTTTTCAGCCGAAGTCATTGCCACTTTGCGAGCTGCCAGAGGTCCGGCTACTACTAGAATTTACCACAAGACTTGGGAACTTTCTTTTCGTGGTGTTCGGGTTCTTCAAGGAACCCGAGGATTTTTTCCATTCCCAATTTGTTGGCCTTCCTGCAATTCGGGCTGGACAAGGGTTTGGCAGTAAGCACCCTGAGGGGTCAGGTTTCTGCTCTGTCCTTGCTGTTCCGAAAGGCTATCGCCTCGCGTAGGGACTGCGTTCCTTTTTTCGCGGAGTAACCCGCCAGTTTCCCCGCGGAAGGCGCCTGTGTCTCCTTGGCGTCTCAACCTTGTTTTGGAGGCTCTTCAACATGGGCCTTTTGAGCCTATGGACTCTGTTAGCCTTTCTTTGCTCTCTTGGAAGGTTGCCTTCCTAGTGGCGGTCACCTCTTTGAGAAGGGTCTCTGAGTTGGCGGCTCTTTCTTGTTCGCCTCCCTTCCTGGAGTTTCACCCGGATCGTGTAGTGCTTCGCACACGGGGCGACTTCCTACCTAAGGTGGTGTCGCAATTTCATGTTAACCAGGATATTGTGTTGCCCTCTCTTTGTCCGAGGCCAAGGAATGCGAAGGAACGGGCCTTGCACACATTGGATTTGGTGCGGGCTTTGAAGTTCTATTTGACTGTTACACAAGGTTTTCGGAAGTCGGACTCTCTGTTTGTGATTCCAGCAGGTCGTCGACGTGGTCAACGAGCTTCCAAGGATTCTATAGCTCGTTGGATTCGGTCGGCCATTTTGGAAGCTTACCGACTTAAGGGCGAACCTTGCCCGATTAAGGTTCGAGCCCACTCCACGAGGGCTGTGGGCTCATCGTGGGCTTTTCATCAAGGGGCCTCGACAGCTCAGCTCTGCCGGGCGGCGACCTGGCGCTCCGTCCACACTTTTACAACATTTTATAAGGTGGACGGTAGTGCTTCCGCTGATGCAGCCTTGGGACGTAGGGTCCTACAGGCGGCGGTAGTTTAAAGTTCTCGTTAACTTGTGTTTTAGTGCTAGTTGCGCAGTTTATTAGGTTGATGGGTTCTGCCTTTTTTTCTGTTTTTTTCCCACCCTTTATTTTTGGACTGCTTTGGGACGTCCCACTAGTTATGACTAGTGTGTCTCCTTTCCTTCCGTTCTGCTGCTGAAAGACGGATTTTGGTAAGAACTTACCTGTAAAATCCTTTTCAGCGAAGGAAGGAAAGGAGACACAGATCCCTCCCTTGGCAGAAGTGTGTTGTTGTATTTACAGATGCGGCGTGACCCTTCTCTGATAGCGATTATCTGGGCTGAGGTCGACGCGCTACGGCTCTGTTCCAGCATCGCCAGCTCATCGCAGTGGTCAGGTCCAGTGAGTAGTACCTGGAACTATGTGATTTTTACCTAAATGCATGCATAACCTGTATTTTTGTGTTTTTGTCTCTGAAGTCCTTCAGAAGGGGTTATGTTGCTCCGCTGGTGATATTGCTCTTCCTTAAGCTTGTGTACAACTGGAGAGCTGAGTAGGAGGAGCCCGAGCTGGAGGGGCCGGTCAACACTCTTTTTTTAATCTGAGGTGTCTATCCCATCTGGGCTCCGCCTACCCACTAGTTATGACTAATGTGTCTCCTTTCCTTCCTTCGCTGAAAAGGATTTTACAGGTAAGTTCTTACCAAAATCCGTCTTTCATCAATATTGGGCATGTTCTTGGACGGATATTCATTTACAGCTGTCGGGTTTTGTGGGTGATGGTTGGAACCTGTCTGACATAGTTGTTGACAGATGTTTAGGCTTGGACTTTGCAAATATTGGAGAGGAAAGGGTTTTACCCATCGCTGCCTTTTATAGCCGAGAAGGGAGCTACTAGCCGTTATTCCTGTCTACCAGAGATTAAAAAAAAAAAGGCCGAGCCCGGCCGCACTACCATGTTTGTGTAACTCCCATGGAAATGAATGGGAATAGTGGAAACAGTGTAGCGAAGCTACATTGTTGATATAAATCCTGAGTTGTGCTATGCTGTGTTCATAGATCCCGTTAATTTCTATGGGATTTATGGGAATCGCATAGCGCAGCTGTGCTCGGCTGTTTTTGTAGCCTCCTCTCTGGTGGCCAGGAACCAGGACCTTGTAGCAGTGTTTCCTGTCTCAGCCATGAAAGATTTAGGTTGGAATAACACTGCAAGAACAATTTATCCTGATTTGTAAAAAACTTGTTTTTTTTTCAAATGTAAAATCTGCAGAGATTTGGGGCCATTCGGTATGAAGATGTGGAAAGCATGCGGACTAGAAACCGCCTGTATGTCATCCAGACTTTAGAAATGACTACTAAGCAAAATGTGGTATGTACCATTTTCTTATTTTCTGAAATGGAAAACAAATGTACCTGCTTTCTGGAGACAAACTACGCGCCTCTGTATTCATGTGTTGAATGGCCTGCATATTCACATACCGCCTATGTATTCATGTGTTGTATGGCCTGCATATTCACATATCACACTATGTATTCATGTGTTGTATGGCCTGCATATTCACATATCATACCGTCTATGTATTCATGTGTTGTATGGCCTGCATATTCACATACCGCCTATGTATTCATGTGTTGTATGGCCTGCATATTCACATACCGCCTATGTATTCATATGTTGTATGGCCTGCATACTCACATACCGCCTATGTATTCATGTGTTGTATGGCCTGCATATTCACATATCTTACCGTCTATGTATTCATGTGTTGTATGGCCTGCATATTCACATATCATACCGTCTATGTATTCATGTGTTGTATGGCCTGCATATTCACATACCGCCTATGTATTCATTTATTGTATGGCCTGCATATTCACATACCGCCTATGTATTCATGTGTTGTGTGGCCTGCATATTCACATATAATACCGTCTATGTATTCATGTGTTGTATGGCCTGCATATTCACATACCGCCTATGTATTCATGTGTTGTATGGCCTGCATATTCACATATCTTACCGTCTATGTATTCATGTGTTGTATGGCCTGCATATTCACATATCATACCGTCTATGTATTCATGTGTTGTATGGCCTGCATATTCACATACCGCCTATGTATTCATTTATTGTATGGCCTGCATATTCACATACCGCCTATGTATTCATGTGTTGTATGGCCTGCATATTCACATATAATACCGTCTATGTATTCATGTGTTGTATGGCCTGCATATTCACATACCGCCTATGTATTCATATGTTGTATGGCCTGCATACTCACATACCGCCTATGTATCATGTGTTGTATGGCCTGCATATTCACATATCTTACCGTCTATGTATTCATGTGTTGTATGGCCTGCATATTCACATATCATACCGTCTATGTATTCATGTGTTGTATGGCCTGCATATTCACATACCGCCTATGTATTCATTTATTGTATGGCCTGCATATTCACATACCGCCTATGTATTCATGTGTTGTGTGGCCTGCATATTCACATATAATACCGTCTATGTATTCATGTGTTGTATGGCCTGCATATTCACATACAACCTATGTATTCATGTGTTGTATGGCCTGCATATTCACATGTCATACCGCCTGTGTATTATTATGGTTATTGTGAACGGTTAAAAGCAAGATGAAGATAAAATTATCTCTAAAAGGGCTAAAGTTAAAGATGACACATTTTCTTTGTATTTTAGGCAAAACAAATCTATATATTGTAATTTTTTTCATGTTAAAAATTACAAAAAAGAAAATGGGCCGATTCAAAAGTTTGGGCACCCTTGGAGATATGTGTGCGCACTTTCACAAATGTTTCAGACCTTAATTGGCCTGTTAGGGTTATGGCTTGTTCACTAGCATCTTTAGGAAAGGCCAGGTGATGCAGATTTCCCAGCTTTATAAAAACCTAGCCTACTCCAATCTTGTGCCAAAAAACAGCAGCCATGGGTTCTTCTAAGCAGCCGCCTAGCACTCTGAAAATAAAAATGGTGGAGGTCCAGAAAGCAGGAGAAGGCTATAGGAAGATAGCAAAGCGTTTTCAAGTTTCCCTTTCCTCAGTTCGAAATGTAATTAAGAAATTGCTGTTACCAGGGACAGTGGAGTGTTATGATTTGGTAGCTGAGGAGAGCAGGCAAAAAAGGAAATACACCAGAGCAGTTGGAAACTATGAAATTGCAGTACCCTGACTAACCACCACAACTAGAGGCAGCCGTGGAGCGTTCCTACGTTGGTCCTAGACGCCTCGTCACAGCCTGAGAAACTAACTACACCTAAAGATAGAAAGAGGAAAGCTATCTGCCCCGGAGCAGATCCCCAAAGAACATAGAAAGCCCCCAAACATGTAATGGCGGTTAGACAAGAAGAAATACTGACACAGACAGAAAATAGTATGAGCAAACGTTGGGGCCCAAACTTACTAAATAGAAAAGGATAGGAAGGGCACTTACTGCAATCTCAAAAAACCCTGAAAAGCACCAACTCTACTAATTTCAAAAACACCTGAGATCACACGACCTCTACCACCTAAATTAGTTCTCTGGTGTAACCAAAAACAAAACAGCAGCCACTGAAAAAACTGGAAAAAGCAAATGTACAAACATCAGTGGCTGAACTGAACTGAGAGGGCAAAAGCCCCCAGAGGGGACCCTGAAGGCCCCCACAGAAGTGCAGGACAAAAATACAAAAATCAAGCATAAAAACAAAAAGAAGAAAATGTCTTATCTGTTAGCAGGAGATTCAGACACGACACAGCAGGCTACAAGGAAACAGGAATCAAGGATTGAGACCAGAACAATTGATCACCGGCAACCCTGATGGGAAGGTGACTCCCTTATATAAGACCAGTCAGTAACACCTGATTCCCAATCCTCACAATCTTCACTGGACAGTCCAGTACCGTTTGTAACCACCAGAGGGAGCTTCTGCTCACAACTCATTTCCAGCCTATTCACAACAGTACCCCCCCCTTGAGGAGGGGTCACCGAACCCTCATTTGAGCAACCAGGTCGGTCAGGATGAGTTCTATGATACGCACGGATGAGTCTCCTAGCATGGATGTCCGAAGCAAACACCCAAGAATTGTCTTCCTGACCATAACCTCTCCATTTAACCAAATACTGGAGTTTCCGTCTAGAAAAACGAGAATTCAATATTTTCTCAACCACATACTCCAGATTGCCCTCAACCAAAACAGGGTCAGGAGGCACAGTAGTAGGAACCACTGGCTCAACAAACCTCTTCAACAAGGACTTGTGGAACACGTTATGGATCTTAAATGTCCCTGGAAGAAGCAAACGAAAAGAAACAGGGTTAAGAATCTCCATGATCTTATAAGGTCCAATGAACCTAGGCTTAAATTTAGGAGATGCCACTCTCATAGGAATATTTCTTGAGGACAACCAGACCAAGTCCCCCACTTTAAACCGAGGACCATCAGTCCTATGCCGGTTAGCAAACCGCTGGGCCCTCTCCTGAGAGACGGCCAACCTCTCCACTACCTGGTCCCAAATCTGTTGCATACGCTCCACAACAGAGTCAACACCTGGGCAGACAGAAGCCTCCGTCTGTCCAGAAGAAAATCGAGGGTGAAACCCAGAATTACAGAAAAATGGAGACATCAAAGTGGCAGAGCTAGCCCTATTATTAAGAGCAAACTCAGCCAAAGGCAAAAAAAGAGACCCAGTCATCCTGATCAGCAGACACAAAGCATCTTAGATAAGTCTCCAATGTCTGGTTTGTTCTCTCAGTTTGACCATTGGTTTGAGGATGAAACGCCGAGGAGAAAGACAATTGAACACCAATTTTAGAACAAAAGGTCCTCCAAAATCTGGAAACAAACTGGACTCCTCTGTCAGACACAATGTTCTCAGGAATGCCGTGTAAACGAACCACGTGCTGAAGGAACAAAGGCACCAATTCAGAGGAGGAAGGCAACTTAGGTAATGGCACAAGATGTATCATCTTGGAAAACCTATCGCAAATCACCCAGATGACAGTCATTCTCTGAGAAACAGGGAGGTCGGAAATGAAATCCATAGAGATATGGGTCCATGGTCTCTTGGGCACAGGTAATGGCATCAACAAACCACTAGAACGAGAGCAAGGCTTGGAGCGAGAGCAAGTCCCGCAGGACTGCACAAACTCCCTGACATCACGAGACAAGGTGGGCCACCAAAAGGACCGACCAACCAAGTCCCTGGTACCAAAAATTCCGGATGACCGGCCAACACGGAACAATGAATCTCAGACATTACACTCTTTTTCCACTGGTCCGGGACAAACAATTTCCCAACAGGGCAGCGCTCGGGCTTATCCTCCTGGCACCCCTCCAGAGCCAGTCTCAAATTGGGCGAGATGGCGGAAAGAACTACACCCTCTTTCAAAATAACAGAAGGATCAGATAACTCAGGAGAGTCCTCCAGGAAACTCCTCGAGAGGGCATCCGCCTTAACATTTTTAGTGCCAGGAAGAAATGAAACCACAAAATTAAAACGTGTGAAAAACAAGGCCCACCTGGCCTGTCTAGGATTAAGTCGCTTGGCAGATTCCAGATAAACTAGATTCTTATGGTCAGTAAGGACCACCACCTGATGTTTGGCTCCCTCCAGCCAATGTCTCCACTCTTCAAAAGCCCACTTCATGGCTAATAACTCCCGATTACCCACGTCATAATTATGTTCAGTGGGAGAAAATTTTCGAGAGAAAAAGGCACAAGGGTTACTTTTAGAGGTCTCTGGATCTCTTTGGGACAAAACGGCACCTGCCCCAATTTCAGAGGCATCAACCTCCACCTGAAATGGTAGAGAAACATCAGGCTGCCGTAGAACAGGAGCAGAAGTGAATCTCTGCTTAAGTTCCTGAAATGCAGAGACTGCCTCAGGAGGCCAATTCACCACATCAGAACCCTTCTTGGTCAAATCAGTTAATGGTTTAACAATAACAGAGAAATTACCAATAAATTTACGATAAAAATTGGCAAAACCCAAGAATCTTTGAAGAGCCTTTAATGAAGTAGGTTGGACCCAATCACAGATGGCCTGAACTTTGACCGGGTCCATTTCAATAACAGATGGGGACAAAATGAATCCCAGAAATGAGATCCTCTGAACGCCAAAAAGACACTTTGATCCCTTCACATACAGAGCATTCTCTCTCAAAATCTGGAACACAGTCCGAACATGTTTTATATGAGAGCCCCAGTCATTGGAAAAATCAAGATATCATCCAAATAAACAATCAGAAATTTATCCACAAAATCCCTGAAAATGTCATTCATGAAGGACTGGAAGACAGAAGGAGCATTAGTGAGCCCAAAGGGCATCACAAGGTACTCAAAATGCCCTTCAGGGGTATTAAATGCCGTCTTCCATTCATCCCCGTGCTTAATGCGAATAAGGTTATATGCCCCCCTTAGGTCAAGCTTGGTAAACCAAGTAGCGTTTTTTCACCCTGGAAAACAGATCAGAGATCAAGGGTAAAGGATATTGATATTTCACAGTAATATTGTTCAAGAGACGATAATCAATACACGGCCTTAATGTACCATCCTTTTTGGCCACAAATAAAAAACCGGCACATAAGGGTGAAGAGGATGGTCTGATATGACCCTTCTCCAATGATTCCTTGATATAAGACCGCATAGCATCATGTTCAGGTACAGACAAGTTAAAAAGGCGACCTTTAGGGAATTTACTACCCGGCACTAATTCAATAGCGCAGTCATAGCTCCTATGGGGAGGTAAGGATGCAGATTTACTTTCGCTAAACACATCAGAAAAATCAATCAAAAAGTCAGGAACATCCTGAGCCTGGGGAGGCAGAAAAAACAGGAGTGTTGGTATTAACACATTGACAGCCCCAACTGGTAACAGACACAGATTTCCAATCCAAAACAGGATTATGAGACTGTAACCAAGGGAAACCCAGTACGATAATGTCATGCAGATTATACAGAACCAAAAATTTGCAACTCTCCTGATGATCAGGTTCTACCCTCATTATCACCTGAGTAGAGAACTGAGGTTTATTCTCAGCCAAAGGGGTAGAATCAATCCCCAGTAGGGGAATAGACTTCCGTAGGGGTATCAAGGGAAACCCACAACGTTTAGCAAAATCAAAATCCATCAGGTTAATAGCTGCTCCAGAATCAACAAAAGCCTGAGCCGAAAATGAGGACAGAGAGCATATCAGGGTAACAGTTAATAAAAACTTAGTCTGAACACTACCCAAGACAACTGAGCGTGCAAAACGTCTTCCCCGCTTAGGGCAGACTGAAATAGCATGAGAGGCATCACCACAGAAGAAACATAACCCATTGCGCTTTCGAAATTCATGACGCTGTGCCCTAGAAACCACTCTATCACACTGCATGGATTCAGAAGCAGGTTCACAAGGCAACATTATTCCACGCATACCTTTCCGCTCACGCAAACGTCTGTCAATTTGAATCGCTAATGACATAGAATCATTGAGACCAGAGGGGACAGGGAATCCCACCATAACATCCTTTACATTATCTGACAGACCCTTCCGGAAAAGAGCTGCCAAAGCGTCGTCATTCCATTTGGTCAGGACTGCCCACCTACGGAATCTCTGACAGTATAACTCACGTCCTCAAGCCCCTGACTTAATGCCAACAAAGTTTTTTCAGCTTGATCAGTGACATTAGGCTCATCGTACAATAACCCCAAAGCCTGAAAAAACGCATCAACATCACTCAAAACAGGATCCCCAGGTGTCAGGGAAAAAGGCCAATCCTGAGGGTCGCCGCGCAGGAGAGAGATGACAATTTGAACCTACTGCGCTGCGTTCCCTGAGGACTTAGATTTTAAGGCAAAAAACAATTTACAGTTATTTTTGAAATTCAGAAACTTAGCTTGATCCCCTAAAAACAAATCTGGCATGGGAATCCTAGGTTCCACAACAGGCAACCTAGCAAGATAGGTAGCAATACTCCGAACCTCAGTGGCAAGCTGATCTACACGGCCAGACAACTGTGCAAACTCCATTGAGAGAGAAAAAAAAAAAATCCTCCTCAGCACCCAGAGATACAGAGGGAAAAAAAATGCAACAAACAGAAAAAAAAATAATCTCTGACAACTCTGACAACTTTTTTCTTTCCACAATATTTTTCCCTTCTGTGAGTACCATATAATTTTTAGTTTAGGCCGGTGATACTGTTATGATTTGGTAGCTGAGGAGAGCAGGCAAAAAAGGAAATACACCAGAGCAGTTGGAAACTATGAGATTGCAGTACCCTGACCAACCACCACAACTAGAGGCAGCCGTGGAGCGTTCCTACGTTGGTCCTAGACGCCTCGTCACAGCCTGAGAAACTAACTACACCTAAAGATAGAAAGAGGAAAGCTATCTGCCCCGGAGCAGATCCCCAAAGAACATAGAAAGCCCCCAAACATGTAATGGCGGTTAGACAAGAAGAAATACTGACACAGACAGAAAATAGTATGAGCAAACGTTGGGGCCCAAACTTACTAAATAGAAAAGGATAGGAAAGGCACTTACTGCAATCTCAAAAAACCCTGAAAAGCACCAACTCTACTAATTTCAAAAACACCTGAGATCACACGACCTCTACCACCTAAATTAGTTCTCTGGTGTAACCAAAAACAAAACAGCAGCCACTGAAAAAACTGGAAAAAGCAAATGTACAAACATCAGTGGCTGAACTGAACTGAGAGGGCAAAAGCCCCCAGAGAGGACCCTGAAGGCCCCCACAGAAGTGCAGGACAAAAATGCAAAAATCAAGCACAAAAACAAAAAGAAGAAAATGTCTTATCTGTTAGCAGGAGATTCAGACACGACACAGCAGGCTACAAGGAATCAGGAATCAAGGATTGAGACCAGAACAATTGATCACCGGCAACCCTGATGGGAAGGTGACTCCCTTATATAAGACCAGTCAGTAACACCTGATTCCCAATCCTCACAATCTTCACTGGACAGTCCAGTACCGTTTGTAACCACCAGAGGGAGCTTCTGGTCAGAACTCATTTCCAGCCTATCACAACAGTGGAGGTCAAGATAACTTCTGGAAGACCAAGCACAATTTCCGTGAGAGTTGGAGAGTTGCTTGTAGGAATGCTAGAGAGGCAAATCAGAACCCTGGCTTGACTGCAAAACTCCTTCAGAAAGATTTAGCAGACTCTGGAGTTGTAGTACATTGATCTACTGTTCCGAGACACCTGCACAAATATGGCCTTCATGGAAGAGTCATCAGAAGAAAACCTCTCCTGCATTCTCACCATAAAATTCAGCGTTAGAAGTATACAAAAGAACATCTAAACAAGCCTGCTGCTTTTTGGAAACAAGTCCTGAGGACCCATGAGGTCAAAATAGAACTCTAATGGCCACAATGATCAAAGGTATGTGTGGAGGAAAAAGGGCACAGAATTTCAGGAAAACATCATGCCAGCCATTAAGCGTGGGGGTGAATCAATCATACTTTGGGGTTGTGTTGCAGACAATGGCACAGGAACACTTCACGATTAGAGGAAGAATGGATTCAATGAAATTTCAGCAAACTTTTGATGCAAACATAACACTATCTGTAAAAAAAAAAAAGCTGAAGTTGAAAAGAGGCTTGCGTCTACAAATAGATAATGATCCGAAACGCACATCAATCCACAATAGACCTCAAAAGGCACAAGCTGAAGGTTTTACATTGGCCTTCACCGTCCCCTGATCTGATCATCATTGAAAATTTGAGGTTAGACCTCAAAATAGCAGAGGATGCAAGATGACCCAGGAATCTCACAGAGTTGGAAGAATTTTCCAAGGTAGAATGGATGAAAATCCCTCAAACAAGGATTGAAAGATGCTTGTCTGGCAACAAAGTGTTTACCAGCTGTGACACTTGCGAAAGGCAGTGATACTAGGTACTAACCATGCAGGGAGCCCACAGTTTGCATCAGACCATTTTCCTTTTTGTAATTTTTAAAATGTAAAAAGATAATATATATATATATATATATATATATATATTTATTTACCTAAAATACAAAGGAAATATGTCATCTTTATCTTTACCTCTCTTAAATATAATTTCATCCTCAACTCGCCTACTTTTACCAGTACCTCTTTATGTTCTCCCTGCAGGTTCGAGTTGTTTCGCAGGATGTGAAGTTTAGTCCTGCTGATCTAGAGGAACTGTATTGCATATTTAAGGTAATAATTAATTCTGTTGTGTCCTCCTCTGAAGCAGAATACATTTAGTACAGACATCCAATATTTTGAAAAATAAGATTAATCAGAAATGTTACTTCTAGATAGAAGTAAATGTATGAGTGCTATTGTATCAGGTATTATGGCAGCGCAACACTGATTCTTATAATAAATCCTTTCATAAACTGGGAGAACATAATTTACCATGTAGTGCAGAGCAATATCTAATGATACCAGTGACGGCTCTCTAAAGCATTGCCAGACAATTTGGCCTCTTATTGGTCATCCGCTTTTCCATGGAATGACTCAGTAATGGCTAAGAGCGGGCAGCGGTATTGTGACACGTGACGCGCCGATGTGTTAGACATGACCGTGCGGTGGTATTTGGCTGGAATACACTGATGCAGCATTTGCGATTTTTCTGAAGTTGAAGGTCCATGTACCTCTTTTACACCACCTATTGCTTTGTGGCAGAAAGTTTGTCGCACATCAGGCTCCCTATGCCCCCTCTTGGACGTGACACAGATAGTGACTAAAACACCTAAAGAAACTAGCTGTTTTAGGTGCAGATTGCTGCTGAACTCGCATTTAGCCTCATATCTCCAGCAGTGTGTACAGAATATGTAGATGACATTTCTTAGGTTAGGACCGTCCAGCTATTGATAAACTACAACCTTCATGCCAGATGATGACCTATAGGTTGGGAATACTGTCTTATTTCATAGGCATACTACTATTAAATCTGCATCTGAATGCACAGGTCTGGTCATTTTTAAAGGGTTATTCTCAAGTTCTTATATGGGTAAAATGAAAAAGGGCTTGTAAAAACAAGCAGCTTTGCAGTTTAGCGCCTCTTGAAAATCCTCTCCATTCTAAAGAATGGGACGATTTGTACATTTTACTGCTCAGTACTTTGACTCCTGGGGGGGTGACCAGTAACCTGCCAGCGGTGGTTGCTCTCCAAGGCAAGTAGCACGTACTTATGGTGCGCTCCTGAAAAGTCAACATGCGACAACCCTTTTAGCCATCCAGTTGGTATAGCTACATCTCTTATATTGTCACGCCGCCATCTTGTCAGAAATATAAATCAAGATTCGATTCACTGAAATATATTGGGATCTGATAGAGGGGTGCGCGGCATTTGGCAGAATGAAATTGCTTTGATTTCGCTTACGTTTTGAATGATTTGCTCTGATAATAAAATGATTTTTTTTTTCTAAGAGAGAACACTTCTTGTCTTGTTATTGGAGTGTGAATAACAGCGCCATACTAAGTCACCACGACCCGAGCCTGCCGTATATAGAGCAGTATCACATAGACTGCCAGCAGTTCCGGACTCTGTACCATCTTCTCAGCCCCTGGGCTTACTCTCCGGGCGTGGACTCGCTTGCATTGTGGACCTTCCGTCTATTGGATGAAAATTCAGATGGTCTCATCAATTTTAAAGAATTTTCTTTGGCATTCGGTGAGACTTATATTAATCTAAATAACACAAGTTTGAGGACAAGTACAAATAGTAATTAATGTCCTCTTCTTGCTCTAGATATTATTGTTAATGGCAGCTTTACTGACCGGCTTAAGCTACTCTTCAAAATGCATATACCGCCAGGTCTGTATATCTAGAACTTGGGTAAATGCAAATAAAATGCAAATAGATATTGTGTTGATGTCTTCAATGTATTGTATTTTTTTGTCAAATTTTAGCCTTTACTGAAGTGGGATCTCTGAGCCCGTCAGAGGAAGCCAAACTATCCAAAGAGGAGCTGATGCATTTCAGCCAACTTCATGGTAAATGAATGATAACTGTGATGTTCTAGAGGGAATCAAGATTTTATGGTCTCGTTCTTGTCTATTTCTCCCACAGTTATTGCATTGTTTGTAATTTGGCAGAAACCTGCACTTACTGTATGTTTTTTGGATAACGTCATATTAATGGGCGTAATCATTAATAGACAGTTTATGACCATGCAACTAGGTTGTATCAGCCTTCAACAAATATACATGGATACTGATACTACTTCTTTAAAGGGAATCAACACTCATAAGGCTAGTTTCACACATCAGTTTTTTCTGTCAGGCGCGATCCGGCAGTTTTTGTAAAAAACGGATCCGTTTTTTTTTTTTACCGCCAGATCCGTTTTTTTCTCATTGACATGCATTAGCGCCGGATCGCGCAGCATGTCATTGCGTTTAGTCCGTTTTCTGCCGGATCCGTCATAGATTTTAATTCCGGCGGCCGGACAGGACGCATCTTGTAACGTTTTTTTTTTCTGCCGGAAACGCCTGACAGAGCCTGAAGCAGCGCATCAGGCGGCCGGAAACAATAGAAGTCTATGGTACCGGATCAGTCTTTTGTGCAATCTGCCAAAAGACTGATCCGGATTCTGGAAACCATGGTGTCTCTCTCTCTCTCTCTCTCTCTCTCTCTCTCTCTCTCAGATAGTGAAATAGCGTGACACCTTGATATCTGCAATCTGATATCTTATTCCAGAGAAATTCATGTGTTTCTTAATATGCAAATGAGCTGTTAAGATCTATGGGCAGGACATAGATCTCCCAGAGAATCTACCTCCAGAGCTTATATTAAAGGGAATCTGTCACCCCCTTCGACATTTTTAAGCTATTAATATGGGCATAACAGGCGATAGAATTGTGCAAATAGTCCTACCTGTATGCTTCATTGCTGAGCTCTTGTTGTTAAGAATTCATCTTTTAATCATGTATGTTAACGAGTTCCTCTAGGCTCCATGGCGTGCAGTACCCGGAAGAAAACTCTTGCCTCTGGTGTTAATTTGCGTACCACCCTCCTCCCATCAGTCTCAAAGTGCCCTGTGACATGCAGTTGTGGCCCCGGAATCCCGTGCCTGCGCCCTGCAATAGTGCGATTATACAGTACCTTTTCCATCCTTCTATGGGCACTGGCCTCATTGCTCTTCTGCGCAGACGCTGGCGAGTCACTGCTTTGCTCTGGCGGCAAAGTCTCAGGGAGATCTATGTCCGGACCATAGATCTTAACAGCTCATTTACATATTAAGAAAAATGTGGATATCTCTGGAATAAAACATTGGATTACAATTCACCTTTCGATTACCTGCATGACTATATAGACGGCTTAGGAGGGGTGATCCTACTGACAGATTATTTTTTTAATGTTGGCTATTCCGAGGGCATCTTTAAAATAGGGACAGAGACTGTGATTCCAGCTGTGGGTCACTTACTGTGCTTTTTCCTGTACTTTTGATAAAATTACTGGGTTTTTTTTAACTGCAGCTCTGCTACTCCTCTAATTCATGAGCTGTGTAGCCCCACTTGCGCCACTGATCCATGAGCCCTGTCAGTCCCTACACTCCACCATTTATTGGCAGCTTTTTACCCATGCACAGAGTAGGTAGAAAGCTTCTAATTAATGGTCAGTGACACAGAGCTCATGAAGACTGAGTACTACATAGCAGGATCTGATAACTGAGAGGAGTAGCAGAGCTGCAGCAGATAAAACATTAATTTATGAAAACTACAGTAGGAAGTCTAGTAAGTGACACAGGGTTAGAATCAGGATCACTCTCTATTTTATGCTGATCTCAGATGGGGCAGCAAAAACTAAATCTGAAACAAATAAGCACATAGAATGCTCTCATTTACTTATATAAATAAGTCTTATTACAATATAATTTGTAATGGCTGCTCCTGAAGGGTGGGATTTGCAGGGAAAAGTTCTCAGAAAGGGATAACTCCTTCACAATATCGTGCGTAGTATTACACCTATGTGGGGTTTGCATGTACTGTATGTAGCGGGTTCAGGATCATACCTGGCAAACGCCAGCTGTATTACACAGCGTCTATCTGCCTGTACCAGCAGTGACCAGAGGGAGCACCGATCACTGCTGTTTAACCTCTTAAATGCCACCATCAATCACTGTGGCATTTAAATGGCTTTGTTGCCAGTGCATGCATACACCAACTCCTGTTATCTCCCCTTCCATCACATGGTGCCAATGGTTTGCCTTGGCAGACTTGGGGGCTGCTGAATACCCCATCACTGCCACCTTGGTCCTGTTATGCAGGTCAGCTTTGGATTTGCTTCATACGAGTCTTTTTCTCTATGTACTGAAATACTGTAGAGTAGCCTTCTAAGGGGACTTGAAAATTAAGTAAAAATCTAAAAAAAAAATTGAATTACTCCCTCCCATTTTTTTTCCACTTATTTCATAATTTTTTTTCACCATGTAAAAGAGAAAAAAAATCCCTTTATTACTTTGACATTGCTGTAATTGTCCTGACTTGAAGAATCTTGTTGCCAGGACATTTTTACTGCACAAAAAAACCCTATAAGAACCAGACCCAAAAGGCAAAGGTGGAATTGTTCATTCTGGAAGTAAATGTCAGCCCAAGTATTACATGGACATCACGAGTCCGACAGATTGGGACCCTTTCTTTATCACGTCTATATGTCTTTCAGGCACATTTTTGACAAAGCTTTATACAACCAGCATCCCCACAGTGTGTTATCTCTGTCAGTTAGCAAGTGTGAAACTGCGCTCCTCTGAAATGCCTGTCAGCTGGTGCCTAGCTTAGTGTAAACCGCTCCAAGTCTGGTTCTGGAAGATCTACAAGCACTTTTGTAATTTCTTGTTAATTAAAATTTGCAGCCAGTCTTGAGCTAGTAAAACACTTCTATTCTTTTGTTTACAACTTGTTGCCTAGGAGACCGACCACCGCTGCTGTCTAGCTTGTAAGCACTGCACTGAAGCTGGCCATGAATAATTGATACCAGTGCGCTCCAGTGTTCCTGGCCAGCTTCAAAGCAATGTATTTACAAGCTCAATGGAGAAGAGCTTGTAAGCGCTGTGCGTGTTCTGCCACCTCTGATAGGCAGCAGTGGTAATCTGTCACCTAGGCAACGAGCTGTATACAAAAGAAAAAATCTTAATATTTCAAGAATGGCTAAAAATTTTAATAAAAAATGTAATACATTTTGCAAGCATTACCCAACTCTATGAAGATGGGAATAACCCTTTAAAGTGCCTCTAACTTATGAGGAACTGCAATGTAAGTTTTTATATACTTATATGTAATACATTCTTCTTCTACAGTGTCATCTCCTGTAGAAATCTCCAGCCCCGAAGACAAAACTAAGAGTCCTGAGAGAGGTATTTTGAAACATTTGGGCTCCAATTCACTTAACAGTTTGCACCAGAAAACTGTCATAAAACTGTTGCAAATGTCAACACTTTTTTAGAACATGGGGGAGTTTTTATACCAGCAACAACTTTAGAAAAATGGGCAGAACTTAATGGGTGTGTGAGCGAGGCCTAGTGCCGCCTGACATATTAATTCTAATTTACACCACAAAAGTAGCATACGCAAGTACATGGCAGGAGGACATTACTGACTCTGATGGCTGGCCGCTGAACGATGCACAAAACTCATTAAGAGACATACATCTCTAATGGAATTTTGTGCAGTGCAAGGGGTATGCCCTCGCTGCCTTCTTCCTGCCCGCTCAGATAGACGGACAGGCCTCTCCCTACATGGACCCCAACTATTATCTGATTCCAGACTTTCATACTATGACGAGCTATGTTCAGTCTCATCATAATAGTTTAAAAAAAAAAAAATGGTGCATGGGAAGTACGTTTTCTCCCAGTGTGGAGACTTGGATCACTTCTGAATTGTATGACTTTGATTTTAAAGGTAAAGGAAGATTGATATTCAGGCATATCTGAAACAGTGGCAAGATGAACTGGTGCGTAAGGAGGAAAGTATTAAGGATTTGCCAGAATGAACCAGGTGATCGTTCACTTTCATTATTTTACAGTAGAAATTTCATCAAAATAAATATGAGGAAATACCGTTTATTGTTTTACTGGTCTACACTATAAAGAGGGAGGAATATTTATTTTTACAGACGACCCAGTTTATGGTTTATACTATAACAGTGTGCAGATAATGTGGATGATGTGATAAGAGAGCAGGACAGGTGAATATAAGTGAGGAATCTTTATAAGCAGCAGCGGTTTTTCTAAATGTTCATGTGCCCCGCATGACATGGTTCATTAGTAGTGATTAGCGAACGTGCTGGATAAGGTGTTATCTCAGCATGCTCGGGGGCTAACAAGAGTGTCTTTGGCGTGCTCGAAAAACATGTTTGAGTCCCCGCGGCTGCATGTCTCGTGGCTGTTCAAGAGCCGCAACTCATACAGGGATTGCCTAACAAACAAACAATCCCTGCATGTGTTGATGCTGCCTAACAGCCACGAGACGTGCAGCCGCGGGGACTCGAACATATTTTTCGAGCACGCCAAAGATACTCAGTTAGCACCCGAGCATGCTCAGAATAACACCTTATCCCAGCACGTTCGCTAATCACTATTTATTAGCTTCATTAACTTGCAATCTGCACCCTTCTCCTACTTTTTCCACCTGCTTAAATAGAAGACTAGGAATTACTGTAGTCCTTTACTTTCTCCCTGCTGTTGTGCACTAAAGAAGCAGTTGAAGAGGTAAAATAAGTGAGATGGAGAAATAGACCTTCAGACTAGGTTTACATACTTACAGTGCATTTTGCTAGACTTATGCGTCTGATTTGCAAAAACTGTGTTCAGACCTACTCATAGGACCCCGTCTCACATAGCGAGATCGCTACCGAGATCGCTGCTAAACAGCGATCTCAGCAGCGATCTCGCTTTGACTGACACGTACCAGCGATCAGGCCCCTGCTGTGAATCGCTGGTCGTGTCAGAAATGTCAGGACATTTTTTTGATCGCTGGTCTTCCGCTGGCAGGCACGCATCGCTGCGTGTGACAGGCAGGAGACCAGCGATCTCCTGGTAACCAAGGTACACATCGGGTTTCCAGGCGCGGGGCTGTGCCTGGAAACCCGCTGTGTACCTTGGATACCAGCACGCTGCTGCAGGGGAGAAAGTAACCAAGGTACACGTCGGGTTTCCAGGCACCGCGCAGCGCCTGTAAACCTGACGTGTACCTTGGTTACCAGCTCCCTGCATCAGGGCGCTGGTATCCAACGTACACTGCGGGTAACTAAGCGATGTTACCTGCAGTGTCGCTGTGCTGATCGCTGCCTGTTTGGCAGCTCAGCAGCGATCATGTAGCGACACACCAGCGATCCTGATCGTTGTCGGGATCGCTGGTGTGTCGCTATGTGAGACAGGGGCTATAAACTGAAATGGTTAAGCCGGAGAAGTTTTGTTTCAGCAGCAGAATGGAAGGAAAGGAGACACACTAGTAATGACTAGTGGGTAGGCGGAGCCCAGATAGGATTGACACCTCAGATAAAAAGAGTGTTGACCGGCCCCTCCAGCTCGGGCTCCTCCTACTCCTGCTTCTTCAGTCTAAAATTTGAGGTCCAGAGGATGGTCGCTGCTGGAAGCAGCTCCTCAGAAAACTTTATTATTTTTATCGGACAAGAGACTTGGATCACCAGAAGTGGTCTAGAGGTCTCAGGGGTCTCAGCGCTGCTGGACCCCCACCTCTCCCTTGGCGATCTGTAATACCCTGTATGGTGGTCCCTGCAGTTTCACGCCGGCCCTGGGGGATGAGGATTGCTTCCCTGGCGGGGACGCAAACCGCACATCGGGGGTCACTGTGTTCCCGCCCGGGGGGGAAGCGATGGGCACAGCGCCACAAACCCCTGGGGGTCCCTGTGGCGCTCGGCTGGTGAGTACCGCATTTTTCTGTGAATGTGTGTGTGCTCTCAGTGGCTGCTGCGGCAGCCGCTGGTACATGTATTAGATGACATGTTTGGTGACTGTATTTTATGTCCGCAGGCAGATACCTGCAGGACAGAGGAGAGCAGAGAGCGAGGAGTTCGCGCTCTTTTTTGAAGCCGGAGGGGGGCGTGGCTTCACGCTTCCCGCTCTTTTTGTGACAGGAATCGCTCTGAGGAGACTGCAGCTTCACTGTCCTTCTCTTCCGGCTTCTCTCAGCGCGGCGGCCATTACAAAGGCTCCGGGCTCCTCATGCCCCGCTCCTCCTGTTTAAGGTATACTTTCATCGAGGCCAGCTAGGTGAGTGAATATCATCACCCCACAGCGCAGAACCTATCTGTGTTCCAAGTGACAGATAGCGTTTATCTGCAGCCGCGTTCTCTTATAGAGACCTGGGACTCGCACACTCCTTTTATTTTATATAGGGAGTTGTGGGGAGTTGGCGGCATTAACCCTATGAAGGGTTAACCCTTTCAGCAATAACCGCCGCAGGTTCTACCCGGTAGGGATCAGAACGCAGGAGGTTATTTATATACTGAGAGATAGCTGGGGTAACTCTCTTCTTTAAGAGCTTTAACCCTTCAGCGTACTTGCTCAGTCTGCTTAGTAACCACACTGTTTCCAGTTACTAACAGGGTTTTGACCTGCCATTTACTGCTGACATGTCGGTTCAGGGTCCGGAAGGTGCGGACCATCTGCCAGATCCGCTACAGGATCAGTCGCAAGTATCTGATACGCAGACTTCGACGGCATCAAGCGCTGCGATTTACAGCGATACCAAATTAGATGCCATCGCTCAGTCAATTAATGGCTTGTCTGACCTTTTAGGTCAGTGGGTGTCAGCTAGATCCTCTCATGACAGTTAGTGGCGCAGGCCGGTGCCATCTTTTCCGCGTAGCGAATCAGAGGTATCTGATATGGAATGCGGACAGGGTTCTCCTTCAAACTCAGAAGGGGAGTTATCCGATTCGGATAAGGAGGATCGGCAGGGACATTCTTTCTCTCTTGTGAGCCGAACAGAGGCTTTAATTGAAGCTATGAGGGAGGCGTTACAGTTACCGGAGGAGGTAACTACACGGCCTGGTAAGTCGGGCCGCATGTACCAGGAGTACCATAAGTCGCGGTCAACATTACCGGCTCTGGAAGAGCTTAATACGGTAGTGGAGAAGGAACGTCTGTGTCCAGATAAACGTTTTCAAGGGACACGGTTCTTTGAAGCATTATATCCATGTTCAACGGAATTGACGGATAATTGGATTCCTTCTCCTGAAGTGGATGTTCCCTTATCCCAGCTTAGTAAATGGACAGAAAAAACGGAGATGGCGGCGAAATCCATCTATGAAGCTGTAGGTCATGGATTCAGAGCAGTACTAGGATCCATGTGTGCTTCTAAGGCTTCCCTGTGCTGGTTGGTCCGTTTACGGAAGGCGTTGCAAAATAGATCTCCATTATCCGAGATAGATGGACTTCTCGATTTATTGGAGACTGCAGCCGATATAGCTGTGATGCAGGTCTGGATACTGCGTCGTTATTATCCAGGACGCAATCCTCAGCGGTCACAGTCAGAAGAGCACTGTGGCTTAGACAGTGGACCGGGGACGCGGTTTCCAAGCAGGGTTTACTGTCTTTAGCCTACAAGGGTGGTCAGCTATTTGGATCTGATCTCACAGAGCTGATTGCCAAGGCAAAGGCTAAAGAAGCGGCTTTACCACAGCGAAGGGCTATGGCTTCTACGTCTGGCAGACCTAGTGCTGGTAATGGTCGGCGGTATTTTCGGTCTAGGGACGATCCGGTCAGTCTTCTTGGGGATCGGGTCGTCCCTCTTTTTCGGGAAAGAAGTCTTCTCAGAAATCCCGCTCTCCCTTGGAAACAAAGTTTCCGTCAAGACAAGCGGGAAACTGACAAGAAGCCCGCCAAGGCAGACTGACGCCAGGTCCTCACTCGAGGGCTCTCGAGTGGGGGGTCGCCTGCTCCAATTCAAGGCGAATTGGATTTCCCGCGTTACGGATTCCTGGGTAACGCGAGTTGTGTCGGCAGGCTATTTCATAGAGTTTTCTTCTCGACCCCCGGACAGTTTTTGCCAGTCTCGCATTCCGTCAGAGCCCGAGCTATTTGCCGCTCTGCTGCGAGAGGTGGAATTCCTTCTGCAGAAGGGTGTAGTAATACCGGTTCCGACAGAGGACCGGGGAAAAGGTTTTTATTCAAATCTCTTTGTGGTCCCCAAAAAAGAGGACAAATTTCGTCCTATTCTGGATCTCAAAAGATTGAATCAGCATGTCCACACCCAAAAATTCCGCATGGAGTCACTTCGCTCCGTTGTGGCAACCCTGTCGCAGAACGACTTTCTGGTGTCAATCGACATTCGCGACGCTTATTTGCATGTTCCCGTCGGAAGGGCTCACCAGCGCTTCCTTCGTTTTGCCATAGGTCAGGACCATTACCAATTTGTGGCCCTGCCATTCGGCTTGGCTTCAGCGCCCAGAGTTTTTACAAAAATTCTAGCGCCTCTCATGGCAATTCTTCGAAGACAGGGAGTCACGATTATTCCCTATCTGGACGACCTTTTGATTGTGGCGTCCTCAAAGGAGGAGGCGGTGACGGCTCGCAATCTATCCCTTCAGCTCCTGGAGGACTTCGGGTGGCTGGTCAATTGGGAGAAGTCGTCTCTGGAACCGTCGCAGTCAATCCTGTTTTTGGGGATGCATTTCGACACGGTACGGGCAGTGGTGTCCCTACCTCCAGACAAGCGGGCATGTCTCCTTCGACATGTACAGACTATGAAGTCTTCGACAGCAATGTCCCTTCGGAAGTGTATGCGCCTTTTAGGTCTGATGGTGGCTTCCATGGAAGCGCTTCCGTTTGCCCAGTTTCATTCCAGAGCCCTCCAAAGGCTAATTCTGAGTCATTGGGATCGATCGCAGATTGCACTGGATCGCAGTATCCTCATCTCTCGCAGGGTGCGAGAGTCCCTAAGTTGGTGGTCACGTCCAGGAACGTTATCACTGGGGAAGTCTTTCCTTCCTCCGAGGTGGTCGGTCATAACCACCGATGCCAGCCTGACGGGCTGGGGGGTGTCTGGAACGATCTCTGGGTTCAGGGAGTATGGTCATCGGAAGAGTCTGTTCTACCGATCAACATCTTGGAATTGAGGGCAATTTTCCTTTGCCTCCAACACTGGACGGTCCCTTTGAGCGGTCTACCAGTCCGAGTGCAGACAGACAACGCAACGGCGGTCGCGTATATCAACCACCAAGGCGGGACGAGGAGTTCCAGGCTCATGGTGGAAGTGTCTCGGATCCTGAATTGGGCCGAGGACAGAGTACCAGCCATCTCTGCGATTCACATTCCAGGAGTTCAGAATACCACGGCGGACTTCCTCAGTCGAGAGAAGATGGATCCCGGAGAATGGAGTCTTCATCCGGAGATCTTTGCACTGCTGTGCTCCCTTTGGGGAGTTCCCCAAGTGGATTTGATGGCATCCAGGTCCAATGCCAAGTTGCCGACCTTCATGTCCAGGTACAAGGACCCGAAGGCTGTGGCGGTGGATGCTCTGGTGGCCCCGTGGGACCGATTCGAGCTAATCTATGTGTTTCCGCCGATATCCTTACTTCCTCTGGTGCTGCGTCGGATCAGACTGGAGAGAATCCCGGCTATGTTGATAGCCCCAGATTGGCCAAGGAGGACGTGGTTCTCGACACTGGTGTCGCTTTTGGCAGAACCGCCATTTCCACTTCCTCTTCGCCCGGACCTGTTAACCCAGGGTCCTGTCCGTCATCCGGACTTGAAGTCTCTGCGTTTGACGGCGTGGCTCTTGAGACCGAAATACTGACCCGTAGAGGTTTTTCAGCCGAAGTCATTGCCACTCTGCGAGCTGCCAGAGGTCCGGCTACTACTAGAATTTACCACAAGACCTGGGAAGCCTTCTTCTCGTGGTGTTTGGGTTCTTCAAGGAACCCGAGGATTTTTTCCATTCCCAATCTGTTGGCTTTTCTACAGTACGGGCTGGACAAGGGTTTGGCAGTTAGCACCCTGAGGGGTCAGGTTTCTGCCCTGTCTCTGTTGTTCCGGAAAGTTATCGCCTCGCGTAGGGACGTGCGCTCCTTTTTTCGCGGGGTAACCCGTCAGTTTCCGCCGCGGAAGGCACCTGTGTCTCCTTGGCGGCTCAACCTTGTCCTGGAGGCTCTTCAGCATGGGCCTTTTGAGCCAATGGATTCTGCTAACCTTTCTTTGCTTTCTTGGAAGGTTGCCTTCCTAGTCGCAGTCACTTCTTTGAGAAGGGTTTCTGAGTTGGCGGCTCTTTCTTGCTCGCCTCCTTTCCTGGAATTTTACCCGGATCGAGTAGTGCTTCGCACACGGGGCGACTTTCTACCTAAGGTAGTGTCGCAATTCCATGTTAACCAGGATATTGTTTTGCCTTCACTTTGTCCGGGCCCGAGGAATGCAAAGGAACGGGTTTTGCACACATTGGATTTAGTGCGGGCCTTGAAGTTCTATTTGTCTGTTACTCAAGGTTTTAGAAGTCAGACTCCTTGTTTGTGATTCCAGCAGGTCGTCGACGTGGTCAACGAGCTTCCAAGGACTCTATAGCTCGTTGGATTCGGTCAGCCATTTTGGAGGCTTACCGACTTAAAGGCGAACCTTGCCCGATTAAGATTCGTGCTCATTCCACGAGGGCTGTGGCCTCATCGTGGGCCTTTCATCAAGGGGCTTCGGCAGCTCAGCTCTGCCGAGCGGCGACTTGGCGCTCCGTCCACACGTTTACAAAGTTTTAAAGGTGGACGTCAGTGCTTCCGCTGATGCGGCCTACAGGCTGTAGTGTAAAGTTCTAGTTAACTTGTATTTGGCGCCTGTTGCGCATTTACCAAGGTTGTTGGGATTCTGCCTGTTTTTTCTTGGTTATATTCCCACCCTTAATTTTCGGACTGCTTTGGGACGTCCCACTAGTCATTACTAGTGTGTCTCCTTTCCTTCCATTCTGCTGCTGAAAGACGGATTTTGGTAAGAACTTACCTGTAAAATCCTTTTCAGCGAAGGAAGGAAAGGAGACACAGCACCCGCCCATGGCAGAAGTGTGTTGATGTGTTTTCAGATGCGGCGTGACCCTCTTCTGATAGCGATTATCTGGACTGAGGTTGATGCGCTTCGGCTCCTTTCCAGCATTGCCAGCTCATCGCGGTGGTCAGGTCCAGTGAGTAGTACCTGGAACTGTGTGGTTTTTTGCCTACATGCATGCATAACCTGTATTCTTGCTTTTTCTCTGAAGTCCTTCAGAAGGGGTTATGTTGCTCCGCTGGTGATATTTGCTCTTCCCTAAGCTTTTGTACGACTGAAGAAGCAGGAGTAGGAGGAGCCCGAGCTGGAGGGGCCGGTCAACACTCTTTTTAATCTGAGGTGTCAATCCTATCTGGGCTCCGCCTACCCACTAGTCATTACTAGTGTGTCTCCTTTCCTTCCTTCGCTGAAAAGGATTTTACAGGTAAGTTCTTACCAAAATCCGTCTTTTTCTTGATGTATAGAAAATTGTAGTTGACTATGCTTTATTTTCCTCACCCCAAAAAGTATTAAAGGTGTTCAAGTTTTTTTTTCCTTTGTTCTCAATTCGAGACATATTGAAAAGTAAACTAATACATTTCAATATTACCAAAACGTGTGTGTTCATATTTATGTGGGAAAAAGGTTTACTTCCCTAGAAATACGGTTTGCACCTCCCCACCGAATTGACAAAGAAATCCGGAGGGGTGGGCTTGTCCAAACAAGTGCAAACTATTTGAAAAAGGTGTGTTTTTCTTTTTGTTTTGTTTTTAACTTTCAGATTGTCTGCAATGTTTCTGCACATATTATCTAAACTGAGCTACTTGCATTTATGTATTTATTTTTTTTACATAGGCTTGGATTGTGCTTTTTACTTGTGTTTTTTACCTCTTTTTGCTGTGTCATGCTTTTAAATAAAACGGCTTTGTTTTTTATACTTCTTTGTATCTGCGGGCAGCATGGTGGCTCACTGGTTAGCACGATTACAAGGTTGTAATTATGTTATAGATGAGTGTAATATTGTAATTATTCAACCATCTCTCATCAGACCCAGTTCATCCAGTTTTCAAAAACACTATACAACTTATTTCATGGGGACCCTGAAGAAGAATTGTTATACCGTGCCATTGCTGCTGTCACCAGTCTCCTCCTTCGTATGGAAGAAGTGGGAAGGAGACTGCAGAACTCGGCTTCACCGGCTCGGATTGTCCCAGCGGAGGAAGGTATGAAGCCTACTGACAGCACGCAGGGGAGCGGTGCTCTGCAAGAGACGGAAAATGCTGTTCCCGGTCCTCCCAAAGAAGAAACTGAATGGTCTTTTGCATTTGAGCAGATCCTTGCCTCACTACTAAACGAACCTTCGCTTGTCAGGTTTTTTGAAAAACCTACTGATTTCAAAGCCAAGTTAGAAGCCGCTAGGACATCTCAAATGCGCGCTAGTAAAAGGGTATAAAGGACACTTCTAATCTCCACTTCACAGACCACTACATAAAATGACCACCTCACCATTATAGATTCTTTTTTGATGGGCCACAGTTGACACTTTTATAGTTTTAGGTCTATAATGCAATTTTTTGTTAATGGGGAGGATATCCCTCACTTCAGATGCGCTTGTGTAAGCGGAGAGCGCATTACTGCTGTGTTATCACATCTGTATAATGTCTGGTTGTGGCTCGAGTTATGCCTAAAAAAGTAATATCGTTTTAAATATTATAGATTTAAGGCCGGGGTCACGTGTTTGCACGCACAGTAAAATGTCTTCATTCCTTGATATCTGCTGCTTATTCACTTATGCCATTTAAAGGGAACTTTGTGCTTGAAACGTTTGATGTTTCGCTTGTAAAAGCCGTCTTACGACGATGAGAATCGGTGAATGATCCAATGGACAGGACCCTGGCAGCTTCTCCACTACACACTTGGGAAGAGAGCGGTCAGTCAGATTGGTAGCTAAGAACGTAGTCGCAGCCCAATCTAAAAGGCTACTGAAGTATAGTTCTGGCAACCGTTCAATAGACACAAATCTGGCCTGACACCCATAACATAAATAAGTGTATATTAAAGGGAAAAAAGCATAAAAAGGCAAACTAGAAGGATTTTTTTTGTCCTTTTATGCCATCCTTGCTCTAGAATCTTCTGGCCTAGTATTAGTTGGTCTATGCCTAACTTAAAATCAAGAGTAAAAGAGAGGAGACGTGTCGTCAGCAAGGCTAAAATACATGGGCACTGAAAGCTTCCATGTCACACTGGCCTGTATGGCTTTATAGTGATAATATTGTTCTGTAAAGAGGACTTGTCATAAGTGGCCAGTTTTTACCCTTCTTTTATTCCCTTTGCTCACCTGAGTATTCTATTTTTTATACATTTAATTAAACCCACCAGAGATATGGGCTTTTGCTATTGAGAGCTAATTATTAGCCCCCCAGAGAATCCTGTGAGCCATGCCCCTTGGCTAAAGACCATACAAATTAGCATATTGGTTGCACTAAATAAAAAGGCCCCTATCTCTGGAGCCAAATGGATTTTTAAAAAGAAAACAATGGAGAGCAGCCCGAATAAAATAAAAGAAAAAACTGGTGACTTTTGTCCTGCTGACAGGTCCTCTTCCAAGAGTTACTTCAAACTTTGGCATATACAACAGATCTTCCATAAATGACCAAAAGATGCGGATCACTTCACCTGTCTCTAAAATTAGGGTCTCCACCCTTATCTCACGATTGCTGAGGGTGTAGAGGTGGCTATCCACATGGCTTTTTCCATTCACTCTTATGGGCGTGCTGAAAACAGCTCAATAAGTCATACTTGGACGTTTTTGAAGCTCCCATAGAAGTGAATGCAGTGAGCTGCACCAAGGGTCGGGATGCTTTGCCCTACTGATAGATGCAGGTTCCAGAAGTGACGGACAATTAGGGCGTATGTGGTGGATATGCTATAATTGTGTAAGATAGGAATAACCAATTATTTGCTGTGGATGAGAGAAGCTTCCATGTTTTAATGTATATTTATCATTACGTTGCTGTTGTGTTTTTTTTATTATGGAAATAATTTCTGCCTGTATAAAATCCTGGTAATGTATCCAGCGTGAAGTAACATTTTGCATGGTACCATATTTTTTTTATCATAGCTTTTTTATTATAAAGCTGCCAGGTTAGTTCAACTTTCCAACCAATATCCAGAAATGTCAAATAGTGTAATACAAAAAAGTGTGCATAGTTACAGAGGAGTCCGCCAGTAAGTTTTTTTTCTCGAACCTGAAGCCTATTAACGTTAGTTATACGTTGGTGATGCCCTATGCATTTTGTACCCGGTAGGTATATTAGAGGGGTTCTCTGGTCATAGGATGTTGAAGACTCGTCCCTAGGAAAACTGATCAGTATCAAATCAGTGGAGAGCTGACAACAATCAGCCTCCATGGATCAGCGTTATTGGCTTCTGAGCAGTATCAGATCGGGTGGGCATCTGATATTGATGGCTTGTGCTAAGAGACCTCCATTGAGGGTATAATGTTTCTGCTAATGGCCACAATTCCATAATCTCAGGGTTGACACTTTCTGTGAGGAAGTTAAGGCTGTAGTCTCACTCGTCGGACCAATTCTGTAACAACGTTTCCGTGTAATTCCACGACAATCTGCATCCCATGCATGGTATTGGATTTCCCCAAACCCATTCACATGCTGTGGGGAGTGTTTGGTTCTGCCAGAGAAAATATCTATTGCAAAAATAACTGCATATTTAGCTAATTATGTCCAGCAGAAGTGTAGAGGATAAGCGTCTTTGTATCACCAGAGTACGAATGCCCGCGTGGATCTACGGCACACATTGTGACATCTGCAGCAAGCCCGTGGCAGAAAGCTGAGGGTCTGCATCCGATTTCTGATGCTTAAATATGTTGTTTTTTATCTGAGATGAATGTAACCTAAAGGTGTTGTAGTCTGCCATTAAACAATTCTGGAGCGTCCATTCATAGATGATTGCTCAAGAGGGCGGGTAACATGTCTGTATATTTATACTTTACCAGAAGGAATAGTAGAGGGAACAACGCTATGCACAATTCTAAGAAATGATTCTCTGAACCATGGGCAGGCTGCATTATTACAACTATATATTCTTCCTCTAAGGCTTTTGTAGGGACAGTCCTGTCAAGTCTACCTGAGCGGGCAGGAAGAAGGTAGCGAGGGCACACCCCTTACACTTGTCACCTCGTCCCCAACCACTGTGGCAAGTATGTTTTTCTCTAAAATGCCTGCAGCGTTTCACAGGAAAAAATACTGAGGATTCAGCTGAAAGTTTCTCTTTAAAGGGTTTTCCAGTTTTGGAAAACTCATGTCCCCGGCTATAGTTTTCTTTACTCACCTTCCCCGGATCCAGCACAGAGTATCCGCCGCTGCTCTCTCTGTCTGGTTTTGTCTGCAATGCTATCGTCGCTGCCAATAACTTGGCTCATGCGGCTCTGTCTGAGTTGACGGCACGAGCCTCTACGCTCAGTTATTGGCTGCAGCGCTGTCAACACGTCATCAGCACTGCAGACAATAATGGACATTGGGAGCAGAGGCAAAGAACCAGCGCTGGACCTGGGGAAGGTGAGTAAAGAACAGTTTTTAAAAAAAATAAGTGAAGTGGGGGCTTTTTGGAACGGCTTCCAAAATCTTCTTTGTATTACAAAAGATCCAAGGGCAATTCTAAATACCAAATGTAACACTGCACTGATGAAAATACTCATAGTATAAGGCTGGCTCCCACTCCAACAGGTAGAAGGAATCGCATGGTGAAAGCTATAGAATGAAGGAAGTGGAGCCAGGGAAATAGAAGAAAGCATTGTGACATTCATGGGAGATTGTACTGTATATCCTCTCTGTGCCTGACAGTCGGATAGATACATATATACATGTCTCATAGTAAAGATCCTGTTTCCAGAGCCATATTTATTGTACTATTGCCATACATTACCTGACTGGTGATAACACATAATATATACAGGGATCAATAATAAGAAGAGATGTAACCCAGATGCATTTTCCTCCTGTCTTCTACAGAGTACTCCTGTGGGATTATGTATAGATATCACTCTGTATATATCATTAGCAGGTGTGTATAGTCCTTGGCACCAACGCTAGTCCTCTAACTTACTTTAATATTAGTTAATCAGATACAATTTACATTTTCTTTTATTGGTAACCTGAATGTTTTGGAGTCACCTCAGCCTTCTCTTGCGCATGGTGCGGACCCTCAACACGAAACTCGGCAAGGGCTGACTTACTTCACAAATATGCTATAATACAAATGGACCAGGATGGATACAGTGTATATGTTTGTCTTATTATATATAGTAAATGAAGGTTCCATTGCACACACACAACTGTTTAATGGTCTCCATTTATTTCAAGCTCTACCTTTTAACCCCATGTTGATTTTGGTGGTCAGGGTCGTGTTTTTCTGGTACAGAGTTCTAAAGGTCCAATAATGGAAGTTTAGGTTAGTTCGTTATATCATATCTGACCGTTAAAGACCTTTTTTGTTTCTCATTTATTTAAAGGCATTAGCCTCTTATGGACAACCCCTTCTTAAATGCTACAGTTCCCCTAAATAAAATGAACTAAAAGCGATGTCGGCACTGTCTTCTATCGCTCATGACCGCTGATGGGCTGCAGCCTTCACATTTCCATCAGATGGAAGGTCCCTGCTAGACATAATATCACGTGAGCGCCGGGAGACACCGCACCGACATTACTGGAGCAGTGTCGGTACGGGAGGTAAGAGTGGTGTTTTTATTTGGGCCACTGTAGCATTTAAGGGGTCATCAGTAGGGTACAACTCCTTTAAGTGGGCACACATAGCACTGCCTAGCAGAGTCCCTGGGTGCAAAATATTGCTGCTCATTCATTCGGGAATAAAGTGTGCTCACAAATTAAAAGTTAGAATTTAGAGTCGAATATTGCATATACCAATGCAACCGGCAGGATTATTTAGCGAGGTCGGAGGTTTTCTTTGATAGGACATTCACCTTGTGTGACAATTCTGTAAATTGTATAGAAGGGACCATCTGAGGCCACATCACCAGCATGCTCCTCAGTCACCGCTGCTCCACAGGGGTTACAATTCTGTGCTCTGTATTTTGTACTTCTGTTTCTGAATTTGCACTTTTTAATTGTTTATATATATTATAGTATCCATGGCAAAACTAATGTAAATGTTACGCTTAATAAAAGAATCTTCTCTGGTTTCCGGTTTCTATTTTTACTTCTTTATTTAGTCATAGGATTTTAGGTGGTAAGCTTAGGAGTCCAGAAAAGATGAAAGATGATGTCCATAGAACTGAGCGAATACATTTGCTAAATTTCAGCCATTGTTACATTGTTGCCTGACATGCTCTGACTACATGTCACTTTGTTGCTTGGCGTGGCCCACACAACTGTGGGCGCTGCTGGCGATGGAAGAGGTGTCGGCGATGCCGCATCGGTGGTATGGTGTCGTTTCAGCAAATATTGGTAACGCCCTTTCTGTGCAGGATGGTGCACTGACCGCACAGCTTGGTGTGTTGTAATTGCTGGGAATTCCAGTTCTATCCTGCCAGGTTCTGTGTCTTTATAGTGAGCAGCTTATTTGGGTTGATCATCAGTGGTGATTACTTTTCCCTGCTCTGAATCGAACAACAGCATGCCCTTATTAAAGAGAAGTCATTGTTTTATGTTTTCCTTCAATATTACATGTGAAAATCAGACACTTTGTAATACAGTATATATTATTAGAGAAATCCGCTTCTTTCTCCTGGACAGAGCTTTCATTGTCAAAACTCTCTATTCCCAGGTAACATCTGACTTCTGTGACTACAGACTTTCCCATTACTGGGATAGGAGATGACAGTTGTGCTCATAAAGTTCTGTGAGCTGACGGCCCAAGACCGACCCTTTCTCCTGTAGACATTTCCACAGACCTAGTTCAGTCAATTCTGGCTAATTGTAAATCCATACCCAGCAAATTGTGTATGATGGCAACCACATTATGTATTAGAGGAAGCTGGTGTAATACAGGTGTCAGCATTATTGGCACCCTTATTATTTATTGTTACTTGTAGCCATTTGTTAGCTTCTTGAACTTCTTTGCTGGGATTATTTTCCACTCCATTTCTTTCAAGCTCTTGACTCTGCAGGGTTCCTTTTTCCAATAGTAGACCTCAGCTCTCGCAAAAGATTTGTAATTAGACCGAGATCAGGACTCGTACCTGGCGTACTTGACACAATCTACTTTTTCTCTCTTAACCATTCTCGTGTACGTTTGGATGTGTTTTACTTTGCTGCCAGTGTCTCATACAAGTTCTTCCTGTAAAAGCTTTTTCTTTTTCAATGTTTTTCTCTTCCCTCTTCTATTTATATATGACCGAGACAAACTTTCTCTCACAGGAGAAATATCTCCCGGGATGGGAATGGCTTTTATCAAGTTTCTGTTGTGCCAAGTGAAAGCTTAGCGTGCTTTGTTTTCTGTAAAAGGTTTTGTTATGGATCGGCCATGATCTGTTATTTCTCAAACGTGCTTCTATTTTTTTTATTTATTTTTTTTAGACTTTTTTGTTTCTTAATTGTGATGGAGCATAAGCAATTCAGTGTAAAGTTAAACTCAACTTTTATCACCATGGTGATGCTCTAGTCCTTTTCTGCACTAAGTCAGCGCAGCTCTTACTAGCCGGCTCAAACTGTGAACCGTTATTTCATATCAATTCCTCTCAATTTAAGTCAATGAGATCCATAAGGTGGTGTGTGAATCGGTTGGTCAGAACCGCGGGCACATGATGGAGAAGGGGATCGGAGACGGGTGAAGGCAGTTATGGGTATGTACTTTAATGCATGCACTGTTCACATTTTACCTGTGACTAAAGGAGGAGATACTTAAAAGAAAAAAATGGCAGGTGCCTATTTTAAGGTATATGAAAAAAAAAGTGTCCTACAGTACAGTATAGGTTAAAGGAAAAAAAATGTACTTCAATTCCCTTGTAGCTGCAGCGCTACCTCTTTGGTGGACTCCAAGCAGCCAAATGATTCACTAAATTTATTAAGAAATACTCCTCTCAATATATTTCACACGTAAGACTCCATTAATGTATGAAACTCCGATTATAGTGTATTAATTTGCGATTAGTCATGTGTCACGCTGTATAGCAGATATATATATGTGATGACAGTAATCTATATCAAAAGGGCGACATACTATATAACATGCGCATAGATATATGATAACATAGAATTACCTGACAGAATGTCCAGTGGGTCAATACGGAATCCGTTATACGCTGTCTCCGGCTAGAGGGTGACCGGGGTCTATGCTGACCCTAAACTGGGGTCCTAACTAATCCCTCTACCTGGAGGTACTGTTAAAGGTACAGAGGTCCAGGCCACCAGCGTAAACCCTGTCTCCTATCAATCCCTGCCAACTGTAATCTAGTCCTAAGAAGGACCCTGATTACCACCAAAGGGAATGAACAGGTAACGGTTAATGAACAGAAAGACATACAAGAAAGACAAGAAATAAAGTAAATAAAGTCTTACATACAACACACACACAGTAGGAACACCTAAGGTCTCAGAGATAAACTATAAGCTATAAGAGTAAAAACAACTAAGGAACTCTTAGCTTAAGTATTCTCAGAATCGATCCAGTCTGCTAGACTACATGAATGCTTTCACCGGCATCTAACAAGCAGACTGGCAGGTATATGAAGGAATCTAATTAGAACATAATCAAAAGCAGCCGGGCGAGGCTGGACCTAGTCTTAGCAAAGAGCTAGGTAAAATTAACTCCCTCATTACCAAACACAAAGAAACAGCAACTCAGCTGTGAGAAGTCAGTGTGTAATCGCGACGATCCTCGTGGCGATACCCCATGACAGTACCCCCCCCCTCTACGAGGGGACTCCGGACCCTCAGGGCCAGGTCTGCCCGGGTGAGTTGTGTGAAAGATCCGAACCAATCGATCTGCGTTAACATCAGACGCAGGGACCCACGTCCTCTCCACAGGACCATACCCCCTCCAATGAACCAAGTACTGAAGGGATCGGCGACTGAGACGTGAGTCAATGATTTTCGACCCATGAAATTCCACGTTATCATTGACCACCACTGAAGGAGGAGGTAAAGGTGACGGTATGACTGGTGCCACATACTTTTTAAGTAATGACTTGTGAAACACATTATGAATTTTAAACGTAGGAGGGAGGTCCAGACGAAATGCCACAGGATTAATTATGGAACTGATCCTGTACGGCCCGATGAATCTGGGACCCAACCTCCAGGAGGAAACTTTAAGTTTTATATTCCTGGTAGACAACCAAACCAGATCGTTCCCCTTCAGATCTAGACCAGAAACTCTCCCCCTATCAGCCATCCGTTTGTAACGGTTCCCCGTAACCTTCAGTCTTAACCGATCTGGAACTATCAGTCTCCCTGGAAGTCCCACAGGGGCGTCCCCCTGAGCCCCCAATACCTCCCCCTCAAGCTCAGAGCATACAGCTGACACTACAACTCCCTCCTGAGGAATAGGAACCGGATCATCCGTCTTCCCGGCCCCTGGGAAAGTACGAGATAAAGCATCAGGAAGCAACTTTATTGAGCAGTCATATGCGCGATGAGGAGGTAACTCTTTACACCCCTCCTCTGAGAACATCTCCCCAAAGTCCTCCAGAAAAGGAGACAAAGTCCTAGGCACAACCGCACCGATGACCGTGCTCATGCAGTTATTCCTGCAAAATTCACCCCACTGGCCTATCTTTCCGGATTGCCAGTCAATCACTGGGTTATGTTTAGCCAACCAAGGAAGTCCCAACACAATAGGAGTAGGTAGACCCTCCAACACATAACAAGACAATTGCTCTTTATGTATTGCCCCTACTCGAAGATCTATGTTATGAACCGCTTGTACCAAGCTACCTTGACCGAGAGGTCTAGAATCAATAGAGACTATAGGGACCGGTTTGGCCAATACACTCAGTTGCATACCATGCACCTGGGCAAACCGAGCGTCCACCAGATTAGCCCCGGACCCACTATCAAGAAAAACAGAAATCCTCTCAGTTCTAGTACCAATCACCACCTCCGCAGGCACGAGAAACTGAGAGGGATTTGGGGACGAAATACACACTCCCAGGTTAACTCCTTTGCTCAAAGAGGCCCGGGATGGACACCCCCCAACAAAATGTCCCTCTCTCCCGCAAAAGAAACACCTTCTAGTCTTGCGGTGCACCGCCGATTCCCTCCTACAAAAAGATGTCCCTCCCAACTGCATGGGTTCCTCAGAACAGACCAGGGGAACCTCAGTATAAGGGACTTTAGTAGTAGGTGGAGTCATCACGGGAGGCGGAGTTACCTCGCGTCTTCCCCGAATTCGTCTATCAATGCGAATAGCGAGGGCCATAGCAGCCTCCAGTGATGGAGGAGAATCATACTGAGCCAACACATCTTTTAATTTGTCAGACAACCCTTGACAAAACTGGCTCCTAAGAGCTGGGTCATTCCACTGAGTATCTGTTGCCCATCTACGGAACTCAGAAGAATATTCCTCCGCTGGACGATTTCCTTGCCGTATTTTACGTAACTTTGTTTCAGCAAGGGAAACTCGATCCGGATCATCATATACCAGACCCAGGGCAGTAAAAAATCGATCCACTGACTGGAGATCTGGGGAGCCTGGAGGAATAGAGAACGCCCAAGATTGAGGGTCCCCTTGTAAGAGCGAGATAACAAATCCCACCCTCTGCTCTTCACTCCCAGATGACCGAGGCCGCAGCCGAAAGTACAATTTACATGCCTCCCGGAAAGTAAAAAATTTGTCCCGCCCACCAGTGAACCTGTCTGGGAGAGCAACCTTAGGTTCAGATCTGGTTTGCTCCGGGGGGGACAAAACCTTGGACTTAATGTCTGCCAACTCCATGGACAACCCCTGCAACTGCCGTGCCAGCTGGGCTACTGGATCCATGACAGCTGGGGAGAATCTTTAGTAATGGCCGGTGAAAATGTCACGCTGTATAGCAGATATATATATGTGATGACAGTAATCTATATCAAAAGGGCAACATACTATATAACATGCGCATAGATATATGATAACATAGAATTACCTGACAGAATGTCCAGTGGGTCAATACGGAATCCGTTATACGCTGTCTCCGGCTAGAGGGTGACCGGGGTCTATGCTGACCCTAAACTGGGGTCCTAACTAATCCCTCTACCTGGAGGTACTGTTAAAGGTACAGAGGTCCAGGCCACCAGCGTAAACCCTGTCTCCTATCAATCCCTGCCAACTGTAATCTAGTCCTAAGAAGGACCCTGATTACCACCAAAGGGAATGAACAGGTAACGGTTAATGAACAGAAAGACATACAAGAAAGACAAGAAATAAAGTAAATAAAGTCTTACATACAACACTCACACACAGTAGGAACACCTAAGGTCTCAGAGATAAACTATAAGCTATAAGAGTAAAAACAACTAAGGAACTCTTAGCTTAAGTATTCTCAGAACCGATCCAGTCTGCTAGACTACATGAATGCTTTCACCGGCATCTAACAAGCAGACTGGCAGGTATATGAAGGAATCTAATTAGAACATAATCAAAAGCAGCCGGGCGAGGCTGGACCTAGTCTTAGCAAAGAGCTAGGTAAAATTAACTCCCTCATTACCAAACACAAAGAAACAGCAACTCAGCTGTGAGAAGTCAGAGTGTGTAATCGCGACGATCCTCGTGGCGATACACCCATGACATCATGAGAGCAAATCAGAACTGTGGAGTGTTGTGCTGCCTAGACTCTCAGAAGTCTAAAGCTCATCACTCAAATGCCAAAGGAGGCACAAAAATGACAATTTGAACCCAATGACACTGTGTTTCTCTTCTTGCTTCCTATGAGAATTGGATGAGAAAAATATAAGAAAATGCACATACCCTTACAGTGGCACCCCTGGTTAAAATTCCTGTTATTGTGAACAGCTAAGCAAGTTGAAAATTAAGTAGTCTTTAAAAGACCTACAGTTAAAGATGACACATTTCCTTTGTAAAATTGGAAAATTCTTCCAGTTCTGTGAGATTCCTGGGTCGTCTTGCATCCTCTGCTATTTTAAGGTCTAGCCACAGATTTTCAATGATTTTCAGATCAGGGGACTGATCAGGGCCATTGTAAAACCTTCTGCTTACGTCTTTTGAGGTAGTCTATTGTGGATTTTGATGTGTGTTTAGGATCATTATCCATTTGTAGAAGCCATCCTCTTTTCAACTTCAACTTTTTACTGATGGTTCTATTTTTGCATCAAGAATTTGTCAAAATTTCTTTGAATCCATTCTTCTCTACCCATGAAATGTTCCCCGTGCCATTGTCTGCAACACAGCCCCAAAGCATGTTTGATCCACCTCCATGCTTAATGGCTGGTGAGATGTTCTTTTCCTGAAATAATGTGCCCTTTTTTCTCCACATATACCTTTGATAATTGTGGACAAAGAGTTCTATTTTAATCTAATCGTTCCACAGAACTTGTTTCCAAAATGCATCAGGCATGTTTAGATGTTCTTTTGCATACTTTTGAGACTAAATTTTATGGTGTGAGTGCAGGAGATATTTTCTTCTGATATCTCTTCCATTGAAGGCCATATTTGTGCAGGTGTTTTTGAACAATGTACCACAACTCCAGAGTCTGCTAAATCTTTCTGAAAGTCTTCTGCAGTCAACTGGGGGTTCTGATTTGCCTCTCTATCAATTTTATGAACAGCTCTTACTGAAATTTGGTCTTCCAGATCTTATCTTGACCTCCACTGTTCCTGTTTACTGCCATTTCTTAAAGGGGTTGACCGTAAAAAAACGATGAGTCTGCAGTCACTCCGAGTGACTTCAGACTTATGAATTATCGGTTTCAGACCTAGGAACAGAGGGTATGTTTGAATTATACATATCCTGCCAGCGGGTGCGGCCTTGCTCCCCATACACTTGTATGGAGTGAGACCTCGCCCTCTAGTTCTGAAACGTCCACTGGCCGGCTGCGACACTTGAAGGGGCACGGCTTTGGCTCTATATAAGTGTATGGAGTGAGGCCACACCCACTGGCCAGGGGTATGTCTAACTCATATACACCCTCCAGTCCTGGGTCTGAAACCGGTAAGTCCCCGCAGCACACAGTGCATGCGCTGGGGGCTTCATAAGTCTAAGTATGCATGACTGTTTTTATAAGGCTGTGGTTCCACGGTCCGGAACCACAGCGCATTTGACGGAGCGGAAATTCCGCTCCGTCCTAAGCCCCGCCCCCTTTTTGACGCACGCTCTTTCCGGAGGTGTTCAGGACCCCTCCGGAACACCTCCGGAAAGAACGCAGGGCTGCATAGCCCTGTGTTATTTCCGTTGCGGCGACGCAGCGTCGCCGCAACGGGCTAGGACATGCTGCGGTCTGAAAAGACGCGCCGCATGTCCGGAAATGCAGGTCTTCCGCCTACGTATTTTTACGCATAGTGGAGACGGGATTTCTTGAAATCCCCTCCACTATGCTGTAACATCTGGACGCTGCGTGTTTGACGCTGCGCCAGCGCACAGCGCCAAACACGCAGCGTTTCCTGACCGTGGAAACATACCCTAAAGCTGGGAAATCTGCATCATCTGGCCTTTCCTAACGATGACATTGAACAAGCCATAAGCCTAACAGGCTAAGGTCTGAAACCTTGGTCAAAGTTTTCTGAGCACACAAATCTCCTGGGGTTCCCAAACTTCTGTATCGGCCCATTTTACTTTTTGTAACTTTTAAAATGAAAAAAATGACAATATATATATATATTTTTTTTGCCTAAAATACAAAGGAAATGTGTCATCTGTAACTTTAGGATTTTATAGATCATTTCATCTTCAACTTGCTCAACTGTGCACAGTAACAGTAATTTTGACCAGGGGTACCCAAACTGTTACATGCCGCTGTATATGGGGCTGAAAATCATTTGAACTATTGCATCTTGATAGCCATGACTTGAATTGCAAGAAAGCAATCATCAATAAATTATTAGCCAGTTCAGTGGGGCTGCTATTAATTTAACAAGCATTAAAGGGAATCTGTCATCTGGTTCAGGCTGCCCAAATGATATAGTGCTGGGACACCATCTAAATAAAGGGCAAACCCAAGCCTGATATGCCATCTATTAGGGTTGTGCAAATTGAGCTTGACTGTAATGACAGCTTTTGATAAAGAGTGCGTGTCACTGCTTCTATCCAAATGTAGAAATGGAAAGCGCTTCCAGGAACATTTTGTGGTGCATCAGAAGACCGTCTTTTTCCTAAGGTCTTCTCAAAGTTTCAGTTGATTTATGATGCATTTCAGTCATATGAGCTTTTTTATCAGTCTGATATACACCCTTCCACCTCTCTGTTAACACTGCCTGTGGTGGTAGTGTGCAAATGAACCTGATGAAGGACTCTGTAGGAAACAGGTGGGACAATCAAAAATTTCCATGAAAACCTTTGAAATGTTTTTGAATCCCTCTTGATGTATGAAGGCAAGCAGTGCTTCTCTCCTTAGGCCTCATTCACACGTCCGATTTTTGTGTGCACGTGCTATCCTGTAGTTTTCACGGATGGCACTCATATCCGAGATAGTCTGTTGGGCCATTCACATGTGCGTGATTTTTCGGAAAATTGCGAAGGGAGACAAGTTTTTGATTCGAGGGTTGCATTAAAATCGGCAATGCAAGTCAGTGGGTCCGTGAAAAATATCGGACCGCACTCTGATAACATCCATGTGCAGTCCGATTTTCACGGAATGGGGGAAGGTGGAGACATTTTTTTTTTAATGTCTGCACATATGAGAAAATCAGATGTCACTCGTACCACACTCTGATCAGACTAATCGGTCCATTTTTCTCGTACGTGGAGAAATTGGACGTGTGAAGGAGTCCTCAGTAGTATTTTCTCTGGCTGAGGTGGGTTTCGCCCATCTGTGTTTCATGGTCCAAGTACAGGCCATGAAGTATGGACTCACTTGGAGTCTTCTGATTCAAACAGCTAGCCTCCTATGGCTGTTGAGTTTGGGCCAGTCCATACATCGCAGTTAATACACAAATCATGAACACAAATATTATAAAACCCGTCTTATTCTTCAGTACCTAGGTGTAAAACCGGAATTTGCTTATTTTCTCCAATTTTGTACCTTCAGTTCTAGATTAAATGGTCATAAATCATTTCACTCAGGTTCCACAGGCTTTAAAAGTAGACTTTTATTTTTTATCTTTTTCAAAATATTATATGCAATCTATTAAAGCTTTTTTTTTTCTTTTGTTTCACGTTGCGACAGGCTCAACAAGAAAGCTTGTCCGAGACCAGAAAATAAATCTACCAGCCTGTCTTTTTTAATAAGACACATTTCATTACAAAATTATATCCATAGGAACATTTATCAACGCCTCTATCTGACATCATAGAAAATAAACTAATTTCAATATTTGACTCGAGATTTGTACACGGAAACATTTACAATATGTACATTGCAATAATATAACAGAAAATTAATTTTATTTACAGAAAGTCAAAAGTGCAAAGGCCGTGTTAACCCTTTAAGTGCTAGACGCCGTTTACCCATGTAAAAAAAAAAATTAAAAAAATTTTTTAAAAAATGGTAACGGCAATGGGGACATAAAACATTAAAATCGGGAGTTGTAAACAAAAGATAGATGGAAGATGAGAATGAGGAATGATTTTGAAATTTAATACTTCGATTACATTAATATTTAGTAGTGATATATTGTTAAAAGTTACATTTTGGTTCCAGAATTGATGTTGCCAGCACTTGGAATTAATGAACCCAACAAATAGGGATTTCTGATTCTTCCAACATAATCATTATAAAATAAGACATTTTTTTTTATATCGATTATCCATTGTGACAAAACTGGACAATAAATGTAGTAGTTTGTCTTTGAGCAAGTTCACACAAATCAGGAGATTTGCCGAGATTTTCTGACAAAATCGCCAACTCGTATGGATTTTGGTGCACTTTTATAATGTTTGCTGAAAAAGTCAATTTTTCCTTTGCATTACCCTGGCGCTCCATATCCATAATGACGTGTTGACATGTGACTGCTGCAGCCGTCAGGTACCTAGACACCATAGACTGATGGGGAAAGAGGCCTTCACCGCCAAGGGATTGGGCGATCTGCAGCAACCTCTACAACACAATGATTTAATTGTGGATTTCTTATTCCCTGTCAAATTAAGGTCGATTTCTGCATGAAAAATGTATACGGCATGTGGATAAGTTTGTTAAAGTCTCATCGACTCGATTCCACTTCTTAATTTCAATGTACGACTCTCCTCAGAACATCTGCAGCATTTCCATCGTGTGAATTTATCCTAAACGCTCACGCCTACCGAAGCATGATACGCAGAAAGCAGAAACCTTCATGTTTGTAGGTATTGTAAGGGCTCATGGACACTGTCTTATTACTTCTCTGTGCATGAGCTGTATATTGAAAGGATTAGAAAAACATGGCTGTTTTCCTCCAGAAATTGCCCCACTTTTGTCCCCTTGATATACGGCACTGCAGTTTTCCTTCTATATTAGCTGATCAACAAAATTGGGATGTCCTGTGGGTCAGGAAAGACTTTCCAAAACTAGCTTTGCTAAGGGCTTTCCATACTTGAAGGGAAGCTGCTGTCATCTCATTCCCGCTGATCAAACCACAGGCAGCATGAGGCCAAGACTCTGTGCCATATGGCAGCGGTGTATGTTTTACCTTGAAACACTGCGGCGTTTCAGAGAAAACAAACTTCCGAAATTCGGCTACGGACTATATAACTCGACTGACTAGTCGGAGGCCGGTCCCTGACAGCTTCTCCCTGCCCTGATCCCCATGACTGACAGGCCTCTTACTATGCACACTCATAGGGAGTGTAGGGGAGCGAGGTGGTAGACGCCGCTGGGAACTGGCCTTAGGCCGGGGTCAGACATGCGAGAAACATAGAAATACATGCAGCCGCACGCTCCTGTCCGAGTGCTGGCATCAGGGCCGGTATTGACATGCGAGACTCGTGCAAGTTTCTTGAATGTGTAACCCCAGCCTTAGACTCGTCTTTAGGGACACACCGTTCCCATCCAGCTTTTAAAATGTCCCAGCATTTTAGTGTAAAATGTACAACGCTCTAACAATTCACCTCCTGTGCGGAGCAGTGATAAGGCCTTCAGTACAGGCCATACTGTGAAGGAGAGAATGGCTAATGAAATCAATTATCAATTATTAATCTTACATAAGCTAGTAATATATGTGATGTGGCAAGATGGCATCTACATCCTGGAACTACGCCCTGGAAATCCTTGGAATGTGAGGTGGATACACTGAAGACCATGTATGGAATAGACCTAGCACGGACCTAAAGGGTATGCCACACTAAATGAGATTGCAAACGAGATCACTAAAACGTCACTATTTTGCGATCTCGTTTGCGACCTCGTTGTGTGTGGCATGTAGCAACGATGTGGCCCCTGCTGTGATGTCGCTGATCATTCACTAGCGTTCTGGACCGTTTTTTGATCGTTGGCGTCCCGCTGGTGAGCCTATATCGCTGTGTTTGGCACCTTTTGCGAACGACGAGCGACCTCGTTTGTGACGCATATGACTGTTTTGCGTCACGGAGTAGATCGCAATATCTGTAAGTTCTCTTTTGCGTCACAGAGAGGATCGCAGAAGTTGCAAAGCAGGCTAGCAGGACGCAGAGAGCAGGAGCGATGCTGGAAATTCCTATGAATCAGAAGCGCTCAGTACATGCTAATGACAGATCCTAACGACCGCCAAAGTCGTTAAAGAGATCGCTGACCGCTGATGTGTCGTTTATGAGATCTCCTGTTTGGCAGCTACTAGCGACCTAAAAGAGATCACACCAACGATTGCGTCGTTATCGAGATCGCTAACGAGATCACTAAGTGTAGCAGTACCTTAACATGGACTGATACAATGGCTGCTGAGAAGCTGTGCAACGCCCTCTTCCTGCCTGCTACTTCATCTTTTGTTTATACTAATAAAGTTCAGTTCTGTGCCAGCTCTTGCCGAGAGAGGAGAACACACACCTGACCCTGTGTCCGATGTCTTTCTTTTATGCATGCACTTGGCTAATATTTATCAGGTCAGGGGCAGGCAATCACTAAGATCTCACCTTAAGATATCACCCCAACGCTAACAGGAGGAGATTTTTATTACATTTTTTTTTAAATTACAGGAAAATATTTTCCAGTTAGCTTTAAGAAAAACACCATGAGAACACAATGAAAAGGCTCTGTGAGAGCATACAGGAGGAGAAAAGTGCGGCAATTTGTGATGATCAGCTTATTGTCAAAGGACCCTTCTAAGAAGTAGGTTCTGTAGAAAGTGAACCCCTTTATTTACTACATTAGGTAGATACATTTTTTAATCTGTTTTACATCGCTTTATGCTCAGGGTAAAGCAGGTGACAGCTAAAAATCTAGACCGTGCCAAATTCTAGGTTGGAATCAGTTATGTTCAGAGGAACATTAGGAATTTATTTATTTTTTCAACTCCTTCATAAGGGAAGAAAAACGTAATTCAAATCTGTGACAGATTACTGAAAACAGCCACCCCTGACGAACATGATGGACTATGACTTTGTCCGTCAGGGTTACATCATGTTGCAGCTATGGCTATTTTTTAGCTTCTTTTGTGGAATCTGTGATGGGCGCTCTTAATGGAGCCAACAATGTTGATGTGAACCTAACATTAGTCTTTGCACCTAAAACTATAGGTCCCCCAATATGGACTGGGATGGGGGAAGCATGTGACAATAATCAAAATATATTTACATGGTAAATGAGGTCCATGGTCTTGGAGAGGAGCAGTGACTTTTAGAGAAGACTGAGCAAATTCTGCTGATATCACTAGTAGGTGAACGTGCCGGAGTGCTCTGATACTATAAAATATTTCACACTTTTCCTGTGTTTAGGGTAGTTACATTGTTTTCAATGGGAGCTTGAGATTCACAAAAACCAAGGACCATCTGAGACACAGCTTGCGACTTTTGCTAATGGAGGTGGGAATTAAGACTGGTCATATGGCAAGAGGTCATCTACAGCGATTCCCCCCCCCATAAGGCTATAGTAGTAGTTACATACTTATGGCTATGCAACACAGTGCCAGGTTGTAACCTGTAGTGGTCACTGTGAGGACAAATTAAAATAAATTGAAACTTATTTTAATTAAAAAATAAATAAATTAAAATTCGGCAACACTGAACCGACCAGGATCAATAGATTTGTGGCTAACAATACCTATCCCCCTCCAAATATAAGACAACACCTCATTATGGAAATAAACATGGATGAAATAATTCCTTGATATGCCATGAACATTCCTGTACTAATACTGTGACTGTTTAGTCAATGAACAAGACCAAAATCAAGCTCAACTTGTTGATTTTAGACCATTAGGCCACGTGCACATGATGAGTATTTGGTGAGGGTTTTTTACCTTTGTATTTGTAAGCCAAAACACTGACCAATCACTGATGAACAATGGTCTGTGTTTTAAGAAAAGTGAAAAATCACGGACATCTGAATGAGGCCTTAGACTGTTCACATGACCACGTTCACTCTTTATCGCGTATGACATGAAATAACATATTGCAAGAACATTCAAATGAATCTTCTCCACACTATAAACTTATGTAGTCATAAAAGCTACCGAAAAACGTAACTTTAAAAAAACAGTTAGAATTATGTGCAGATGCACTTGAATTATTTCATGCTGACCATGTGTTGCGCTGGCTTCCCCCCCCCTTTTTTTTTCTTGTATTGGTAAGTGGCTGCCACCACTGGTTGCCGTGCGCGCTGGGTCATGCATGCTATTTTATCTGTTTTTTTTCTTTCTTATAATTGACTTAGGCTGCTATACACATATACAGCAGCCCTGCCCTGCCCCAGGCTATATATAATTGTGCACCTGTGCCTGTGCCTGTTTCACTCTTTATCTGTGGTTGCTGGTTTGGCGGATGTGGAGGTCAGATCTGACATGTCCATTCTTGGACCTGGTCGGCCTTTTACCTGCATCTGTCTGACTGGCACCCGGGGGTGACTCAGTTATGCTCCAGGTACTTTTGCAGTTTTTCCAGTCCTGCTTTACAGTTTTTTGCAGTTATGCTTTTAATTATTCAGGAGGCCGCTATGGCACAGTGATATGATAAACTTAGAGTAGGTACTGCCCCATATGAGAATGCCTTGTCGTGGCGGGGTAGCTCAAAGAATTGATCAATTGTTTGCTAAATGTCTCTATTTTTAAAAAAACAGTTAGAATTATGTGCAGATGCACTTGAATTATTTCATGCTGACCATGTATTGCGCTGGCTTCCCCCCCCCCCTTTTTTATTTTTGTAAAAGTCTGCCACATTTTAATAAATAATAATTCAGTCTACACAATGGCTACCTCCAGTGTAATCCGTCAGTACTCTGTATTTCACCGCGCCATCTCAAGTTTGGTCTGCAGCTTCTTATGTGATTGTTCGATTATGTGCTCTAATTCTACGTCATTTCCCAGATGAATTGGACTGGCCATATTAATAATCCCACATCCGAATTTCTGTACAGGTCAATATACATATCTACTAATAATGAGCTACTCGATCGCACATCGGGGTGCTCGGGTACGCATCAAGTATCACGGGTGCTCCAGTGTCATGCTCGATTCCCCACCCATTCTCGGCTGTTAGATAACTAATACACACGCGAGAATTGCCTGACATACCCCGGCAATCCCGGCATGTTTATTGGCTGTTTAACAGACACGAAACATACGAGCCGGGGAATCGATCATGGCGCTCGAGTACCCCGACGCGCGATCCAGTAGCCACTCGCTAGGCTCATCATTAATATCTGTTAAAAGCTCAGGTTATTGAAAACACAATTGTTGGAAGTCAAAACTGGGGATTCAGAGATACACCATATTTGTTTGCAATTTCCTAATGTGAAATTATAGTGCAATTTACTAATATGAAATTATAGTCCCCCACCCCAGAAGTAGCGCCACTCTTGTCTATCGGCTGTGACTGGTAATGCAACTCAGTGCAACTTGTGTCTGGATGATAGCTACAAACTACTGAGAAGTGTGGCACTGTTTTTTGGCTTGTCCCACTGAACTCACTGGGGAAAACGTACCATTAGACTCAATGCTGAGGGTAGGTGCAATCTCCAAAACTGGAACATGTAAAGTATTTTTTTAAAGAGAAAAGAACATATTGAGGCTGATTTACACAAATGAGCTATGCGAACAGAGTGACAGTTTCCTCTTAACAGTGTATCATCAACAGGGACCATGCTCTACTGGGTCTCATTAAGGACGTCCCGATGTTTAGAGTATGAGAAAAGCAGACCGATCTTCATCCTTTTTTGGTCTCTGTCCATTTTCACATCAGTGCAACCTCTGTTTTTTCTCATAGGCAAAAAAAATAAAATCCAGACTTCTACAGATTAAACAAAAAAAATGGACAGCACTCGATTGACACATGGATGGCAGCCGAGTGCCATTTGTTTTGTTTTTTGGCATGGACTCATTTTCTTGAATGTTCAAGCTTAATCTACAATTTGCTGGCTTTTTGTTTTCTTTTTTTGCGGACCATTGGTCCACACACAAAAAATTGGACATATGAGCAGACCCATAGACAATAACCTGTTTCATCGAAGAAAAAACTCGGATGGAATATGTACCTGAAAAGTGGTCGTCTGAATAACGCCTGAATGAATTTTACTTTTGCAGGATGGACATGGCTTTGGTTTTAGACAAACTTGGTGCAAATTCATTTCTTAAAAAGTAGTCTTGGCCTCATGAGCATGGCGTTTTGGTCAGACATCCTATTCTTTTTCATACATTTTTGGTAAGTAGATGAATAATTTTGACCCATTGTCTAAAATGGCCCCAAATAAACAGCAAAAAAACAAACTTGGAATTGACGAATGAACCCTGTGCATCCCCACCACTATGGTACAATACTGAACCCAAAAAACTGCAGGCAAAAGCGCTGTGTATACATGGCCGTACAATGCCTCCGAGCTGGAGTTTCATTGTACTTTGATATAGCCCTTGGGTAGTCTATGGCTTGAAGCTTGGGGGGGTCTGACTTGCATACACTCATTTGCAGGGTATATAATCCAAAATAAAAGCAGCATTTTGGTTTTCCTATGTTTCATCTTATACATTCCAACAGAATAAATATCTGGGCATTTACTTAATATACAAGTCTCATAAATAACAGATGTACAAAGGATCACACGTAATACAATACAACGTCAAGGTGAATTTACAATCTGCCAAGGTTAGGTGATCATTAGTTCGGCCATCCCCATTGGAGGTAACCATAAAAGCCGCTCAGTTGGACAAATTGTATCCTGTGCCCAGATGTGCGTCGGCGTCTAATACCTGGTGGGTTTTTAGAGCTCGTCCCGAGCTGCCCACTCTCCGATCCGTGCTCGCTTCAGTAGTCATATACGTAGAGGACAGGCCAGAACACGTGAGCGACGGCTCAGTAGTAGAAACAATGAGGCAGAATGAGCAGCTGGACAGGTCGTTCTTTTGTACAGGAGGCACTATCGAATATTGCAGAATAGTTTGACTCAGAAACAATGAAAAACATAAAGATTTCAGAACACATCCCAATGCAATAAATATATTAATATAATAGAATCCATAAACCTGTACATTCTAATATTACCGTCTATTCTAGTAACTGCACACGTATTAAATAAATGCTGCTTATTAACCATAGCAAGCGTGCAGCATTACTCCAAACGACAGTGCAAGTAATTCCAAAGCGACGCGGCACAATGGAGAGTGTCCATGTGCCCATCTTTAAAGGACGAACCAGCCGTTCCATCAGTATACAGATATAGCAGGGCCGACGTTCATTTTTTAAAATTTTTTTGTGTGCCCCGTGCTAACAACATAGCCCTATAGTTTTACCTACAGCCCTATGAAAACCCCTCAGGGCACATTTGGGCATATCTGCAAATGGACATTTCAGCCAACCAGCACCAGGCTGGAGCGCTTTGACCAGTTTGGTAATATTAAGGACTTTTCTAAGTACTCTTCTGATATATAACTCCCTCTCTCTATATGTAATACTTTGGCATAAAACTCTTGATTGATAAAAGGGCATATAGATCATCACTCTGTTAGGATAAATCTCGGAAATTCTTCATAAAGTAGATGTACAAAAACGCAGAAATAGCTTCTAAGGTACATAAAATGGGTGCCTGAGGTTTTCTGACTTAGCCGTAGACCAGTGGCAGACACAGACAGAAAAGACCATGTGCAGGAACAGAATATGGACTCTGAAGTCCAATAATAGCTCATCATAATGCATAATTTCACCTGTTTGGATGTGGAAATGAACCCCCTTATCATTGGTGCAGCTGCACAAGGGCCCAAAAGGTATGTCCGCCCCTGCCATAGACTGCCAGCCTGACCCTCCGCGCACTTCTCTATGTTTGACCACAACCACTAGCTATATGACTCTATAGCTTGCTGGGCATAGTATAGGAAAGATGTGTATCTTCGTACCGTGTTAGCCAGTAGATAGCCAGTAGATTTTCAGTTAGCCATTAAAAGGTATCAACCACTGAGGACTCTCAAGTCTAAATATTTTTCTGGGCATAGTATAGTCACTTATTGGGTAGTCACTTTGGCAAACCAAAAAAAGAGAGAGCCCCTAACATACACTTTGGTGCACAGGTAACATCAGAACTCAGAATTACTCTTGGTTCTTCTTGAAGGCAGCTGGGAATCTATAATATAATATATGGATTTTTCAATTTTCCTCTTGGATTGGTTTATCCGCCATCTTCAGTGAAAACGTCTCCTTCTTCAGCACAATCTTCAGTGAACGGGGCATTTAGAGAGGGCTTCTGGGCCCGGTAATGTCCTCTACGACTGTTGCACACGGTGCACAAGTATAATGCCTGAGATATTATTCTCTTTTCCTCTAGTGTCACGGGAGTTACATGTCCGGTAAGTCGGATATATTACCGGATTGATTTTGTTGTTGAGGATGCAGAAAATAGCCCATGGTATTCTGTTGAGGGATGTGAGACTGCTGAAACATACGCTGAGAATGGCCCGACTGTAACGATTCTGGATTTTGCATCTGAAACACAATAGAAATAGTGAAAAATAATACCAACATTGAAAATTGTAAACCTTCAATGGAACGTATCATCAGAAAACGGACAATTGTTTACATCAGGTTTTTAAGCTCAATTTATTTTTTAATCTTTGATAATTTTCTGTCCATAAAAAAAATCAGAACGATTATCATTTTCACAATGGATACTAGAATTGCACTGCTTAAGGGTATGCCACACTAAACAATATCGCTAACGGGATCGCTAAAAAACGTCACTATTTAGCGATCCCGTTAGCGATATTGTTCAGTGCGGCAGCTTCCAGCGACGAGCTTCCTGCTGTGATCTCGCTCATCGCTGGAATCATTCCGGACCCTATTTTATCGTCGGCGCTCCCGCTGGGTAAGTATCTTATCGCTGTGTGGCACCTTTTCTTAGCGATTTAGCGGTACTTTTGTACCGCTAAAGTCGTTAAGAAGATCGCTAACGGCGATAGCGTCGTTAACTATATCGCTAAATGTGGCCGCATTTAGCGATATAGAAACAATCCCGCTAGCGATCGCATTAGTATGCGTCGTTATCGTGATCGCTAGCGGGATTGTTTAGTGTGGCAGTACCTTTATTCTGCATATATCACTTTTCAGCTGTCTCATTATCATCACAGACAGGATTATAATGAAAGATAACACCTCTGTACAGAGCTGGTAACACATGATCCACCATTCACAGTAGATGATGGTCTCTGCTCACCTCCTCCCTTCACAATGATCACAGCATGTCTAGAAACCTCCACTGATTATCTCATAGATTTATAGTTAGTCTATTGTAATCTTTAGCCCATGTAGCTGCTGAAAAGGACAGGAAGTTTTAGTCAAGTGTGTGAAAATTGCAAGATTTTAGATTTTTTTTTTAAAGCACCACTCCAGCGTTTTTTTTTTTCTATTTCAGTGCTGGAGTGGTGCCACTAATATAAAAGTTCCTTGCCCCTAGTCTTATACTTACCAGCCGCTGTCTTCTGCTCCGGTCCCGCTTTCCACCTTTTGACCGCGACTTCTGACTGGCCGGAAGTGAGAGGTAATGGTCACAAGTTCTCAGTGTAAGTCTATGAGAGCCGCGTTCTGACTCTCATAGACTTACATTGAGTAGTAACTTCTCAAACAAACACCCCAACGATCCGGCAGGTCACAACCTGCAGAAGATGACCGAAGCCGAGCTGATTACATGGAAAGACGACAGCTGCCAAGTATCAGATTGGGGGCATGGAACTTGGATTAGTGGCACCACTACAACGGTAAAATAAAAAAAACGCTGGAGTGGTGCTTTAATATAGATAGTGACATAGAAGAATCATCAAAAATGATTAAAAAATACATTTTCCTGTAAAACTATGAATTAAACAATAGGTCATTTCTTGCAAATACATCCCCTTTTAAGTCCCAACAGTCAGAATGTATATTTGATCCTTACAGCTTTCTACCATTTACTTTACCTGAAGGTAGAGATGCTGCGGTTGGACTTGCTGTTGCTGACAATGGTGGAGGTGAACTGCAGCATGGGTCTGTTGGGGGGTAAAGCTGGCTGCAGGGACCATTACGGAGGGGGTGTACGCCGGAGCAGGAGACGCTGCAATCACTGCGCTACATGTGATTGGTTGCATTTGTATCGAGGGCGGCCGCATTTGTTGGTCCTGGACAAACCTGTCATAGAGAAACAACATGTAACACAAACATAACATTAAAGGGGTATTCTCAAGTTTGGAAGGTATCCCTATTCATGGGGTTTAGAATTAGATTTTTATGCTCCATATTTATCACAATAGCTCAAGCCGGAGCATGAATTTCTTTGTTTTGTCTAACATTATACCACCCCTTCTTTTACACCATTATTTTACGCCCAAATTTTGGAGCATTCTGTCGCATCTTAAAAAAAAAACACTACTTTTTTGCTACAACACTCCACCTTGCCATATGAGTCCAGTGGGCGGTCCTATTTAGTGAGTAACCGCGTTTCCAGTATGCACAACCTGTGACAGGTTCCCGTTAAAAGATATGCACAACTTCCAGGGTATTTTATTTTACTTAAATACGTGTACTTCTACTGCCTGTGGTATATCTAGAGTTTGATGGGCCCCGGTGAAAGAGTTTGTGTAAACCTCCAGTGAGCTGGGGGCTTCCCGGTAGGGATGGAGGTCCCAGTAAAGACAAGGTAGGGGATGAGAAATAAAAGTGGCACAAATACACAGCTATTTTTGACCAGACTAAAGAGAAATGTAAAAAGTCAAACAGTTCCAAAAGAACCAGATTTTTATGAGGTGTGTGCTAGAGCTGAGAAACATTTTTTTTTGCCTGACCCTGATCCAGATTCCCGTGAACCTTCACCAGCCTCAGCGCCTCTTCTAATTAGTAGGCAGGGTGCAACATAATGCATAATGATGATACCACCCTGGGCCTACTAAACAGAAGAGACACCGAGAATGCTGACCGGTAGGAGGAGGTTCAAAGGACTCTGGGCCGTTGGCCACGTATTGTTGACCAGGGTACTGCATCAGAATCTTTTTGCTCAACTCTAGACATAAATTATAGCTGACTCCATATAATACTAGCCCCGTCAAGCACAAATATGAACTTGCTTCCAGTATCTCTTGTTGGTAATAGCTGATTTCTGGTGATTCAAGAAAAAAAGTTCCCATCATGCTGGGAAGCTCCTTCAGCCACAAGCATGTTTTCACCTTCCTGACCAGGCCAATTTTTACATTTCTGACCACCGTCAATTTATGTGGTAATAACTCTGGAACGCTTCAACATGTCCAAGTGATTCTAAGATCGTTTTTTCATGACACACCGTGCTTCATGTTAGTGGTAAATTTTGGTCGATATGATTTGCGTTTATTTATGAAAAAATTACAAATTTGACAAAAAAATTTGAAAATTTGAAAATTTTCAAACTTTTAATTTTTATGCCCTTAAACAAAATTAGTTATACCACACAAAATAGATTATAAATAACATGTACCACATGTATACTTCACATCAGCATCATTTTTTTAAACAGATTTTTTTTTGTTAGGAAGTTAGAAGGGTTGAAATGTACCGTAATAAGAATTTTATATATTTTTACGGCAAAATTTACAAAACTAATTGTTTTAGGAATCATATCACATTTGAAGGGACTTTGAGGGGCCTATGTGACAGAAAGTACCCAAAAGTGACACCATTTTAAAAACTGCGCCCCTCGAAGTGCTCAAAACCACATTCAAGAAGTTTATTAACCTTTTAGGTTGATTCCCAGGAATTTAAGCAATTTGGAAGGAAAAAATGAAAACTTTACTTTTTCCCACAAAAATCTTGTTTTTGCCCCAAAATTTTCATTTTCATAACTGTAACAGGAGAAAATGGACCTCAAAATTTGTTGTGAAATTTCTCCTGAGTACACCGATACCCAATATGTGGTGAAAAACCATTGTTTGGGCACACGGCAGGGCTCAGAAGGGAAGGCGCACCGTTTGACTTTTGGAGCACAAAATACACTGGAATACATAGTGGACACTGTCAGAGACACATCAGGGACTTTTGCAGAGCCCCTGATGTGGCTAACAGTAGAAAACTGTTGATATTTGTGATCCGATTTGTTATTCCAGAGAAATCCACATTTTTCTTATATGTAAAGGAGCTGTTCCAGGCTATGGGGTGAACATAGATCTCCCTGAGAATCTGCTTCCAGAGATTATTTAAATGAAAGGGGACATTACCATTGTGAGTCATGTAATACCTGGACCCGTTGAAGCGTAGTGTGTATGCGAAACGGCCGTAGTCACCTGCGCTCCCCTGCCTTTATGCAACTAATAAAGAAGTTTTTTTTACCGATCAGTGTCCATGGAGTGCCATCCTTCATTTTCTATCCTGCATATCTGAATGAGCTCATCTGCTGGGGTGTTCACATGCACCTGTGAGTCTTCAGTGCAAGAAGAAATTTGGCCGCAAGCTGAATCCTATGCTCGTGTGGAGATACGCAAATTTGTTTAGTGCCGGTTTTTCTTTCATTTCACAGTATGTAATTACTGACACTTTGCTCTCATGATGACGTACATCTCTGCAGTGAGATCAGAACTACCACAGTACAGCAGAGCTAACACTGGAATGAGTCAGTTCTCTTCTGTCAAATTAGCACATTTTCACATTTGTGCTCTCACAGTGCTTCAGCTTCCATGTCACAGGCAGCATGTCATTGTCTTTGCAATGAGACAAGGTTCAACGCTACTGTACTGTGTTGGTTATAATCACACACAGCTCTGCAGTGAAGTCAGAACAAACACAATTTACAGCAGAAGTGAACTTATCCTCATTACAAAAATGTTTGCAGCTGCATGTGTCATCTCACAATGCTTCAGCTTCCATCTCACAAGCAGCCAGAGCTAACAGCACTGCGAGAAGACAACTGCAAACTTGCTTGTTGTGTTTTTAATGAGACAAGATTAAACTCTGCTGTACTGTGTTGGTTATAATCAGTCACAGATCTGCAGCAGAACTGTCAGCACTATGAGAGGACAAGTGCTCCTGTAAATGTTTGTAATGAGACAAAGTTCACTTCTGCTGTACTGTGCCAGCTTTCATCTCACTGCAGAGCTGTGTGTGATTATATACATTACATGTATCACATTGGTAACTCCTCTTTTTACTTAAAATAAGCTCTGTAAGCAGATTCTCAGGGAAATCTATATCTGGCCCATAGTCCACACCAGCTATAAGAAAAATGTGGATTTCTATGGTCCTACATGCCCATATGGCCTAGGAGGTGTGATCCTACTGACAGATTCACTTTAAACGCATGCATTTTGTATGGAAAATCTTTTTTTATTGAATTTCATTAAACAAAAAGTACACAATTTGCCTTTGATAGCCACTATCTATTGCTGGCTGAAGATTGCGTTACCTAAAGGTCCATTTACACTGCATGATTAAGAGCAATATAATCATGTAGTCTAAATAATCTGAAGATCACCCAAAGAGCGAGTCCCCACATATACTGCAGGCCAAGTGGACAGGCGCAGTGTGAGTCCTCTCAGCAATTTATAAAGACATGACTGTTCAGTCTGTGGTCATAAATCAAATGAGAGCAGTTCAGTAACAGATAAAGAGTTATAAACTCCCTGTGAACTCACTGATAGTTTCAGAGTTAATCCCATTCTACAGTCACCAATGAGCAGGGAAACAACAGGCTTAAGGTACTGCACCTAAGCTATCCCGTAGCGATCTCGTTAGCGTTGCATACTAATGAGATCGCTAGCGGGATTGTTTCTATATCGCTAATGCTACCGCATTTAGCGATATAGTTAACGACGCTATCGCCGTTAGCGATCTTCTTAAGACTTAGCGTACAAAAGTCCGCTAAATCGCTAAGAAAAGGTGCACACAGCGATATATACTTACCTGCGGGCCCGACGAGAATAGGCCGGACGATTCCGCGACGAGCGAGTACAGCAGAAGCTCGTCGCTGGAAGCTGCCGACGAACAATATCGCTACGGATCGCTAAATAGGACGTTTTTAGCGATCCGTTAGCGATATGTTAGTGTGGCATACCTTTAAAAGTCAAGCGGTGCAACATGTCTAATGAAACCTAATTGCAAAACTTATTTTTAGGCCAAAATAAATGCATGCAAGTAAAAAATAATGTGCCCAAAGGTGTAAATATCTTGTAAACTCTGCAGGACACATACATACTTATATCTGTAGTTAAAAGATAGGAAATCACATTGTGTACCTCAAATGCCTGTCTTGAGTGAAATCAGATGATTGGGATCTGTCCACATTATCTGATGAAATTCGTGAAGAAGAAGCAGAAGCGGGGTTGTGAGTTTGTGAGAACATCATAGTATTATTATATAGAGGCATCACAATGTTGCCATGAGTCTGTAATACAGCTGCTTGCTGTGTCTGGTTTGTTCTCATCATCCGCTGTTGCCTTTGTAACTGTTGCTGCTGGTGCTGATGTTTCTGCAGCTGCTGTTGCTTCTGTAGTTGTTGCTGCTGCTGTTGCTGCAGCTGGTGCTGTAGTTGCTGGTGCTGTAGTTGCTGTTGTGCTTGCTGGACTTGCTGATGCTGGTGTTGCGGTGCTTGCTGTTGTATTTGCTGATGCTGGTGCTGTGGCACTTGCTGTTGTATTTGCTGATGCTGGTGCTGCCCCGTTGGTTGCTGTATTTGTTGGTGCTGGTGTTGCGATGCCTGCTGTTGTATTTGCTGAGTGTGCTGGTGCTGCTGACTTTGAGGGTGCTGCTGGTGAGTTGTGTTCTTTTTTGTACATGTAAAATAGAAATGAGCAGCTGTTAATTGATGAAAAAAGCAATATATCTAATAATAGATTAAATATTCTCAATTTTAGCTATATAACTGGAAATAGTTGCATACATTAAAATATATGTATTAAACATCTAGAACACACTGTTAATTCACAGTTTATAACTTAGGTGCTCTTATTGGATACTGTGAAATCTTACTTAAAGGGAAAGTCACCCCAGGAAATGACCTATTGTTTAAAACACATTTTGATGCATTTTTTACATGTGAATGTTTTTCACTCTATATCCAAGTCTGTATTAAAATAAAAAAAAATAGGAATCTTGCTATTTTCACAATAAACACTGACTATTTTATTCCAAGAAATTTACATGTGCATTTGTAGCAATAGACAGATACAGACTCTATCCTCTGTATTGAAGCATCTAATGAGCGTGTGCAAAGTCACTGTGAAGGGAGGGAGAGCTGTTAGAACTGATATCACCTTGGATCCTGTGTTATCAGCTGGGTATAAACGTGTTACCTGCCATTGTAATTCTGCCTCTGACGATGAGCATTTTAAATGATCATTTTGAGTCCAACTATTAGAGTTTACGAGTCCAAGTGTATTCAGTCTCCGCCAATCCACTGTCAATCACATTAAGTGGGTGGAGATTGCATTTACACTTTTAAAAAGTCCATAGCTTGAGAGGGATTTCAAAGTAAGTACACCAGCCTCAACAGATTTAAGATATCTATTTAATAATGTAAGCAGTCTGTATTGTGGCAAATGAAGCTTTAACAACAGGTATAAATAATAATTACAAAAGGGATCTATTTCTTTTAAATAGGATCTATTTCTTTTATTGCATCCCTACATCCATCCTGAATCTAACACTTATTTATCATAGTTGGCCTACTTAACATAAGACTGCACCCAAAAAAAAACTTTGCCTTACAACAACTTGCAAGTGGAGGACCCACAAATGTCCTATTACAGCATGTAGACATCCCGAGGCAAGACCCCCTTTATGACCAAAGTGGATAGACGCCAAAGATCAGAAGCTTCATTGTAATTAGTCGACGACGTGATGGATGCACAAGGCTTAGTTACCTGATTCGGTGTCACGTACTGTTGAGCGGAGGTTATCTGAGATCCACAAAAGCGTTTGGAGCTCATCATGGACTGAGATTTCTTTCCCATTTCCAGACCTTGCCTGGCTGCTACTCCAGACTGGCGTGAGACCCTTCTTGAATCAGACTGCTGTACATTATTGAATCCCATTGATATTGGTTGCTGCATAAACATCTTCACAAAAAAGGAGAAAAATATATTTTTTCATTTAAGACATTACTATTCAAATAAAATATGTTCAATCAATATATATATTGTTGTTAGTTGATCAGAATCACCACCCAAAGGGTGCTAAAAAGGGTGGCTCATCAGGAAAACCCCATTCCGTAATCCTCCAGATTCACGTTAATGGGATAATACAATAATACTTGCAACGCTACTAAGAAAGGAATAAATGAGACATCAAGCCAAAGAGAAAGAATCGAAGAAGCTCACACGATCGCCAAATCAGATGATCAGCGGAGGTGCAGATAGTGGGACCCTTTTATCTTCAGGATCCCACTGTTCCCCTGCTTACAACCTTCAAAGAAACAGTGCTCTCCTAATGATTGACAATCTGGACCACCATCATGACTAAGCCATTGGGCACAACTGTGCGCTCTCCGACGCTGCAAGAAGAGGCAACATTGTCTCTGCCGCATTGAAAGAGTGCAAGTACATTGAGGCCGGCCAGCTCTAACGATCCACAAAGTTTCAGAGAAGTGCTTCCAAGCTCTACAGCACAGAACTTACAAGCCCTACGCTCCTCGCTTAGAAAGCTGAACATGGCTGATAGACTGCAGATGTGAGCGGAACCCGAGGCAACAGGCAGTAAACTATAGAATTAAAAATCTTTCCAAAAAAGAAGGTTTTTTTAAGAAGTAAATTGCAAACTCACTTTTTACAAGCAGTTTTACCAATTCAAGAAGATGAGACAACCTCTTAAAGGGAACCAGTCACTTTGAGAAAAGCTGCTCACCTGTAGATTTATAGTTAATCTGCAGGTAAAAAGTTTTAACACCCTGTGACAGGGTGAGAATGATGTATTATTCTCCATGTAGCTGCTCACTTCATGGAATAGGGGTGGTGCAGGGAATGGTTACAGTCACTGCTCAATATACAGCTATAATCACTCCCCGGTACTTTGATTGAAAGGCCGCTATGTAGCAGAGCAAGCAGTGAATCAGTGTCGGGGACTTAATACAGTGCAACAACAGTATAGTGAGCGGTGACTGGTAACCGCCGCCCTAATGACTGGTAGCAAGCGGCTAAAGGGAAAATAAAACTTAATTTTCTCCCTGTAGCTGCTTTTCCAGTAAGGCCGGCGTCATACTGGCGAGTTTGATGCGAGTAAGTTGCACGACTTTCTTGCATCAACACCCGGCACGGCCGCCCACTCTCGGACCCGAGTGTGCGGCTGCATAGAAATACATGCAGCCGCACACTCGGGTCCGAGAGCGGGCACCGTGCCGGGTGTTGATGCGAGAAAGTCGTGCGACTTACTCGCATCAAACTCGCCAGTGTGACGCCGGCCTAAGTCAACTATACAGTGTTTGCATGCTATTTATGTGTATATTAACCCTATATCTGCAGGTAAATGGCATTTTTCAAGGTGACCTGTTCTCTTTTTTTTTTCCATTTCACACAGTTATTGACAGGTTGACAGGTTCCTGTTAAATAGACCTTATGTTTGATACCTGCAAATTGGAGTCCTGCACCAGCTGCAGCTGTTCCTTTAAGACGTCTAGCTCTTGCTGTTGCGTTTTGATGTCGGCCTGTAATATCCGCGTCCTCTCTTCCAGCTGCTCCTTCAGTTGAGTCACCATCCCGAGGTGACTGGGGTAATGACAAACCGGCTGCAGAACAGAATCAAAGTTGTTGTTGAGTTGATCGTAAGAGTGAAATTTGTTAGTTTTAATCTTTAAAAAATATGTAACAAGACAATCAAGGAAAAAGGACATTCTAAAATGTTTTCCCCAGACAGATAAAACCAGACGCCTGGTCAAACAAAGAACAAATAACACATAGAATTATGAGAGGTACAAGAGTAGTAGACAAAGAACAATTGAGAAGAGATGAAGCGAGAAGATGACAAGTCTCCTTTAGATGAAATATGGGTGTTGGTAGATACAACAGAAGCTTCCCAGATGAGATCATGGAGGCCGAGCATAATGGATATATATATATATATACCATGTGTATATATAATGGGGTGTATATAAGTTTGTGTTAACAAAGAACAGCAGAGACTAGTGATGAGCACAAGTGCTCGTTTCTCGAGTTTGCCGAGGGTGCTCCTCTAATGCCATGTTCAAGTCCCCACGCCGGCATGTTTCATGGCTGTTGCCCGTGTATGTCAGGCATTCGCCGCAGGTTTTGTGTCTAACAGCCATGAAACATGTGGAGATGAGTAGTGATGATCGAGTATGCTCGTTGCTCAGGTTGGCTCGGGTGGACTCCGAGTATTTGGAAGTGCTCGGAGATTTAGTTTCGGTCCATGCTTCAGAATGATTTATGGCTGCTGGACAGCCTGAATACATGTGAGGATTCCCAAACAAACAGGCATTCCTCACATATATTCAGGCTTGTCCAGCAGCCATAAATCATGCAGATGCATGGACAGAAACTAAATTTCCGAGCATGCCAAAATACTCGGAGATCTTCTGAGCATGTTCGGGAAAACCTGAGCAACAAGTATACTCGCTCATCACTAGCCATGATACTCGGTGCATACCCGAGCACCGTAGGCAAACTCGAATAACGAGCCCTTGTGCTCATCACTAGTAGAGACCAGATGAAACTGCAGAAGAGTGCAGGTCATATATGTGCTTTAGTAAGAAGAAATCTGGGAGCTGTAAGATATAGCAGATGAATATAAAATCATAGAGGCAGAGTATATGGGATATATATTTTTTCATATCTTATTTCTATATTATTTGTATTTCCTGTATGAACCTTTAGACATTTTTTGTTGATTTGGCCACGTAAGTGAGCTGCATTATTTCACAGACATTTTGTGAGAACCTATTTAGAATTGCATCCTTGAATCCAGCTGGTAATTGCAACACATCAATCAGTACAATAATCAATAAATGAGTGAATATTCATGTGCTTTTTTTCTTAACTAAGTTGTTCTTAGTTAAGTTGTTCTTCTAAATGACCCTATAATAATCCCCGACCTGTGTGTCAAACATACCTTATAAAATCCGTACGTAGTACAAGTTTATTTGTTTTTTATAAATCAACAACATGCTTTAAAGATAAGGCACTTTGTAATCTATCTTATTGGAGAAATATGCCTGTTTCCCTGCACCCATTATTTACTCTCAAACACTGCTCAAATCTGTCTGCAAATCTGTCCCCAGTACTACCTATAAAAAGTCTATGGAGAAAGGAAGGTAAAGAATCTGTAGAGAGACAGTAGCAGGAGGAGAAAGAAAGGAAAACTGCTGAGGCTTCTAGTGCAGAGGGAGAAACGGCTAAATCTGCAGGATACAAGTCACATACAGTACTGGCCATAAATAGTGTTATATTCCTCATGTGCACACATTTATTCTGAAAAGTGCAGATACACGTTTAGTCTTTCTAATTAATAAATTGACTGTAATTCTTCATTTTCATACTAGACGTATGTTATTTTTTAGCAACGCTGATTATCCAAATTCTTGAACAATTACTATTTCTATGAATAGTTTAAGAGTGCTGCAAGCAAAGCAATAGTGAGATAGTGCAACATGTAGTAATACAGAGTGCCTATGGGTCACAGTATAAATAATACTGCATTGTAGAAGTACTCCTCCTATCAAAGTTTTTATCCTCTTAATATATTGCTATTGTCATATTACACAGCACTGTGCACTTACAATTGCTCATTTTGTCTTGCTACCAAATAATTCTTCTCTTTTCTCTTCTCTATGTAGAAACAGGAAGTCTCTTGTCCCTGCATTTATCACTCCCCTCTTCAACTCCTGACCCAGCTGCTCCCTCCTCCCCCTGCCATTGACTTTTGCAGTGACTCATGAGTCATGCAGGGAAAATTGACCTCCTGTTTCTACATAGAGCTTAGACGCATTCAGCTAGTCAGTTTTTAATCATGTGAAGTCAAAGATCTAATGGAAAAGAGAAGAATTAACTGGGTAGAAAGGCAAAATGAGCAATTGTAAGTGCACAGTGCTATATAACCTGATGATTGCTATATATTAAGAGGATAACGTTTTGATGGGAGGAGGCGTTCTTCTTTAAAGGGAATCTGTCACCTCGTTTTTGACTTATAAGGTACGGCCACTGCCTTTCGGGGCTTATCTACAGCATTCTATGATGGTGTAGATAAGCCCCTGATCTAACCTGAAAGATAAGAAAAACAAGTTTTATTATACTCACCCGAGGGCGGTCCAGGTCCGATGGGCGTCGCAGGTCCAGGTCCGGCGCCTCCCATCTTCATGTGATGATGTCCTCCTCCTTGCTTGGTGTCGGGCTCCTGCGCAGGCGCACTGTTCTGCCCTGTTGAGGGCAGAGCAAATTACTGCAGTGCGCAGGCCCCGGGAAAGGTCAGAGAGGCCCAGTGCCTGCGCAGGAGCCGCGACACGAAGCACATCACATGAAATGGGAGGTGCTGGACCCGGACCTGCGACTCCCATCAGACCGGACCGAATTGGACCGCCCCCGGGTGAGTATAATATAACTTATTTTTCTTCTCTTTCAGGTTAGATCAGGGGCTTATCTCCACCGTTATAGAATGCAGTAGATAAGCCCTGAAAGGCAGTGGCCGCAGCTTATAGCTGAAAACGAGGTGACAGGTTCCCTTTAAGTGGTGTCCTTCAAGCAGTTTGCTGTAGAATGAAGATCTACACATTTTATCAAATATCTCATTGCGAAATGTGGAATGATCCCAGTCTTCTGGCTACATGATATCTTCATATTTACCATGATGGCTTGCTGTGGTGAAATAGTCGGCTGTGAAACATGATGTTGGGATATATGTTCAGTGGATGGTTGAGAAGTTGCCACCGGCTAGAGAAAAACATAGATGATTTTATTAATGAAATGATAGTTCAAGGTACATGTTTTGCACATGCAATAACTGCCTTTGCATTGCTATGGTCACACGTGTGTATATACCTGGTTTGCACTGGGTGCCATTCTTATTTGGGGCATCTCTTGCTGGTTCAGAGTCATGGAGTGTCTAGAAGGAGTACTGGCTTCTGTATGTCGCATGGAAGATGTGGCTAAACATAGCAGAAAGTTGCATTAGGAGCAAAATATGAATATCATAAATATATATATGCTGCTGTATGACGAAGGAAACAATAAGATAACACATCAGTGTGGAATAAATCTGGCACAATAAAGGACAAGAAGTGCAGGAGTATACGTACAAGCGGAGTCTGAAAGGGCCGTGTGGGACGATCTGCGGGAACTGTGTGACGAGACAGACATTCCTTCCCTGCTCGGCTCCTGGTTATTTGTACATTGCCTAATATCTAGATAGGTGTTTTGGATCTGGTTTTAGAAGAGAAGACAATAAAGTTATTACTTCAATGCAGATAAGTAGTAAAATACAAGAATATTTGTTATATAATTCACTCCATCAAGCATATGTGACAATGAGTGACATCCAGGCTGGGGCTACCCGCTTACATTGGCTGCGATACCGGTTAGGCAGCCAGAGATCACTGTATGATCCGCTACATCGCAGCATAATGGAGATGACTATGGTTGCATTACGAACCGGTAGGTACAGTGACACGCAAGTCACAAAAAGTTGGAACCAGGTGGATTTTTTTGGGTTGCATTGTGGGTCATAATGTAACCTCATTAATTACATTTTACTGAGAAGTAGCAGCGGCATATAGTGATTTTTGAACATGTGACCTGTGTTGCGGCCAAAGTGGCAATGTAGCCCCAGCCTAAAAGAACTCTATATAGAAGTAGTTGGAGCATAAGAGTAATTCCAGGTAGCCCTAAATATATATTTCTTCAACTATAAATGGACAGAAAAGGTAGTACCATGTTTTTAAAGGGAATCTGTCAGCAGATTTTTGCTAATTAATCACCATGATGTAGGGAAAGAGACCCTGATACCAGCAATGTATCACTTGCTAGGCTGTGTGTTTTTTAAATAAAATCAGTGTTTTATCAGCAGGAGATTATCACTGCAGGACTAGGTGTCTCATGCCTCCCAGTCTAACAATGCCCCCACCAGTGATTAACAGTTTTCTGTCAATATATAATGTACACACAAAGCTGCCAATTGGGTGTGTGTGGGTTGAACACAGCTCAGTATTCTGAGCACTGCTAAAACTGCAGCAGAGAAAACTGTGATTTTATCACATCTGCTGCACTTAGTAAAGTAAGTGATACATCGCTGGAATCTCTGTCCAAACACTCATGCTGCTCTCAGATTACATAGAAGAAACCTGCTGACGGATTCCCTTCAACAGAACCTGTCAGTAGGATCTCACCCCCAAAACTATTTACATGCGCATGGAGCTCTTTCATAGACAAGTCCAGCAATACAGTTACATGGCCGGTCCGTTCCTCCTTTACTGAGAAATCAGCATTTGAATTCATATGCAAATGAGGCTGAAGGGCTATGGTAGATCTGAAGCCTCTGTCACTGCAGCTGTATTCTCTGTCCAGCGCCTCCTCCTAATGCTTGACTGACAACCGCTATGCTGTGCGACTTCAGGCAAAGGAGTGGCCGATCAAACAGGAGGAGGCAGCTGTGGGGAGGGAATAGAGCTGGAGTGACAGAGGCTTCAGATCTACTATAGCACTTTAGCCTTATCTGCATATCAATACAAATACTGATTTCTCAGTAATGGAGGAACGGACTGGCCGTGTTACGGTATCGCTGGACTTATCACTGAAAGATCTACATGTGCATGAATAGCTTGTAGTGTGAAATCCTGCTGACAGATTCCCTTTAACACAGTTTTATAGCTGAATTAAGACTATTTTCGGCACATGCTTCATTGACTTGTTTCATACACCCCCCTAAAAAGTTCAATAGAACCATAGAGGTGATTTGGGGCTGTATGTCATGAGGTGGGTGTCACTGCTACATGAGGAATGTGACGGCTGTGTCTGCAGATTGCACCTAGAAGGATCCTTCGCTTCCCGGGACATCGCCCAGGGCTGTCCTGTTATGCAGTAGGCACAGCTGATGGAGCACTTTTATCATTCCGTAAAAGTTCAGCAGGTATTAAAGAAAACTAAATGACATAACCAGCAGTCACGCGGCCAATCATAAGTGTTAGGAACTGTCAATCTGACGGGTGCACATTACCTTTAATGACGAGTCTGCAGTTTCCAGGGCGGACTCCTCCAGACCCAGGTCTCGCCTCCTCTCTGCTCGGACTTCAGCATAACTGTAGAACGGTACGATATGTTATAGGGAGCGAGGAACATGTGTTCTCTGCAAGCGTTAATGTTAGATTGACATATGTCGATCCCTACTGTACGCCCGTACACTATCACACCATTGAAAAGTATATGGGTTTTCTATAATGCTATAGTCAGTAGAGGGCGCTATATACCAGATGTAACGCTGGCTGATTATTTGCACAGGTTCAAGGATCTACATGTAGAATATGTGGAGGGTTTTGTACAAGAGTTAATCTCTGACTCTGCTTGCAAAAACAAATTTCTGTAATTTAATGATAGTAAAAAGTTATTATCTATAGGATAAGGAATTATTTGCTGTTTGCTGGGTATCCAATTGCTGGCACCTCCAGTGATCCTCAGATTGGGGCTTTAGAACCCTGAGAACAGCATTTCCCTGTACCTACCACTAGGGGCAGCTCACTGCATAGCATTGTTTACATCTGCTTGAGTTCTATAACAGCTGTATAAAACCAATTGCACTGGGCTCCCCCTAGTGGTGACTGGACTCCGGAAGAAGGGAAGTAAAGGGATTTCCAGCCCAATTCATCATTTCTACCAGTTTTATGGCATGAAAACCTCTAAATTTGTGACTTGTTAATTTGTAAGAAATGTATCCAAAGATTTTTGCATTTTTGTAAATCGTCTTTTGTGGTAGTGTTCTAATTTTTACATCAATGGGGCTTTTCCTGAAGTTTTAGATGAATTCATCAAACACAACTTTATATATATGAAAAAAACTTGCTAAATTTTATGTAACCCCAGGCCCCTCGCATAGTCATTCTATGTAAGTCAATTATTTTGCTACACATGCGACTTTTCTTGCTAAAAAGTGGCAAAAAAAAATCAAAGACAATTTTTGGCTTTGTGCAAAAAATGCAAATCGCCACTTTTATGAATTTGGAGCAAACAAATCAACAAAAAATGACAAGTCAAAAAAGAAAAGTGACTTAAAAAAAAGTAACTGTGCCCTTGGCGTTCTGAGTGAAAACCAAAGATCCAATTAGGTTGGACATTAAAGGAGTTTTCCAGGACTTTGATAGTGACGGTAAATCCTTAAAGGGAATCTGTCACCAGGATTTTGCTCTTCCATCTGAGAGCAGCATAATGTAGAGAAAGACACACTGATTCCAACGATGTATCACTTACTAGGCTGCTTGTGTCATTTTGCTAAAATCCCTGTTTTATCTACTGCAAATCTAGCAGTTCTCTGAATGTGGAGCTCTGTATAACCCCGCACACACCACTTATACAGAGCTCATAAATATGGCTGACTACATGGCAGCAGGTTCACTAGTCCTCTAGTGAGAATCTCCTACTGATAATACACTGATTTTATAAAAACTGCACCAAGAAGCCGAGTACGTGATACATCGCTGGAATCAGGGTCTCTGCCCCTACATTATGCTGCTCTTGGATTGGGTAGCAAAAACCTGGTGACAGATTCTCTTTAATATAGGCCATCAATATAATATGGAGAAGAATCTTTGCAAATCAGTCCAATTAAAGTGAATAGGACTGAGTTGCAATACGAGACAGAGCCACTACTCAATGTATACAGCTGTGCCTGGTAACCAATGCCAATGCCAGACTCCCCGTTTGGTGCGGGCTCTGGTGCTGAGCCCACACCTTTCCGGGTACATGTCAGCTGATTTATACAGCTGACATGTGCCTCCAACAGCTGCGGGTGGAATTGCGATCCACCTGCGGCTGTTAACTAGTTAAATGCCGCGGCGTCATTTAAGTCGCGTTTCTGGCAAGCGCGTCGGAAATCCCGACCATCAGTGACCCTGTCACGTGATCGCGGGTCACCGATGTGTTGGCATGACAACCAGAGGTCTCCAGCATACCTCTATTGTTGTCACTGCTGGATTGCTATGAGCGCTGCCTGGTGGACGGCGCTCATAGCAAGTCAGCAGTTCTGCTACATACAGGAGATCTGATCATCGCCTGTATGTAACAGAGCCGATCGAGTTATGACAGCTTCTAGTCTCCCATGGAGACTACTGGAGCATGCCAAAAGTAAAAAAAAAATGTTTTTAAAAACATAAAAAAAATAAAAAATAGATAAAAGTTCAAATCACCCCCCTTTTGCCCCATTCAAAATAAAACAATAAAAAAAAATCAAAGATACACATATTTGGTATCGCCATGTTCAGAATCGCCCGATCTATCAATACAAAAAAGATTTAACCCGATCGCTAAACGACGTAGCGAGAAAAAAGTCAAAATTCCAGAATTATGTTTTTTTGGTCACCTCAACATTGCATTAAAATGCAAAAATGGGCGATCAAAAGATCGTATCTGCACCAAAGTGGTATAATTAAAAACGCCAGCCTGGCACGCAAAAAATAAGCTCTCAACCAACCCGAGATCACGAAAAATGGAGACGCTACGAGTATCGGAAAATGGCGCAATTTTTTTTTTTTTAACAAAGTTTGGAATCTTTTTTCACCACTTAAATAAAAAAAGAACCTAGACATGTTTGGTGTCTGTGAACTCGTAATGACCTGGAGGATCATAATGGCAGGTCAGTTTAAGTATTTAGTGAACATGGTAAAAAAAAAAAAAACAACAACTGTGGAATTGCACTTTTTTTGCAATTTCACTGCACTTGTAATTTTTTTCCCGTTTTCTAGTACACGACATGGTAAAACCAATGGTGTCGTTCAAAAGTACAACTCGTCCCGCAAAAAATAAGCCCTCACACGGCCATATTGACGGAAAAATAAAAAAGTTATGGCTCTGGGAAGAAGGGGAGCAAAAAACGAAAACGCAAAAGCGGAAAACGGCCCGGGGTTAAGGGGTTAACTTTAATAACAAGTTTCCATATTTTGTACTGTCAGTGTGCACGGGTGCCTAGTCTAGGTTTCGCTAAGTGACCGTATGACTTTTGTCTGTAACAGAGTTTTTTGCTTGAATTTCAAAACTTCAGAAACCATTCAAGACAGAACTGAATAATAGGAAAAGCACAAGGCCAAACAGCTGCGAGGATTTGGCACCGGATTGGGGGCTGCGTCGCTGTTCTGTTCCTAAACTAAACTGATCTTCACAACAAGATGAGGAATTCTTACCTAACGACAGTGTGTGTACAGACAATAAACTCCGGCTTGGAATTCCACTGATGATAGGTGATGTAGTAGTGCGTCTGCAGCCAGATCCACTGTTGGCCTTTGGTTAGAAACCTGTAGTAACAGGACTTTCCCTTCCCATATTGCATCACTAATAGGCAATGAAGGAAAAACAAAATAATCAGCGACAGACATATAAGGGACACTAGAGCCAAGAATATGCTGAGAATCGAATGAAAGCATAGCATACAGTAAATCAGGGACAATGGGAAAGCATAAGGTATGATATTAAGAAGCTTTACAAAATTCTTACAAGTTCTGCAATCCATTTATTACAGATGTAGCAGAGTGTAAATTACTATTCAGAACCTTAGGGCTGGATTATTTACAGTATTGTGGGAATACATAGAAGGGATTACCTGTAGGCCCAGCTTCAGCTACACAGCAGACAAAGTGGTATCACTACATGACAAAGCTAACCCTGACATATCTGGCAAACATAGCTCTGCAATATCTCACTTATTATTAAAGGGATGGTCCGAAACTAACACTGATATAATCTTAAATGTCTGTTTATTTAATGTAATAATCTAATTGGTTTTCTAATATATTTTAAGTAAAAATTCTCTATCATTCCCTCTCTACATAAACTGCTTTATTTTATGTTTTTACCAATTTCCTGTTCAATGATATTTTGTTTGAGAACTCCCAATGTGATGTCATCAGGGGCCGAGGCTGCGATCACTGCGGCAGCCTCTATACCCACCCTCAAACAATCCGCTGCAGCCTCTGTCACCAGGAGTTTGCTAGTCCCTGCTTTACTAAGCATGAGTGGGTTGTCAATTCTGATGTTTGCGGAGTAGGATCTTCTCACTGTGCAATATTCTTTTTAATGCACAGTGACAGTGCGCTCCCTTGCCAGGTCTAGTGAGAAGTGACAAGCCAGCCAAGAGGGTGCACTGTCAGTGTGCATCGTAAGTAGAGAACTTGGAGAGCAGAATAGAGACCAGATCCGCCCTTGAAAGTGATGTCTTTTTGGGGGTGGAGCTAGTCTCTGTTCTCGCTGATCACTGGATTCTCTCCTTACAATACTCACTGACAGTGCGCTCTCTCTTGCCAGCTTGTCATTTCTCATCAGAGCCAGAAAGGGAGTGCATTGTCACTGTGCATATTGCACGGTTACAAAATCCTACTGGAATTGACAACCGACACACGCTCAGTACAGCAGGGAATAGCCCAGCACCGGAAATGGATGTAAGTGATGACGCTTCATATCAGGGTAGGGAATTTTTAATTAAAGTATATTAGAAAAGCAACATTTTTTTAACATTAAAGAAGCACTTATAATTGCTCATTTTGCCTTATCACCCAGTTAATTTTTCTCTTTCCTCTGCTCTATGTATAAACAGGAAGTCTCTTGTCCCTGCATTTATCACCCCACTTTCCTACTCCTGACCCAGCTGCTCCCTCTCACCCCTCTCCAGGGACTTTTGCAGTGACTCATTACTCATACAGGGAAAATTGACCTCCTGTTTCTATATAGAGCTTAGAAGGATTCATCTAGTCAGTTTTTAATCACGTAATGTCATAGACCTAATGGAAAAGAAATAATTGGTAAAAAGGCAAAATGAGCAATTGTAAGTACACAGTGCTATATAATATGATGACTGCAATATATTAATAGGATAACAATTTTGATGGGAGTGATTTGTGAAAATAAATAGATATTTAAGATAAAATTAGTGTTACTTTCGGACCACCCCTTTAAGTTGCAAAGTCAGGTGGATAACTGTATTGTAAATTCTCATAAACTATTTCCTCTTTTATGTTCCAATTTGTTATTGAGCCCTTCTTCAATCTTTGAGGAGAGTCTCTCCATCTGAGCGATCGGGGAGGGTCTCAGCACCCAGATCCCCCAATGAACAAAGCTGCCAACATGTCTCTATGACATGTCAAGTGTTCTTAATGTGGACCCTTTTTAAAGGATTTAGAGGATTTTAAGACATATTTTTTTGTTTTATTTCTTTTAAAAACAGTGCCACTCTTAGTCACAGGTTGTACCTGGCATTGCAGCTCAGCCCCAGTACGATGTATAGGGTGGAGCTACAGTACCAAACTCAACCTGTGAGCAAGTGAGGTGCCAGTTCTAAATTAAAGCAGCCATGCAAGTCACTGAGATGTGCTCAACTATCAAGCCGTCAAAAATCTGGAGGACCACCAATACTACTGCTATTAGAACTGGGTGGCAAATGCCGCGGAGGCCATCTGTATTGCGCCACCCTTTACTAAAGACCATAATAAGTAATAAATGGCAGAAATGATTATTTTTTCTGCTAGACTATTGTGCTGCCACAGCTCGTCTTCTCCGACCACGTAGTCAATCATTCATCACTAATAGGAATACATCACATAATACACATATGTCCTGACCGATGTCAGCGATCCCACGGCTACAGCTCAGCCTCCATGTACTTTCCTATAGATTTTACACAAGGGCTACATTTCTATTGATTTTCCTGGAATCATCTCCTCTTGTCAGGATTCACGCTGAATTAATGGGGCTTTGGTCGGACAGATCTGGCAGGCGCATGCAGAGCTCGCGTAAGGTTTATCGAAAAGTAATTGAACGTTCTCGGACAGAGATTCACTGTCAGAAGACATGAAACAGAAGCGGACGCCTCATCCGCTGAGTGGACTGCAGCGCTCTTCTTCTTGCATCCTACTAAACACTTGGGATTTGTCGCAGCCTTCCTTCACTTTATTTGCATCGCATAAGTCACCCCCTGGCACGGATTACAGTCTGCAGAGCAGCAGGATAGGGCTATGTTCACATCACGCTTTGGAAAGATTTGATGCATTGTCAGTTTCGTGATGGTTTACTGCCACAGAAGTGCGCCCATCAAAAACCGTGCACAGGGCTTGTAGGTCTCTGGCATAACCTTGTGCAATAAGTCTCTATGTCAGTGCGCGTATGCTGTCTATAGAGTGGTATAGCCTCCACGCACTGCCGTACCGTCTCGGTATGGACAGAGATATTCTTCCAGTGTAAGAAAGTTGGGTGAAATCAGGAAGTTTATGGAACACCATCACTCACTATAACTCTATGTGCTGAGCTGTAATATGACCATGTGCGACGGCCCTAATGCTTGAATCACATCGCAGGTTTGGGTGCAATTTTCTAAGCTGGGAGCAGATACAAAACAGAACATCAATTCATCTGGACAAAAAAAATAGTGCAACCAGAACTGCACCAAATCCTGCATTAGTGATTCCATCAAAAATGTGTTTCTTGCACAAACGTATATTTTAATGCAACCAAAAATGATGTTTGGTTGTTTTATGAAAATATGCCCTTTTTCTTACTACAATTTGACCATATAGTTAAAGTGAATCTGTTAGCAGGTTTTTGCTACGTAATCTGAAGACGCATGACAAGGGGATGAGACACTGATTTCAGGCATGTGTCACTTATTAGGCTGTGTGCTGTTGTTTCATACAATGAAGGTTTTATCACTAAGAGATTATCACTGCCAGACTACTGCTCACATGAGCCCTGGTCCGACCACGCCCCCTACTCTGATAAGAAGCTCACTGTCAATAGGCAATGTTAGCTTTCTGAGCTCTGCTCAATGCTACATCTAAAAACTCTGATTGTGTCACAACTGATGCATCCAGTAATCTAAGGGATACATGGCTGGAAACAGAAACACATAAAGTAAAATAAAGGGGTTTGTCTCAGGTTGCTAAATGGATAAAATTTGTAATTTACCTCATGTGAAAAATACTTTCCGGTCTGAAGAATGGATGGATTTTTAATTCTATAGTTTACAGCTTATTAACTAGGTTACTGGCCACCCATCCCTGCAGTCTATCAGAGGTGGCCAATTTCTTAGGCAAGGAGCACGAGCTTCCAAATTGTTGCAAGCACTGCTCTGAAGCTTGCCATATCACCAGGTCCGGCCAGATGTCACTGCACTCGTCTGAGGCTACAAAGGAGATGTTGCCTTATATTGCATCATCAGAGAGCGGGAAGTTCGCGATAGTAGCTTAGCTGTACCCCTAGACTGAACTGTCAATCAACAGGAGCACACCGCTCCCCAGCAAGCTGAGAGGCAGGGGAGCAGTGCGCTCCTGATCACAGGATCCTGAGACAACCTCTTAGTTTCTTGGTGTATTGATCCATGTAGCCATATGTGTTATTTCATACAGCACAAAAGGCATCCAGATGTTTCTCTTTCACACACCTGCCAAATCTATATTCCTTTTCTATACATTTGGCCAATTAAAAGTTGATTTCTAAGGCGCCATTCATAAGGAGTACATGATTTTTCTTCATGACAGAGCACGTGACTTCCATTAAAAAGACAGAAAGCACAATTCAGTGTGAAGATGACTTAAGTCACAGTATATCTTGTGATTCTTTTATTTTTCCTATCCAACTTATCCATCTGAGCCCATAAGTTTGGTGGGAAATGGGCCGTATAAATGCTAACTTTGTACTTTAATAATGGTTAAAAAGACATTTTGTGGCGGTGGGCTTTAACATCTGGAAGGAATAATTCCTTACTCATACCCAACATGATACTTTGAGGAGACACCATGAATAAATATAGCCCTGTTTTTTAAAATGAAATATTACAATTGTAACGAACAAAATAATGAAGGTATAACTCACAATGAACATGGCACCTTGCTAGGAGTTCTAGGTCATCGGCATGGTAGTAATCGTACCCTGACGTCCCCAGCACTTCAAAGGGTAAATAGCCAATTATCGGCGGAGCCCTGAAATAATAAGAGTGATGTTAATGGAGACAGAAGTGGTTATAGACAAGCATAGAATACAAAGCGTATCCTAAAAGCGGACATCACTGCAGCACCCAGAAGAACAGGATGCATTACTGGATGCAATTCACCGGCTTTTAGTTGTTACTTCAGTGCTGTCGATGCTCCTGTAATAAGCATCACTTAGTGGCAAATATTCAATATGTGTATAGTGCTACATTTATTAAAGTGTCAAGAAAGAACAGAAGAGTGGGCAGCTTTACCATCCGAGAAAATAAAGAACCTCATCCACAACTACCACAAAAGATTTCAAGCTGTCATTGATGTTAGAGGGGGCAATACACGGTATTAAGAAATGGGGTATGTGAACTTTTGATCAGGGTCATTTGGATTTTTGGGTTGTCATTATGATTTAAAAAGAGAAAACACAGTAGAATGACAATAAATGGCTTCACCCAACCACTAACCATGAGTGGAGAAAAAGTTTTGGTGTTAACATTCATATTCTCTGAAAAAAGGCCAAGAAAGCAAAAATTCTGCCGGGGTATGTAAACTTTTGAGCAAAACTGTATATTTTCATCTGTAACAAGAGGCACTGAAGAAAGCCAAATCCTGCATTGAGCTGGGTTGGGCACCTTCCAACTCTAATTTATGATCTAATTGTATGATCTCTTTTAGAAGGAACTCTCTTTCTCGCTGCATTGTAGGACCTCAGCTAAACTACAAACTCACTAAAGTTTGCAGACTTCAGCCCAGCTACAAACATATTACACAAAACATACAGCATTTCATGAAGAAGAACCACAGCTGTATATGTGGTTTATACACGCAAATCACACAGGACTTAATCTCCCTTCTAATCCCAAACCAAAGGCTAAACACTGTGGCTAGTCAGTAATTCAATCTACAGCCGGATTATTTCTTTCACACACTTCCAATTTTCTGTGAGAAGGGATGTGAAAGTGGATAGTATGCTATCTACAGGTATTTAAGTCATATTTTATGAAGAATCCAGAAATTTAGGGCAAGAGCTATATTTTCCAGAGCATTTTCCAAAATTAAGAGAAATACATATTAAACCTGAGGTTGCTGTGTACCATAGAACCACCTACACAACCATCACACATGTCAATAGCCTTAGGAAGCTAGAGACAGCTGAAGCACTGTAGAATTAAGTTACTTTGGGTCTTAGGCACCAATATCTCAGGACAAAGAAAATCAAGTCTTCTTTGATGTCTATAACGCAGCCCCATGTCTCCTGTGATGACTATACCGCATTCCCATACCTGCTGTGATGTATATGCCTCTGCCCCAGTGTCTCTATGTGATATATATATATACAGGAGTCTCAGTGTCTCCTATGTGATTTATATACAGCAGTCTCAGTGTCTCCTATGTGATGTACAGTATATATGGCAGCTCCATGCCTCTTGTAATGTATATGCCTTAGCCCCAGTGTCTTTATGTGATGTATATACAGGAGTCTTAGTGTCTTCTATGTGATTTATATACAGCAGTCTTGGTGTCTCCTATGTTATGTATACAGAAGTTTCAGTGTCTCCTATGTGATGTATATACCACAGCTCCATGTCTCCTGTGATGTATATGCCTCAGTCCCAGTGTCTCTATGTGATGTATATACAGGAGTCTCAGTGTCTTCTATGTGATTTATATACAGCACTCTTGGTGTCTCCAATGTTATCTATACAGCAGTCTCAGTGTCTCCTATGTAATGTATAGACAGCAGTCTCAGTGTCTCTTATGTGATGTATATACAGCAGTCTTGGTGTCTCCTGTGTTATGTATACAGCAGATCTCCCACTACTTGAGTTCTATAAATGTAACGTGAGTAGTGATGGGTTTCCCATTTGAGGAGACCTGCATGTAATATATCTACAGTGCCTTGCGAAAGTATTCGGCGCCCTAGAACTTTTCAACCTTTTCCCACATATCATGCTTCAAACATAAAGATACCAAATGTAAATTTTTGAGACTATCACAGAGCAGGTGCATTTATACGGAGACTTGATTACACACAGGTGGATTATATTTATCATCATTTGTTATTTAGGACAACATTGGATCATTCAGAGTTCCACAATGAACTTCTGGAGTGAGTTTGCTGCACTGAAAGTAAACGGGCTGAATAATATTGCACGCCTCACTTTTCAGTTTTTGAATTTCCACAAAAAATTAAAATAACCAATAAATTTAATTGAACTTCACAATTGTGTCCCACTTGTTGTTGATTCTTCACCAAAAATTTACATTTGGTATCTTTATGCTTGAAGCATGATATGAGGGAAAAGGTTGAAAAGTTCCAGGGAGTCGAATACTTTCACAAGGCACTGTATCTGTGTTCAGTATGACTTATTGCTGTGAATTCTTTACAAAATTTATTGCAAAGATTTGACTGTGCTCCAGACCAACACAAATCTAGAAAAGCAATTATGAGTCGCAACATCATCCATACCACCTAACATCACAGCTTCACCAAGAAGCAGCTCCAGCCATCACATTAGGGGGGAGTTAATTAAATATTTGAGCAAATATAGCCAGGTAATTTCAAGTTGAACATTTTGTGAAGGCCCCAGGAATCCAAATGGCCCTTGGTGGTAAAAAGTTCCCCACCCATGCAGTACATCATCAACCCTAATTGTGTCCTCATCTTTCCTTTGAAAAACCCCAAGGGGATGATGCTTATTTTTTCCTGGCATCTATAGCAAAGATCAACAAACTCCTCACCCTCTAGTATTGGTGACCTGACTGTAAACAAGATGTGAATGTATTGTCTTCTTGTGCACCTCATTTGCTCATTTTGAAGCATCCAAACTTGGCATGTTCAGGTCTCCGTTAGCCACTGCCACCCCACAGAGCCCTGGACTGAGTTACAGTAACTTTTTGTTGGTGACAACAGCTGACCGATGTGGGTTTGGGAAGACAACCTAAAAATGATTAACTGATCATCAGGTTTACTTCTGTTTAAAAAGTGTTGTCTTTATGAAACAAGCCTTTAAGGATCTGTTTACTAGTAGTATTGAGGTTTTGAAATAGATCCTAAAAGATCCCATTTATCATTGATCTATGAAACATAGTGGCTACTTTAACTATAAAGTGCCAAGAAAACCTAACAGATGTTCAGAGCATAACTAGATGGTGGTCATGAAATACCTATGAAAACAATCCATGTATTAGATTCTTTCAGGCCTCAGCTATATTCCCTCACTAGAGTTATAGAGTTTGCTATATCCAGTAATGTACACAGAAATCTAAGTTACTACAGAAAGCTCACTGACTTTTAGATGTGGCTTGGTCGGACTTGAAGATTTGTAGGAGGAACATGACAAATTTACCTGTGGTCTAAAAAGAGGAATTTCCACTCTAAGCTGTGCCTTGATGTAAATTCTTCACTAGGCTCTTCTACATTGCACAACTCCTGGAACATAGAAGACACAGACAACATAAAATGGATATCGTTTGTCGCAACACAGATATTTGTTAGAACAGTAAATCCTAAAGTTGTAGAAAAGTACAACGAGAATATCACACAACTGGATATATTCTAAGAGGCATAAAATGTGGAAAGACATTGTGTCTTATCAATACTATTACATGTTGTGCACTTCTCTATACTGTCAGTGTGGGTTTACGCCACAAAATGTGGCATTAATATTGGGTGAGAACAGGGGCATAACTACAGTGGGATGTGGGGCTGCAGCCGCATCAGAGCCCCCAAGCTGTGTGTGTATGTGTGTAAGAAGCAATCTGACTTTTTAACATGTAATGTGTGTAACAATGCAGTGTGTGTGTGTGTGTGTGTGTGTGTGTGTGTGTGCAACATGCAATGTGTGTAACAGGCAATGTGTGTGTGTGTAACATGCAATGTGTGTGTGTAACATGCAATCTGTGTGTAACATGCAGTGTGTGTAACATGCAATGTGTGTGTGTAGCAGGCGATGTGTGTAACATGTAATGTGTGTAACAGGCAATGTGTATGTAACAAGCAGGGTGGGCTTCTAACATTCAGTGTGTGTATACCATGGAGTTTGAGTGTGTCTATGTGTGTAACATACATTATCTGTGTGGCTAGCAGGGTGTGCGTTTTCTAATATACAATGTGTGTGTGTACCTTTGAGTGTGTGTGACGTGGAGTGTGTGTGTGTCATTCACATTTAAAAATGCTGTCTGAGCAGATGAGCGTCCCCAGGTGTAAACATGGCAGCCATTTTCCAACAAAATCAAATTGGTCATACATTGGGTGCCTGCATAGTTAATGCCAAAGTGAAAATCAACGTTCTCAGCAGCACTTTGCACGGTGTAAACAGGACATGAGCCGCCAATAACAGGAAACAGGATCGGGACAGAGTGATCATATTAGTGATCGTTCTACCTCTATCATTTTTTGTCTGCCTGTGTAAACAAAAGCCAAATGACCTGAATCTAGTCAATCAACGCTCGTTTAATGATCTGAAACAGTCTCGTATAAATGCACCATTTCTGTACATTGGAGCAATGTGTTATCATTTGGGGTCAAACTTTTTAATTTTGCTCAGGGTTCCACTTTGTGTAAAATTGGCCCTGGTCAGACCTAAATATTTCAATAAGTGAGAATAGAGTTGTAGTCACCTCTGGTCCACCTGCCTTACCTACTGAGAGGGGACATGTCTATCCCCCACTTACTGTATTTGAGTCCATGGGATGTTAATGGGCCTTTTTCGGGCTAAAGTACTGTGTATGGGAATCCTTTCTGACAGGCACTGTAAACCTTCTCTAGCAGTCACTGTGTATGTGTACACCCTCTGGAAAGCTGTATATGAGGGTAATGACAGCCGCGAATATGTCATAGGGAGATGCGCCACTGAGTTGCAGCATCGAACTGGAGGACAATCTCATAAACTGAGCTGACGGTAAGAAGTTGGCAAAGCTCCTTGTCTCAGCCCTGTCTCACCCCTGTCTTGTCTTGTCTCACCCCTGTCTTGTCTTGTTTCACCCCTGTCTTGTCTTGTCTCACCCCTGTCTTGTCTTGTCTCACCCCTGTCTTGTCTGGTCTCACCCGTGTCTTGTCTTGTCTCACCCCTGTCTCACCCCTGTCTTGTCTTGTCTCACCCCTGTCTTGTCTTGTCTCACCCCTGTCTTGTCTTGTCTCACCCCTGTCTTGTCTCACCCCTGTCTCACCCCTGTCTTGTCTTGTCTCACCCCTGTCTCACCCCTGTCTTGTCTTGTCTCACCCCTGTCTCACCCCTGTCTTGTCTTGTCTTACCCGTCTTGTCTTGTCTCACCCCTGTCTTGTCTCACCCCTGTCTCACCCCTGTCTTGTCTTGTCTCACCCCTGTCTCACCCCTGTCTTGTCTTGTCTCACCCCTGTCTCACCCCTGTCTTGTCTCACCCTTGTCTCACCCCTGTCTTGTCTCACCCCTGTCTTGTCTCACCCCTGTCTTGTCTTGTCTCATCCCTGTCTCACCCCTGTCTTGTCTTGTCTCACCCCTGTACATACATGTAATAAAACAGTTATTGTACTCACCTTCAGAAACTGTGGAGTGACAAGACGGACTGTAGCTACAAGACATATCTGCTCTTCCGTGGCTGACCGAAACACCCTTGCAACAGCTGACTCGAAGCCATTATATGATGACGTAGGCACTGTAACATAAGCAGACAGGTGGCCACATCAGCACATTTTAAGATTTAGATTTTTTTCGACTGATCAGAACACAATGGTCCTTCAGTCAGCAGTTCAGGGGCACACGTAACATGACATGGTCTCATCATAGCGGCATCGATGTTGCACTTAAAACATTCAACAAAGAAATGGATTACTGAAAGCTGTAACTCTGGGGACCTATATGACCCGCATAAACCGTGTATTGGGACTACTGCATCCTGCAAAATGGAGGTATGCAGTGAGTCAGTCCTGTTGTGTTCTGCACATGTCCCTGTAAAACATTTATGTCAGAGCATCCTAACTTACAATGTCAACCTCAGTTTTCTACATCCACAGCTAGATGACAAATTAAAAGCCCCCATCTCCTGTTACTGATCCAAATGCAAATAGTGACCTGCGTCAATGAAAGTGTCAGCGTGTCTGAATATTCCAAGTACATTTGTACATAATCAATAATCAATATGAGCGACATTACGATATCATTATGTGAATCTGTCATCTAATTTGTGATTTGGGGAACATGAATTCACCTTACCGCATTATTACAGCCCTGTATGTTTTATTATGAAATGCTGCAGAGTTTCAGAGAAAACACTGTGAAAAGCCAGCTAGTGGCTATCCTGCTCAGATGACTAGTCCAAGAGGCTGGTCCCCAGTGACTTCTCCTTGCCTGGTCCTCAAACTAACAGGTCTTTCCCTATGTACTTTATATATAGGGCGCAACCTGTCAGTCAAAGGTGTCAGGGCGTGGGAATGCTGCCGAGGACCGGCTTCAAACTAGTCAAGCGAGACATTTTGTCCCCAGATTTTCAAAGTACAATTTCTCTGAAATGCCGAAGTGTTTCAAAGTAAAATTTACATGGCTGCAATAACTGAGCCAGCTGGATTGATGCTGCTTGTGGTTCAGGCAGCACGAAACAAATATCAGGTGCCCTTTAAAACCATTATTTCCATAGTGACTGGGTGGGAAGTGTTCCATGGTACACACACTCCAATGTGCACACATGAACACACACACGCACTCCATGGTATATACACAATCACTCCATGGTACACACACAATCACTCCATGGTATACACACAAACTCACTCCATGGTATACACACAAACTCACTCCATGGTATACACACACGCACTCCATGGTATATACACAATCACTCCATGGTACACACACAATCACTCCATGGTATACACACAAACTCACTCCATGGTATATACACAATAACTCCATGGTATACATACAAACTCACTCCATGGTATACACACAAACTCACACCATGGTATATACACAAACTCACTCCATGGTACACACACAATCACTCCATGGTACACACACAAACTCACTCCATGGTACACACACAATCACTCCATGGTACACACACAAACTCACTCCATGGTACACACACAATCACTCCATGGCATACACACAAACTCACTCCATGGTATACACCAAACTCACTCCATGGTATACACACAATCACTCCATGGTATACACACAAACTCACTCCATGGTATACACACAATCACTCCATGGTATACACACAACCTCACTCCATGGTATACACACAATCACTCCATGGTATACACACAAACTCACTCCATGGTATATACACAAACTCACTCCATGATATACACACAATCACTCCATGGTATGCACACAATCACTCCATGGTATACACACAAACTCACTCCATGGTATACACACAATCACTCCATGGTATACACACAATCACTCCATGGTATACACACAATCACTCCATGGTATGCACACAATCACTCCATGGTATACACACAAACTCACTCCATGGTATACACACAATCACTCCATGGTATACACACAATCACTCCGTGGTATACACACAAACACTCCATGGTATACACACAATCACTCCATGGTATACACACAAACTCACTCCATGGTACACACACAATCACTCTATTGTATACACACACACACATACACTGACTCCATGTATACACAAACATACTCCATGGTATACACACACACCATGGTATATACACATACTTTCACTCCATGGTACATACACACTCCATGGTATACATGCACACACATAAAAACACTCCATGGCATACACACATAACACACTCCATAGTATATATACACACATGGACTCCATGATACATCCACACACATACACTCATACTCATTCTATGGTACACACACATATACACACTCCATGGTATACACACACACTATGGCATATATATATACACACACACAAACATTCCATGGTATACACACATATACACACACTCCATGGTATACACACACACATACATACAAACACAACATTGTATACACACACCCATACACACATATACTTGATAGTACACTCACACATATGCACTCCATGGTATATATACTCACACTTCATGATGAATACACTCCCTGGTACACACACACTCCATTTGGTGTACACACACACATTGTATGTGTATGTAGACACAGATATAGTGTGTTACACCCATAGGTACACCTCATGCTACACATACTATGCTAGAAACACACGCACAGGCACAATCACATCCCAAAAGGCTTCAATTCGCATTACAGCTGCATAAAGACTCTTATAGCATAAAAATCCACCTCACCCCAAAAAATATAACATAATGAGATGTTTTCCATTGATGTTGAATTAGTACAATAGCATAATTACTCACGTTGGCATACGACACAGTGACATATAAGTCACCGCTATAACGAGCAGCAGCTAATTAACACGTCGAATATGTATAGATGGTATAAGAGCTCCGGCGTAAGGTTAATTGGAAGACACTTGTACTTTATTATATTGCAAAAGGTTACAGGGACGCTGCTCTCCATGCTGCTTATTGCAATTATGTGTTCGTGTAGTCGGATTTAACAGGCTGCTCACTGACGCCAACAAAAGACGCACTTCTACATAAACAGTTAGATGATTTCTAGAATAATTGATCCAGTATGTCGAAAAGGAGAATTATCCTGTTGCCACAAAAATATGAAGGTAGTCATAGTACCTACTATACGCTCTAAAGAGTCATTCTGGGGAAGGAAGATGCCACAATGTCAGCCTCTAGGTGGCGCTGTGTACAGGACTATTTGTATATTAATATGCGTCTTGCTTTTGATTAAAATATTACTCACCATTAATATAAAATATAGGCATTAACTCACAAGATGGTGATACCGGTGCTAATATACTGATATTTACCACCACAGACCTATCAATACACAGCATCCAAAGACTGCAGATACAAGATGCAAGAACAGATATGTACAGCAGAGGAGAAAAAGGACTTCTCGTGTGACCAACCAAATGAAGTCAATGAGAAATAAAAGCCTAATAACATGACAGAGCCACATTATACAGATAGTGAGTCCCTACATACAGCCACAACATTAAATAATGATCAAGATAATAAGAACTGATAACATTGTAGGTTTCCTTGGTGTTGTGTTGTGAGTGGGCTTGGGATGAGTTCTGAGCAGAGGCTCCCTCTGGTGGTTACAAGCGGTGCTGGTCTGTCCAGTGAAGATTGTGAAGATTGTGAGGATTGGGAATCAGGTGTTACTGACTGGTCTTATATAAGGGAGTCACCTTCCCATCAGGGTTGCCGGTGATCAATTGTTCTGGTCTGAATCCTTGATTCCTGTTTCCTTTGTAGCCTGCTGTGTCGTGTCTGCATCTCCTGCTAACAGATAAGACATTTTCTTCTTTTTGTTTTTGTGCTTGATTTTTGCATTTTGTCCTGCACTTCTGTGGGGGCCTTCAGGGTCCCCTCTGGGGGCTTTTGCCCTCTCAGTTTAGTTCAGCCACTGATGTTTGTACCTTTGCTTTTTCCAGTTTTTTCAGTGGCTGCTGTTTTGATTTTGTTACACCAGAGAACTAATTTAGGTGGTAGAGGTCGTGTGATCTCAGGTGTTTTTGAAATTAGTAGAGTTGGTGCTTTTCAGGGTTTTCTGGGATTGCAGTAAGTACCCTTCCTATCCTTTTCTATTTAGTTAGTTTGGGCCCAACGTTTGCTCATACTATTTTCTGTCTGTGTCAGTATTTCTTCTTGTCTAACCGCCATTACATGTTTGGGGGCTTTCTATTGTCTTTGGGGTTCTGCTCCGGGGCAGATAGCTTTCCTATTTCTATCTTTAGGTGTAGTTAGTTTCTCAGGCTGTGACGAGGCGTCTAGGACCAACGTAGGAACGCTCCACGGCTGCCTCTAGTTGTTGTGGTTAGTCAGGGTACTGCAATCTCATAGATTCCAACTGCTCTGGTGTATTGCCTTTTTTGCCTGCACTCCTCAGCTACCGAAACATAACAGTATCACCGGCCCAAAATTTAAAATTGTATGGTACTCACAGAAGGGAAAAAATTTGTGAAAGAAAAAACGGTTGTCAGAGTTGTCAGAGATATTTTTCTGTTTGTTGCATTTTTTTTTTTTTTTCCCTCTGTATCTCTGGGTGCTGGGGAGGATTTTTTCTCTCAATGGAGTTTGCACAGTTGTCTGGCCGTGTGGATCAGCTTGCCACTGAGGTTCAGAGTATTGCTGCATATCTTGCTAGGTTGCCTGTTGTGGAACCTAGGATTCCCATGCCAGATTTGTTTTTAGGGGATCGAGCTAAGTTTCAGAATTTCAAAAATAATTGTAAATTGTTTTTTGCCTTAAAATCTAAGTCCTCAGGGAACGCAGCGCAGCAGGTTCAAATTGTCATCTCTCTCCTGCGCGGCGATCCTCAGGATTGGGCTTTTTCCCTGACACCTGGGGATCCTGTTTTGAGTGATGTTGATGCATTTTTTCAGGCTTTGGGGTTATTGTACGATGAGCCTAATGTCACTGATCAAGCTGAAAAAGCCTTGTTGGCATTAAATCAGGGGCTTGATGACGCTGAGTTATACTGTCAGAGATTCCGTAGGTGGGCAGTCCTGACCAAGTGGAATGACGACGCTTTGGCGGCCCTTTTTCGGAAGGGTCTGTCAGATAATGTAAAGGATGTTATGGTGGGATTCCCTGTCCCCTCTGGTCTCAATGATTCTGTCATTAGCGATTCAAATTGACAGACGTTTGCGTGAGCGGAGAAGTATGCGTGGAATAGTGTTGCCTTGTGAACCTGCTTCTGAATCCATGCAGTGTGATAGAGTGGTGTCTGGGGCACAGCGTCATGAGTTTCGAAAGCGCAATGGGTTATGTTTCTACTGTGGTGATGCCTCTCATGCTATTTTAGTCTGCCCTAAGCGGGGAAGACGTTTTGCACGCTCAGTTGTCTTGGGTAGTGTTCAGACTAAGTTTTTATTAACTGTCACTCTGATATGCTCTCTGTCCTCATTTTCTGCTCAGGCTTTCGTTGATTCTGGAGCAGCTATTAACCTGATGGATTATGATTTTGCTAAACGTTGTGGGTTTCCCTTGATACCCCTACAGAAGTCTATTCCCCTACTGGGGATCGATTCTACCCCTTTGGCTGAGAATAAACCTCAGTTCTCTACTCAGGTGATAATGAGGGTTGAACCTGATCATCAAGAGTGCTGCAAATTTTTGGTTCTGTATAATCTGCATGATATTATCGTACTGGGTTTCCCTTGGTTACAGTCTCATAATCCTGTTTTGGATTGGAAATCTGTGTCTGTAACCAGTTGGGGCTGCCAATGTGTTAATACCAACACTCCTGTTTTTTCTGCCTCCCCCCAGGCTCAGGATGTTCCTGACTTTTTGATTGATTTTTCTGATGTATTTAGCGAAAGTAAATCTGCATCCTTGCCTCCCCATAGGAGCTATGACTGCGCTATTGAATTAGTGCCTGGTAGTAAATTCCCTAAAGGTCGCCTTTTTAACTTGTCTGTACCTGAACATGACGCTATGCGGTCTTATATCAAGGAGTCATTGGAGAAGGGTCATATCAGACCATCCTCTTCACCTTAGGTGCCGGTTTTTTTCTTTGTGGCCAAAAAGGATGGTTCATTAAGGCCGTGTATTGATTATCGTCTTTTGAACAATATTACTGTGAAATATCAATACCCGTTACCCTTGATTTCTGACCTGTTTTCCAGGGTGAAAAACGCTACTTGGTTTACCAAGCTTGACCTAAGGGGGGCATATAACCTTATTCGCATTAAGCACGGGGATGAATGGAAGACGGCATTCAATACCCCGGAGGGGCATTTTGAGTACCTTGTGATGCCCTTTGGGCTCACTAATGCTCCTTCTGTCTTCCAGTCCTTCATGAATGACATTTTCAGGGATTTTGTGGATAAATTTCTGATTGTTTATTTGGATGATATCTTGATTTTTTCTAATGACTGGGACTCTCATGTGAAACATGTTCGAACTGTATTCCAGATTTTGAGAGAGAATGCTCTGTATGTGAAGGGATCAAAGTGTCTTTTTGGCGAATAGAGGATCTCATTTCTGGGATTCATTTTGTCCCCATCTGTTATTGAAATGGACCCGGTCAAGGTTCAGGCCATCTGTGATTGGGTCCAACCTACTTCATTAAAGGCTCTTCAAAGATTTTTGGGTTTTGCCAATTTTTATCGTAAATTTATTGGTAATTTCTCGGTTTTGTTAAACCATTAACTGATTTGACCAAAAAGGGTTCTGATGTGGTGAATTGGCCTCCTGAGGCAGTCTCTGCATTTCAGGAACTTAAGCAGAGATTCACTTCTGCTCCTGTTCTACGGCAGCCTGATGTTTCTCTGCCATTTCAGGTGGAGGTTGATGCCTCTGAAATTGGGGCAGGTGCCGTTTTGTCCCAAAAAGATCCAGAGACCTCTAAAAGTAACCCTTGTGCCTTTTTCTCTCGAAAATTTTCTCCTACTGAACGTAATTATGACGTGGGTAATCGGGAGTTATTGGCCATGAAGTGGGCTTTTGAAGAGTGGAGACATTGGCTGGAGGGAGCCAAACATCAGGTGGTGGTCCTTACTGACCATAAGAATCTGGTTTATCTGGAATCTGCCAAGCGACTCAATCCTAGACAGGCCAGGTGGGCCTTGTTTTTCACACGTTTTAATTTTGTGGTTTCCTTTCTTCCTGGCACTAAGAATGTTAAGGCGGATGCCCTCTCGAGGAGCTTCCTTGCGGACTCTCCTGAGTTATCTGATCCTTCTGTTATTTTGAAAGAGGGTGTAGTTCTTTCCGCCATCTCACCTAATTTGAGACTTGCTCTGGAGGGGTGTCAGGAGGATAGGCCCGAGCGCTGCCCTGTTGGAAAATTGTTTGTCCCGGACCAGTGGAAAAAGAGTGTGATGTCTGAGATTCATTGTTCCGCGTTGGCTGGGCATCCCGGAATTTTTGTACCAGAGACTTGGTTAGTCGGTCCTTTTGGTGGCCTACCTTGTCTCGTGATGTCAGGGAATTTGTGCAGTCCTGCGGGACTTGCTCTCGCTCCAAGCCATGCTCTCGCTCTAGTGGTTTGTTGATGCCATTGCCTGTGCCCAAGAGACCATGGACCCATATCTCTATGGATTTCATTTCCGACCTTCCTGTTTCTCAGAGAATGACCGCCATCTGGGTGATTTGTGATAGGTTTTCTAAGACGATACATCTTGTGCCATTACCTAAGTTGCCTTCCTCCTCTGAATTGGTGCCGTTGTTCCTTCAGCACGTGGTTCGTTTACACGGCATTCCTGAGAACATAGTGTCTGACAGAGGAGTCCAGTTTGTTTCCAGATTTTGGAGGACTTTTTGTTCTAAACTGGGTGTTCAATTGTCTTTCTCCTCGGCATTTCATCCTCAGACCAATGGTCAAACTGAGAGAACAAACCAGACATTGGAGACTTATCTAAGATGCTTTGTGTCTGCTGATCAGGATGACTGGGTCTCTTTTTTGCCTTTGGCTGAGTTTGCTCTTAATAATAGGGCTAGCTCTGCCACTTTGATGTCTCCGTTTTTCTGTAATTCTGGGTTTCACTCTCGATTTTCTTCAGGACAGACGGAGGCTTCTGTCTGTCCAGGTGTTGACTCTGTTGTGGAGCGTATGCAACAAATTTGGGACCAGGTAGTGGAGAGGTTGTCCCTCTCTCAGGAGAGGGCCCAGCGGTTTGCTAACCGGCATAGGACTGATGGTCCTCGTTTTAAAGTAGGGGACTTGGTCTGGTTGTCCTCAAAAAATATTCCTATGAGAGTAGCATCTCCTAAATTTAAGCCTAGGTTCATTGGACCTTATAAGATCATAGAGATTCTTAATCCTGTTTCTTTTCGTTTACTTCTTCCAGGGACATTTAAGATCCATAACGTGTTCCACAAGTCCTTGTTGAAGAGGTTTGTTGAGCCAGTGGTTCCTGCTGCTGTGCCTCCTGACCCTGTTTTGGTTGAGGGCAATCTGGAGTATGTGGTTGAGAAAATATTAGATTCTCGTTTTTCTAGACGGAAACTCCAGTATTTGGTTAAGTGGAGAGGTTATGGTCAGGAAGACAATTCTTGGGTGTTTGCTTCGGACATCCATGCTAGGAGACTCATCCGTGCGTACCATAGAACTCATCCTGACCGACCTGGTTGCTGAAATGAGGGTTCGGTGACCCCTCCTCAAGGGGGGGGTACTGTTGTGAGTGGGCTTGGGATGAGTTCTGAGCAGAGGCTCCCTCTGGTGGTTACAAGCGGTGCTGGTCTGTCCAGTGAAGATTGTGAAGATTGTGAGGATTGGGAATCAGGTGTTACTGACTGGTCTTATATAAGGGAGTCACCTTCCCATCAGGGTTGCCGGTGATCAATTGTTCTGGTCTGAATCCTTGATTCCTGTTTCCTTTGTAGCCTGCTGTGTCGTGTCTGCATCTCCTGCTAACAGATAAGACATTTTCTTCTTTTTGTTTTTGTGCTTGATTTTTGCATTTTGTCCTGCACTTCTGTGGGGGCCTTCAGGGTCCCCTCTGGGGGCTTTTGCCCTCTCAGTTTAGTTCAGCCACTGATGTTTGTACCTTTGCTTTTTCCAGTTTTTTCAGTGGCTGCTGTTTTGATTTTGTTACACCAGAGAACTAATTTAGGTGGTAGAGGTCGTGTGATCTCAGGTGTTTTTGAAATTAGTAGAGTTGGTGCTTTTCAGGGTTTTCTGGGATTGCAGTAAGTACCCTTCCTATCCTTTTCTATTTAGTTAGTTTGGGCCCCAACGTTTGCTCATACTATTTTCTGTCTGTGTCAGTATTTCTTCTTGTCTAACTGCCATTACATGTTTGGGGGCTTTCTATTGTCTTTGGGGTTCTGCTCCGGGGCAGATAGCTTTCCTATTTCTATCTTTAGGTGTAGTTAGTTTCTCAGGCTGTGACGAGGCGTCTAGGACCAACGTAGGAACGCTCCACGGCTGCCTCTAGTTGTTGTGGTTAGTCAGGGTACTGCAATCTCATAGATTCCAACTGCTCTGGTGTATTGCCTTTTTTGCCTGCACTCCTCAGCTACCGAAACATAACAGTGTTGACAGGAACCTGTCAAAAACGTTAATCGTCCCTAAACCATTAATATGGGTGTTTAGCGCTTTAAAAGATAAGCCAGTCAATGCCTTTATAATCCCAAACCACTGTTTCAGCAGTGAGAAATCGAGCTTTGAAATTTAGTCTGGAAGTGCATTGGGGAGTGATGACGCACTTACAGCTTCTCAGTCTCTGCTGTATTCTTGAACTGAACCCACCCTCCGCGGGCTGATAGACAGGTCAGTGTCAGTGTGCCAGAGCAAATGAACTGTCAACCAGCCTGGGTAGGGTGCTGATAATTCAGGAAAACAGCAGAGGCTGAGGAGCTGTAAGTGCATCATCACTCCACAATGCACGTCCAGATACAACTTCAAATCATGATTTCTCAGCACTTTAAGGTCATAAAAGGATCAACTGGCTTTTCATTTAAAGGACTACTTTGCCATATTAATGGTTTGGGGAGTAAAATTTCCTGACGGTTTGCCTTTAACCTTTTAGACATATATAGTTGTCAACTCTACCAGATTTTCTGAGTTTCCTGGGCTGTAAGGAAGCAGGATTTATGGAAACCCTGCCCAAACGTGAGCCTTCCAGGACAGAACTGGAGCGATACTGGGAGAGGTGATGGTGATACCTATGCTGGAAAATGAACCTGCCCATAAAGTAGGAGCAAGTTTGCCACAACTGTTTCTAATGCCTATGACCAGCTACATGGAAAAGTCAAAAGAGGTAAATAACTCCTCGTCTAATACATCTCTACAACAAAGATTTGTCTGTTGGTGTGGCACAATAGTAACCCCTGGTGAGTAGAAGAAGTTAATGGCAATACCCCATATTCATCAAAGACTAGAAATGCATGCTGTGTGTGTTCATTTAATGCAAGAATCAATACTTTACATAGATGACCCCAAATATAATTTTACATACTCACCATGGGTAAAAAACTTAAAATCTACAACAAATTTTACATATTCATAAGTTGGAGGCTCGTTTGGGTCCAGACTTCCTCTTGCTAAATGACAACAAAACTCCACTTGTTTATCATCTGAAAATGGAAATGTAACAGGAGAGAATGAGAATAAATCTTCATTTGAAACAATGTAATGTCTGTTGATTGTTTTGTGCTGCTAATTACATTTAAGCCAATTTCCCACTTTATAAAACTGTGAAATAATACATTGTTCTTACAAATATGTTGTTTGGTGCCACACTTAGATTTTACTGGGAAGTAAATGTAATGAGCCAAAGGGTTTGTATGTTTTAATATGGTGTAAGTTTACAGCCTCATAAAGACGGGCTCCAGAAATGTTCCCATCACTGTCCCTCACCCTCTTCAGATTGGATCAAACATCATAAATTCTTATTAAGCTTCAGAATCAATGGTTTGTTTCTAGATTTTATTACACTGTTGTTTTGTCTTTTTTACAAGGTAACATATGGTTAAAAAAAAAAAATATATATATATATATATATATATATATAAATATATATATATGAGTTAAAAGTAGGGATTTAGAAGAGGGCCATCATTGCTGATTTACAGATATGCTTGACATTGAGGGTATCGGACTGGCAATTGGCAAATCTCACCTTGTGGGGTATCCTTGTAGGGGTAAATTTTCCTGTCAGGTTCCTTTTAAAGGAGAACTATCACTAGGTCAAAAATGGCCAGTGTTAACTATTATTTTATTCTCTCTGCTTCCTTGGGTATTCCATTTTATTTAATTTTTAAATTTGCCATATGGTTCAAGGGATATGGGCTTTTTTGGTTAGTGCGCCCAATATGCTAATTTTAATGGTCTTTTCCTAGAGGGCGGTGCTCACAGTGTAATTATGCAGAGCAGCCGAAAGAAGCGTCCCTGAGAATCCTAAGTGCAATGTCTTCATGGAAATGACTATGACAATTAGCATATTGGGTGAACAAAATAAAAGGCCCACATCTCCTTATGGCAGAGTTTAAAAAACAAAACAGAATACTTCATTGGAGCAGTGGGAATAAAATAAGTGCAAATTCTTCCCACTTCTGATCTGGTGACACATCCGCTTTAAGAATATAATGTATCAGATATAAAAGCAGACGCTCATCATAGCATATGTCATATCATCATCTAGTAGGAGATTTACTTACTGTTAAAAAATTCTGGAGCGACCGGTTCCGTCATAAGTATATGTGGCGCCAGCATCTTATACACTTCACCATGCTCACGTTCCGGCAGAAAGTTCAATATATTTTGGTCCACCAAATCTGACTGGTACAAAAAGATGCTTTGTCATGTTCAGTAAAGTGAAGATCTGTCACTATGGACTGACAGGTAAGTAGGGAAAGTGTCTTCAGCATCAGTTATACATGATGGTGCACTAAATTACATGATTTTGAGATCCAAACCAATGGTAAAGACCAATCCAGGCTCTGGAGGATCCAATGCAACCATGTAGCCCATACATTGGAATATCAGCTGCATTGGCCACTTCTGATAACATTTTGGGCACCTCCAACCCCCCAAGTGGTAATAATTAATAACTGTGGCGTTTTAGCCGATTGCTAGTGGCTCCTCATATAGTCAATGGCCTGTCCACATGAGGCATCTCTTTTAAAACAGTTTTCCTGCTTTAACTATCTACAGGTCATAAGCTCAATAATGTAAAAATAAACAAAACGGATCTTTCCTCACCCTCCCCAGGTCCAGTGCTGCATCTATGTTGCTGCTCCAGCCTCTGAACGGCTGCAGTGGTGAAATCACGTCGACAATCACTCAGCTCAGAGGCTCTTGTCGTCTAAATTGGCAGAGTCGATGAGCTCAGTGATTGGCTGCAGCACTGTAGACACGATGTCACGTGATGGAAGCTGATCAACAAAGACCAGAGCAGCAGCAGAGAGGCAGCACTGGACCTGGGGATGGGAAGCAAAGCTTAGATTGTTGTTTTTACATCACTTTGCCTATGGGCTACGGTTAGTTGAAATGGAATAACTCCTTTAATATTGAAATGAGATATGAAATGAGATTTGCTCGTAATGTAACTCTAATGATCTATTAGTTGAAGGGATTGTCCGACAGCTTAAAACTTTTTTTTGGCTAGGAATGGATGGTTTTAAAATCATAAACAGAGACATACTTACTTACCCTTCAGTAACCCCGGCGGGTCTCAGAAGAAATGTACGTTTAGTTCAGAAGTTATCAGGACCGCTGCAGCCTGTGATTGGCTGCAGCAGTCATGTGACTAAAGGATGTTTTTCTAGTGACACACTCTATTAGTCACCTGACTGCTGCAGCCCATCACAGGCTGCAGCGGTCTTGGAAACTTGTGAACTGAACAGAACTTGGGTCTAAAGCTTGCACAGACCTCCACTGCAGCCTGCGCCTGATCTGCGGACATGCTGAATGATGACTATGCCTCTATTTATTATTTTTAAACCATTCATGCCTAGAAATAAATATTTAATTTAGTCCAAAAAAATGAGAATTTTAAATGAAAATTGGCAAAGGATCTACAGTATCTATGTACCCGTCAATCTCTGTATTTATAACATATCTACCTTAGGACTATATTCTACACATATAACGTGATTAAAGACATAACTTACCGGTAAATGACCCAGAAGAGACGAGACACTGTCAGAGACATATATTATCATGCCGTCTGTGGTCAGCGCAATTAGAAACCCGTCCAGGGCCTGACAAGCAGAAACACAAATTCAATTTACTCTTTACATGTTAAATCAAACTACACATTGAATTTTAGAAAGCGCCAAGAGTTACAATATAAAGACCATAAAGGCGGAAATTCAATTTATTTTTATCTAAGGTTATTTTTAGAGAAGGCTGAAATCAGCCCGGAGCCGTCACTCAATCACCCGATGTCACGTATGTTCTGTGTGTTAGCGAGGAGGACGCCGTCGTCACCGGTGCGGTGTCTGCTATAGGATTATGTAGGATGAGCTGCGGAATGTCAGTATTGGCAGATTCGGAACATTCTAATTGTCAGCTCCATATCAGACGTACACAAAGCCGTTGTCATAGCAGTCACATCATCCTAATTGTCAGATCTGTACCGCTATATCATTTTATCATCGCTCTCTCCTCTCTATTGTCAGACACTTACAAGTCAGTAAGAAAGCTGTCAGCAGTCCTGAAAAAGATGAGAAAACGTCTAACTACAGCGATTGTGCTCAAAAAACGCTACTATCTCCTATGCAGAGGCGTCCCTATGATTAACACACGATAACGTCAGAGCTTTCAAACATGGGCGTCCTTATATTTCTCCTTTTATATATATTCTCTTTTCACATATTCTTGCATAGAAAAAACAGTAAGACAAGATGTAAAGTTAAAGTATGAGCAAGGTCCACTTTGCTTACTTTGCATACAAGAAACTGAAAGATGATTAAAGAGAATGTATTACCTACATTACGTTTTTTTTTTTTATGTAGACAGTGATTTTGGAAAATAAACAAAAACTTGATTTTATTTTCTGATGACGCTTTCCCTTTAAATAATTTTGCATTGATTATACTGTAAAATGGAAACGTATTAAATTATTATTTTGTTAAATTTGGTCCAGCTCAGTTGTCACATTATTTTACAGAGGTAATTAAAATAGTTTTCCCCTCATCATTTCCACAGCACAAAATTTGAAGGGGACTGAACTGTGAAGGAACTTAAAGGGATAGTCCCAATTCCAAGATCCTATCCAAATATGAAGTATGTGTAATAACAATAAAATTGACAAATATTTCCATTTAGAAAGGTAGTATAGTTCTTCTGATTGGCTATATCACTTACCTCATGTGCAGACATTGCAGTAGCTTGGTTACGACCATTAACAACTAACTGTCAATTTATGAGAGGTCGTAACCATGGATACCTAAGCTACTGTAATGCCCTGCACTTGTGGTAAGTGACATAGTGAATCAGAAGAACTATACTACATTTCTAATCGGAGATATTTGATAATATTATTATTATTACACCTACTACATAATTTTCTTTATAGCTTGTACTGTTTGGAAATCAATGTAACATATAACTGACTTTTTTTCTAATTTGAGTCACAAGCTGGTGAAATGTACAGTGTAGAAGCCATGATGTAAGGGTAGGATAACACTTAGTCTATTCTTTATATATATATTTTTTACAGGAAAAGTGCAGGCTACAACAAGAGAACCGTACCGAAGATTTTGCGCTTTTTTATGCGATTTTTGGTCTTTTGAGCTCAATATGGAGAAACTGCAGTAAAAACACTGGAAGAATTGACAATATGGTTTTTTTTTAAAAAAAAGCATTACGAGCAAAAAAAAAAAACGCAAGGAAGAAGCACACACTGAGTGAATGGCATTTTAGAAATCTCATTCATTGTTACTACTGTAAAATGCTAATTTTTATTCTGCACGTAAAAATGCATCAAAAACGCGGTATGTGAAAAATCCCTAGCAAACTGGACAAAGCTTTCAACATCTCACATACAAGACTGAGATAGTTTTTTTCTTTAAAGTTCTCATTTAAATTTATAACCTATAAAGAGGAATGACACCCTTGAAATAGAAGATTAAAATAGTTTATTTATTAAATAACATTAAAAAATATATATATATTTAACATATGTAATTGGCACAAAAATTCCAATGAATAAATCGGCACAATGGATGTGTAGGGAGAGAAATTGGGTAAATAGATATGTAAGTAATAATAGACGCAATATCTGATAATTAATTTTCAAATTGAGATGGAAATTCACGTGTATAATTCTTTAGATAAGAGAAAAATTCATATATAGAAGCACAAGTGCATATATTTGTACCACATTTGTGTTATACTGAATAACATACACCAAATTAAAATAAGTCTGAAAGAAAATAAATACATGTATCAGATCAAGGTTAAATCATTTAGATTATGATAGTTACCCAAATCTGTCACCTAGACACCTTCGCTCCGACGCGCGTTTCGCATATTTGCTTCCCTGGAATTTTTTATACATATTATTGCACAAATTAAATATTATTGATTTAAAAAAAGTTATTTAATAAATAAACTATTTTAATCTTCTATTTCAAGTGTAGCGTTCCTCTTGAAAGGTTATACAGTTCTCCTTTAGCACACACTTATTTTTTGGTTGTTGTAAATTAGTTCTTATTTAAAGAAATAAATTCTGATTCTTTTATGATGGATGGTTCATTTGTGGATCCAAATCCTTTTTTTCTTTCTGAACTCCAAATGTCCTTTTATTACTTACATATAAATAAAGGACTTTTCTCCGTTGTCTATGAAAAGTGCCATGTTGGCTATCACAGGTATAATAGAATTCACATTAGAGAAGTCCGCTTTTATTAATTTATCGGGCTCTACGACTTCTTCTTTTTTTGAGCTCACATGTGAAAGCTAAGTGTACGTACACTGCCAATGTATTGTGGCCACTTTTTACAAAACAAATCGTTTTCTGGCAACTTTTACTATATGGGTGGTATGCCCTGCTGTGCCCTACAATGTAACATGTGGCCAGTGAAAGACCCAGCATGTTGATTCACGCACAATAGGATATTACCAGTGTAATGGAAAATGAGGGCTTTTCAGTACATAAAAATAGCACATTAAATGTAAGCACTTCCCCGTGGAGCCCCTTGTGTAGATATTTGTGTCTCTCTGTTGTTACAGTACATGAACTCTGAGACATCTGGAGTTGGTAGACACATTGTTCTGTGATATTCTCACTTTTATATGAGTAAATCTCCAAAAACAATAAAACATCATGAGCAAAAGTTTAATTGCAATGTGAATTTATGAGCACGTACTACGCCCTTACTAAAAAAAGAAAGAAACGGCTCCTCCCTCTCTGCATCATATATGATGGCATGCAAGTGAAGCGTCACTTTTGGCCAACTTTTGCCCCAAATCCTGCTCTTGCTAACCCTGTAATTAAAGCAGCTGATATCCCCGATGACTCCAGAGTCCACTATGCTCGCCGATTAGTGATACTAGTTATTAGAACTTACAGTGTAGACAATTCAGGGTGAATGTAAGAGCTGTTAGCAAAGGGTGTGTATATTATAGGGGTAGAGCATGCTGGAGGGAGGTAACATAGCCGGTACCCGTTAGGGAGGGGTGACAAACATGACAATTGCCATAGATCCTAATTTTAAATGGCAATCACTCAAAATGGAGCAAACAAAAATCACAAAATATGTATTAATCTCTTGTTTTCCATCTGGAGGAGAACATAGGTAAGAGAAGGAAGGCAGGACGAGGAGAGGGAGGGATAGAAGGAGTGAGGCGGGAGTAAGGTTGGGAGGTAGGGTTTACTTGAGGGCGGGAAAAAGGGCATTAGGGCAAGAGGGCAGGAGGGAGGAAACAAGACAATGGGCCCAAGATCTGTGTTTTTCATGCTCGTCTTGCTGGAGTCAGATGCCTCTTCATGAATCAAGAACGTCGAACGAGTGGCGTGCACCATCATGTGCATCCCGCCACAAATCCTTCTCCAGCCTTTGCTCGCGGGAATTTGATGAGTGGCGGTCACTGGTCACCAAACCCTTTCCCTCCTCATTTCAGCAGAACTGGGAAAAAAACTGGTGTGAAGACACAAAAATTTAGATGCAGCTCCGAGTTGCTCCTAAATTTTGCACCTTTTCAAATTTTTTACGCCAGAATTCTGTTGTGAAAGCTTTGATGCATTGGGCCCTACATGTGAACAGAACAAGGTACAGTGACCTAGGACACTGTTAAACATACACTTTAATTTTTTGATCCTAAATAAGAGCACATGAATGAGAAATAAAGTAGTTTTAGAAATATTTTAAAGGGAAGCTGACAGCATATATCAGACAATGGTTGCATGATTTCAGCCATGTATGTTTGACCTTTGAAAGAAAGACATTCTTGAAAAGCTGCCAGAAACTGAGCTGCATGGGAGACTAGTTGGACAAGCGGGTCCCCGATGGCTTCTCCCAGCCCACTACCAGTGACTGACAGGTCTCTGCCTGCACACACACAGGGAGAGACATGTCACTCTAGGGCAGTGGGTGGGGAGAAACCACCGGGGACCTGCCTGTCTGACTACTCTCTTGTGCAACTCGGTCCCAGCCAGCTTTTAAAGTTTGTTTTTCTCTGAAACGCTGCAGATTTTCAAAGTCAAACATACATGGCTGAAGTCATCCACCCAGTGCCTGATACATCGGGAGCATTAAACTAAAAACCTCTATTTGTAGCTGGTCCCATCTGATTATCCACACTTTACACCGTTGTGGAGCGTGATGCACTATCACAGTGGCATTATATTTACAGCATACATTAGTGTTATCTTTACACTATATGTTGGTATTATTTAAAACAATTTTTTTTTATTTAAATTGATGATTGTCCCTAAGAAACAACTTTCCAATAAGACGAATAAGCTACATATTTTTGAGAATTACCTGTATTTTAAGGGCCGCATTTGATATTATAACAGGCGCTGCTACCTGTGTGGCCCCAGGCTCTCTCTAATGGCATGTATTGTAAAGTGGCATGTGTCCGATACTGGTGCTCTGGCAATGGCTGATCACCTACTCAGAAGCGGCACACCGTCCAGCAGCCGCCGGGCTCCTATTCGTTTGTCAAGTTGCTTATTGTTTTGCTGTTTAGAGATTAAGATTAAAAATTGCAACGAATCTTAGATTTTGCTTCACTAGGCCAAATTTAATGGTGACAAAGTGAGTCCACGTGCCTGTCCAGACGCCTACCCATGACAAGTATGACATGATACGCTAAAAGATACGTGTCACATTAATATATAATCCCTTTACTTGTTTAATTTTTCCCATGGTTGTTATCTGGAGGTTGGTCATATAGCAAGAAAATCTGTCACTGATTTTCTGCATTTCTGTATTATCATTCTACCTGGTTATTAGAAAAAGTGAATATCCGACAGCGGAATGAAATATACCATCAAGCACAACAATGGTGTTGTCAGGTTAGATAAAGGCTGTGACAGACAAAGTACTATTAGTTAACCCATTTTTGGGTTTTGCCAGTAACTAATCTACATATAATTGAGTATTGTTAGCAGCTTACGAGGCAGCCATAAAGGTTGGATAAAGCCGGCGGTCGGACCTGCTAGTCCTCATCACTTTCCAAGAGACACAAGGCTGACTAGGTCACACTGTGTTCTCCTCCTCTGCCGCGCTCATTACCATTCCCTCCGTTTCCTTCCGCCTTCCCAGAGTGGTGCCAAGCCTGTATTACCCTTCAGGCGAGCCGTGCCTGTGGAACAGCTTCTTCAAATGCTCGCACTATTACCATGATAATTGCAGAATTACTGATGCCAGCTCTACCCACTCCCTTCTTCACAGAGAAAACAAGCGTTTTACTCTTGACATACTGTGCCTCCACTTGCCCAAGTGGAAAAACAGAAAAAAGGGACGGATTATGTGCTGAGCAAGATTCATTGTTTTACGGAATAAATTAGACCGATGACTAAAAAGGAGCTGGCGTTGATTTCTAATGCATGCAAATTGGTAACATAGGCGGAGGATCAAGCCTGCTAACAACGGCAGGAGGACGCTATCAACCTCTGTCTCCAGGACTTATGTACTCATTTTCATTTTCTGACGAATGTGGCTCGTGATGGCGTTACTACGGGCCAAGAACAATTGGCATACGGTTATGAACCCTAGATCTGCCCTATATCTTGCCTCGTCCAATATCGACAGGTTCAGCCGACAGTCTAATGTGTAAGGGAGGCTGGATAATTTATCGTCAGGAGACATATCGATCCGACATGTCTGATTTTGGACTGACAATCGTATTGATAAATCGTCGTCTGACATGTCTAGTGTCGGCTTTCTCATGGAGAACACAGGAGCGCTGGGCCAAACGAGCCATCCTGTGTATGGGAGAGCTAGCGGAGGCAGCACCATCGGCTGATCATTGACTGACAGCCAGCTAATGTGTATGGCCGGCTTTACCTAAAGAACCTAGAGCTGTTTTATGGACAAATACAATAAAAATATGGTGTTCCATTGGTCATATTTCTGTAGCCAAAATCAGTACTTGGGACTGTATTAACTTTTTTATCACTAATCGTAAAAACAACAGTGTTTGAATCCCACGCTATGTTGGACATGGTAAATAGGATGGAAGGAGCATCCACATGAAAAGGATAGTCCACCTATGGGGGATATTTTCTTTTCTTAAATGCATATATTTGGAGCTAAAAATCATTTTTGCAATTGCAGTTCATGAAACATTTTGCATCATTTGCCTTCTACAGCCTCTGTGTTCCACTGTCTACTGCTGGCTGCAGAATGAGTTAACTTAGTATCCATCAGCCAGCCCGTTATGACATTCTGAAAAGGAGTTTGTAACTCTTTTATCTGTCAGGCTGATTTATGACCACGGACCACATTAAAGTTGAAAATGCAGGGAAACAAAGCGTCAGTAAATGCCAAATAGTGCAACATTTTCAATAAAAAAAGATTTTTAGTCCCTAAACACATTCAATTAAGTAAAATAAAAATGTCTCCAAAGATTTACAAGCCTTTTTAATACATTTTGCTCTATAACTATGAGGCTGGGATCACATATGACATTTTTGTGGCACTGCAACACCAGGAAAAGTTCCAAAAAGACAGAAAAACGTAAAGGAAGACTGATCATTTACTTTTCTTTTGTATGTTGGATCCAACAACTTCTTAAAAATTGCATTTGTCAGTTTAACCCTATACAGTCATAAAAGTTTGTATTATCTTGTATCTCCATCATATTATTCTGTTGCAATTTACAAACTGCTAAACTGCAATGAACCTAAAGAAACTTTGGGGTTACTCCATGCGGTTTCCACAATCCATACCCAGGTTCTGTAGTTACGTTACTTAAAACTTCATACAAATCACTTATTTCTATGGGACTTTTTTATTAAAAAAAATATTTTACTGAATTATTTTTTATCAAACTGAATTAAAAAATCTCAGTACCCCACAGGACAAAAAAGCAACATCATCCTACCAAATAGACTCACTCCAAAAAGTGATGTCAGTGGAGATTAGAGATTAACTTGATTTAGGCTTGGTGCCCGAGTGCCATAGTGGGATCGTCGCAGGACTCACATAACAGTACCAGCATGTCGTTGTACCGTGTATCTAATAAATAACTTAATGAGGAGGCGTCAGCTCTCATGACGAGAGTCTTTTAGTAATTATTTCCCCACAAAATAAAAATTCTGGAGCGACTTTTCGGAGAACACTGTGTTCTGCTGTTCCTCTGTTGTTCCTCTTGGAAATGTATAAATGAGTTGACTAATGAGGATCCCAGTCTTCTGGTTAATCAGGTGTGTCCTTACACTGACGCAGATCAGGCAGCTACGGAGCGTACAGGGATATGTGCCAACGACAAGGAAAGTGGTAAAACCACCATTTAATCATTTCCAGGAGAACAAATAGCAGCAGAACAGCACAATGCTGAGTTTTATAAAATAAGATGCTGCGGCATTGTTATTTTATGAAGACAAGTATGCTCTAAAATATTGACAAGTAACAATGGCTTTCTTTTTTTTTTTTTTTTGTAACAGCAGATTCTATAATCCATCTTGAAAAAAACAATTTGCAATACAGATGTGTTCATCCTTATTAATCCATGAATTTCATTAAGGGACTCAAACTTCTCCTGGTGCAATCTATAACATCACCAGAGATGTGTTCTTCTGTCCAAAGGCTCCAGGGCATGTCAGGTCGTCAGCGTATTAGTCGCAGGGAGTCAGCGAATGTCAGGAGTCAGCGCATGTCAGGAGTCAGAGCATGTCCAAGAGTCAGCGCATGCCAGGAGTCAGCGCATGTCAGGAGTCAGCGCATGTCAGGAGTCAGCGTAAGTCAGGAGTCAGTGCATGTCAGGAGTCAGCGCATGCCAGGAGTCAGCGCATGCCAGGAGTCAGCACATGTCAGGAGTCAGCGCATGTCAGGTCGTCAGCGTATGTCAGGAGTCAGCGAATGTCAGGAGTCAGCGCATGTCAGGAGTCAGCATGTCAGGAGTCAGCGCATGTCAGGAGTCAGCGTAAGTCAGGATCAGTGCATGTCAGGAGTCAGCGCATGCCAGGAGTCAGCGCATGCCAGGAGTCAGCGTATGTCAGGAGTCAGCGCATGCCAGGAGTCAGCGCATGTCAGGAGTCAGCGCATGTCAGGAGTCAGCGCATGTCAGGAGTCAGCGTATGTCAGGAGTCAGTGCATGTCAGGAGTCAGCGCATGCCAGGAGTCAGCGCATGCCAGGAGTCAGACATGTCAGGAGTCAGCGCATGTCAGGTCGTCAGCGTATGTCAGGAGTCAGCGAATGTCAGGAGTCAGCGCATGTCAGGAGTCAGCACATGTCAGGAGTCAGCGCATGCCAGGAGTCAGCGCATGTCAGGAGTCAGCGCATGTCAGGAGTCAGCGCATGTCAGGAGTCAGCGTATGTCAGGAGTCAGCGCATGCCAGGAGTCAGCGCATGTCAGGAGTCAGCGCATGTCAGGAGTCAGCGCATGTCAGGAGTCAGCGCATGTCAGGAGTCAGCGCATGTCAGGAGTCAGCGCATGTCAGGAGTCAGCGCATGCCAGGAGTCAGCGATGTCAGGAGTCAGCGCATGCCAGGAGTCAGCGCATGTCAGGAGTCAGCGCATGTCAGGAGTCAGCGCATGTCAGGAGTCAGCGCATGTCAGGAGTCAGCGCATGTCAGGAGTCAGCGTAAGTCAGGAGTCATGCATGTCAGGAGTCAGCGCATGCCAGGAGTCAGCGCATGCAGGCATGTAGAGCACAGTTGTCAGGAGTCACGCATGTCAGGTCGTCAGCGATGTCAGGAGTCAGCGAATGTCAGGGTCAGCGCATGATCAGGAGTCAGCACATGTCAGGAGTCAGCGCATGTCAGGAGTCAGCTGTCAAGTCAGGATGTCAGGTCGCAGCGTATGTCAGGAGTCAGCGATGTCAGGAGTCAGCGCATGTCAGGAGTCAGAGCTATGTCAGGAGTCAGCGCATGCCAGGAGTCAGCGCATGTCAGGAGTCAGCGCATGTCAGGAGTCAGCGCATGTCAGGAGTCAGCGTAATGTCAGGAGTCAGTGCATGTCAGGAGTCAGCGCATGCCAGGAGTCAGCGCATGCCAGGAGTCAGCACATGTCAGGAGTCAGCGCATGTCAGGTCGTCAGCGTATGTCAGGAGTCAGCGAATGTCAGGAGTCAGCGCATGTCAGGAGTCAGCAGCATGTCAGGAGTCAGCGCATGCCAGGAAGTCAGCGCATGTCAGGAGTCAGCGCATGTCAGGAGTCAGCGCATGTCAGGAGTCAGCGTATGTCAGGAGTCAGCGCATGCCAGGAGTCAGCGCATGTCAGGAGTCAGCGCATGTCAGGAGTCAGCGCATGTCAGGAGTCAGCGCATGTCAGGAGTCAGCGCATGCCAGGAGTCAGCGCATGTCAGGAGTCAGCGCATGCCAGGAGTCAGCGCATGTCAGGAGTCAGGCATGTCGGGAGTCAGCGCATGTCAGGAGTCAGCGCATGTCAGGAGTCAGCGCATGTCAGGAGTCAGCACATGTCAGGAGTTTGTGCATGTCAGGAGTCAGCACATGTCAGGAGTCTGTGCATGTCAGGAGTCAGCGCATGCCAGGAGTCAGTGCATGTCAGGAGTCAGTGCATGTCAGGAGTCAGCGCATGTCAGGAGTCAGCGCATGTCAGGAGTCAGCGCATGCCAGGAGTCAGAGCATGTCAGGAGTCACTGCATGTCAGGAGTCAGGCATGCAGGAGTCAGCGCATGCCAGGAGTCAGCGCATGTCAGGAGTCAGGCATGCAGGAGTCAGGCATGTCAGGAGTCAGCGCATGTCAGGAGTCAGCGCATGCCAGGAGTCAGGCATGCAGGAGTCAGGCATGTCAGGAGTCAGCGCATGTCAGGAGTCAGCGCATGCCAGGAGTCTGGGCATGTCAGGAGTCAGCGCATGCCAGGAGTCTGTGCATGTCAGGAGTCAGCGCATGCAGGTCTGTGCAGGAGGATCAGCGCATGTCAGGAGTCAGCGCATGCCAGGAGTCAGTGCATGCCAGGAGTCAGCGCATGTCAGGAGTCAGCACATGCCAGGAGTCAGCGCATGTCAGGAGTCAGTGCATGTCAGGAGTCAGCGCATGCCAGGAGTCAGCGCATGCCAGGAGTCAGCGCATGCCAGGAGTCAGCGGATGTCAGGAGTCAGTGCATGCCAGGAGTCAGTGCATGTCAGGAGTCAGCGCATGTCAGGAGTCAGCGCATGCCAGGAGTCAGTGCATGCCAGGAGTCAGCGCATGTCAGGAGTCAGCGCATGCCAGGAGTCAGCGCATGCCAGGAGTCTGTGCATGTCAGGAGTCAGCGCATGTCAGGAGTCTGTGCATGTCAGGAGTCAGCGCATGTCAGGAGTCACTGCATGTCAGGAGTCAGCGCATGCCAGGAGTCAGAGCATGCCAGGAGTCAGCGCATGTCAGGAGTCAGCGCATGCCAGGAGTCAGCGCATGTCAGGAGTCAGTGCATGTCAGGACGTCGGTTAGAGCAGCAGCAGGTTCACTGGGAGAGAGAGAGAGACAAAGAGAAACAGAGACAGAAAGAGAAATAGAAAGAGAGAGACAGAAAGAGATAAAGAGAGAAGGAGAGAGAGAGAGAAACAGAGAGAGAGAAACAGGAAGAGAAACAAAAAGAAACAGAGAGACAGAGCGATAGAGACAGAGAGCGAGACAAAGAGACAGAGAGAAACGGAAGAGAGAGACAGAGTGATAGAGAGACAGAGAGAGAGACAGAAAGAGAAACAGAGCGAGATAGACAGAGAGAAACAGAGAGACAGAAACAGAGAAAGAAACAGAAAGAGAGAGACAGAGCGATAGAGAGACAGAAAGCGAGACACAGAGAGAGACAGAAAGAGAGACAGAGGTAGACTGAGGGGGACAGAGAGAGATAGACAGAGAGACAGTGAGAGAGAGCGACAGAGAAAGAGACAAAGAGAAAGACAGAGAGAGGGAGACAGAGATAGAGTGAGAGACACAGAGAGAGGCAGAGAGAGACAGACAGATAGTGATAGACAAAGAAAGAGAGAGACCAAGAGACAGAAAGAGAGACAGCGAGAGAGAGACAGACTCTCCACTTGGGTGTAGAATAGTTAGTTCAATATATTACCAGTCACATCACAGCCATTGGGTGGCCACACATAGACACATATAGCATAAACATCTCCTGACAGAGTGCTGCAAAAGCATGATTTTTTAGATGGTCATCCTGCCCTGCTCATCCTGCCATACTCATCCTGCCATACTCATCCGGCCCTACTCATCCTGCCATACTCATCCGGCCCTACTCATCCTGCCCTGCTCATCCTGCCATACTCATTCTGCCCTACTCATCCGGCCCTACTCATCCAGCCCTACTCATCCGGCCCTACTCATCCTGCCCTGCTCAACTGCCCTGCTCATCCGGCCCTACTCATCCTGCCATACTCATCCTGCCCTACTCATCCGGCCCTATTCATCCTGCCCCGCTCAACTGCCCTGCTCATCCGGCCCTACTCATCCTGCCCTGCTCAACTGCCCTGCTCATCCGGCCCTACTCATCCTGCCATACTCATCCGGCCCTACTCATCCTGCCCTACTCATTTCAGGATATTTCAAGCCTAGTGGAAAGATAAGGATGCAAAATGATATAACAAGCTTTACCTCTAACATCAACTGGGTAAACTCTTCATTACTAAGAAAAGATGGCTTCCAGTCCTGCCTGATCTCACAAGCTTCTGTCTGTGCTGTGATTTCTAGGAAAAAGACAACACATTGTACATGAATATACATGATATATAGCTGGCAGCACACCACTATGCCCCAAACAGCCGTACAGCATACCTTTCTGTTTCTGCAAGAAATCAATAGTTCTTTGGAGAATGGTGGACTTGTCCATCTTGAGGGGGTGTCCATGACCGTGCAGCATTGTACAAAGCTCCTTAATGAGGACATTAAATTGGTCTCTTCTCTTCTTCTCAGATTTATTCCGTGAAGCCCTGAATTAAAACCATACAATGAAAAGTATTATTATGAAGCTACACTTAAATATAATATTATATATATTATATATATATATATATATATATATATATATATATATATAATGTATATATATATGCTGTATATATATATATATATATATATATATGTATAAGGCCATGCTTAAATCTCCCAAGATTTAGGTTGTGGGAAACTTCAAACTCTGCCACCGCTCCAGGAAAGCCCGTAAGAAAGTACAATAATGCACCTCTTGTATGTATGTTATCATAGGTCATATCCCTTTGTAGTGGGGTTCCCGGGACTTTCCATGACTGTAAAAAGAAAATGTGATTGGATATGCCATGTTCCTCTTTAGGGTACATTACAGGGGTGCCACTGTGCAATTGTATAGGGGCCACAGTGATAAATCACAAATGAGGTCCCTTCGTTATCTGGATCAATGGGGTTCCAATTGGTTGGACCTCTATCGACCACTAAGGGCTGGCACATCGGACAGATATGCTGGGACTCTGTGAGATGGCAAGACCTCTTTAAAGAGGTGCAGCGGGTTTGCCCTATACCTGACAATCTGTACAATCTACATGCACAAAGTTGAAAAAAAATCAAAAAACAACAGAAGTACAGTACAATATGGTGTGACAATAAATAAATCAATATACACCCATGTGTGGAATAGATCAACATATATACACCACCAATTGAATCTGTACCCCCAGGTGCGTTGGATAACCATCCAATGAATGAAATAAAGACCCAAGTGAAAAGAAAAGGAAGGGGGGAAGAAGAACCACTAGGCAGGTTTAAACAAAATACATATATTTATTAGAATAATGTAACAACAAAATTGCACAAAACGTAATGATAAAATATACACATGAATAGTATAATAATCACATTATGATTTTAATTCCATGTTACTTTTTGTTTGCATTTGTTTATCATATTTGTGCTTTTTAATTTATCTAATAATATATGTATTTTGTTTAAACCTGCCTAGTGGTTCTTCTTCCCCCCTTCCTTTTCTTTTCACTTGGGTCTTTATTTCATGCACAAAGTTGATTATAGGACGTTCTAAATGCTATACAATACACTGCCTCAGTGCAGCACAGGCTTGTTTTATTCCTCATCTACTCAAGTAACAGAAACCATGAGAAATCGGTGTAAGCCTATGTGCACACTGTGGTTTTCAATGCATTTTTGGAGCAAAAACTAGAAATGAATGAAAACTCTCCAAATCCTACTCCAAAACTCTGCAAAAATGTTGAGTTTCCGCTCAGTTTTTGCTAAAAAAAAAAAAAAAACCTCAGCAAAAATACTCTGTGTGCACACAGCCTAAGAGTATGTGTACACAGAGTATTTTTGCAGATTTTTTGAATCAGAAATTGAGCAGAATCTCCAAGTTTTTGAGGTTTGCTATTTTTGATGTGGATTTATAAAGATTTGTTCACTTTCTCCTCCAAAACCTTCTAAAAAAAAAAAACCTCTGTGTGCACAAACCCTAAGAAACCAGGCAGCCTCAAAAATGGAGGCTTAGAAAAGTCTTCTCTGCAAAAACAGGGATAGGTTTGTTCTGTCCCGCGGTGCTATATGTCAATGTATTGCCTGTGGATAAAGTGACCATATCACATCCCAAATTAAAATACATAATTAATCTAGTATATTAGTATTAAAATAAAAACACTGAGCTTTTAGTGTCAGCCATGGATCGGATTCTCAAATTAATTTAGGAAGTAATATAACAAGATACTTTGTGCAGATCGCCTCTAATTTGGGACTCATATCACACAAAAAATGGATCTGGAAGTCGAGATTTCAGTCTGAGTCATGTGGATTTCAGTAAGTGCCTATGATTGCACCCAGCGGGTCGGCTTTGTGGGAGCGGCAGTAATGACTTTGTAATGGCCTTCAGAGCTCCAGTATTAGTCATCAGTATTTTTACAATTCATCCTTAATCAAAATCACAATGAAGCACAAAAACAGCCAAAGGACAGAACCACTGGCTGACATACATAGTCACTGACCAAAGGTAGGATGCCGCAATATTCCCGAATGTCAGGCTACTGGCCTAACGCACAGACATGATGGGAGGAAGGTCCAAGGTAATGACAGCCAGCTCAGCATTGAAGTCCAATGTAGTCCAGGTGCACGGAACTCCGTCCTGATCGACGTAACCAGTCAAGAAAAAGCAAAGAGGGTTTAGTTCTAGCTCCTTAGATGACATTGTTTCATTTAGACAAATTTCAAAAACTCCTTGGCACTCAAGAGCAAAAAATAATCAAAGAGGAGACAAAAGCAACGCATTCTGAACACTGACTGCGCAGTTAATTGGAACTCTGATTAATAAGAGTGCGGTCTGCGATCGAAATGCATCACTTTTCTCTCCTCTTTATTTTTGCCTTTGAGTGCCAAGGAATTTTTCACAATTGTCTAAATAAAATATTGGAATTTTATCTAAGAAGCTGGGACTAACTTTCTTTGTTTTTTCTTGAGGAAGGTGCAAAGCATTGGAATATAATAATGAAGGAATATAAAGACAAAAAGCTTGATTCGACATTTGTGGGATTTTTTTGAGTCACCTTTTTTGTCTTGTGGTTATTTGTCGCCTGTTTTGCACCATATTCTTCAAATGAGGTTTGTGAATTTTGAAATGAAGTCAAAATTGTTAATTTTTTTTTTTTTTTGCTTTCAAACTTTTTATGTGACTTTTTAGTCCAAAAAGTCACACATTTTGCGCAATGTGAAAAAAGTTGCAAATGATGAATCAGGCAAAAACATGTGGAAACTCTAAACTCTGCCTTCAGTGGGAATTAAAAATTATAAAAAGGCTACAATAGACTAGGCTTAAAAAAACAAGCAAATGGAAAAGCGCAAAACCTAAAAAGGACTGAAACAGGAGCGAATGCAAATATGAAATGGGCTCAAAGATCCTACTGTTACTTTGCTAAAAACTATACTGCCATATGTAGTTATTGCAAACTCCTTCTGTATCGTAAATCAAAATCGTTCTGTAAATCGGGTATTATGGTAATTTGGGGAAAAACAAAATTGAGCTCTGTTACAACCAGTCATCAAGTTATACGCTGCATTATGACAGTTTGTAGCATGAGCAATATAGGAATATTGCAGACTGACGTACGTTTCTGTGAACTACGGTCACTCAAAGGAATCGATTTTGTCTTTGGCTGGTCTGCTCTCTGTTCAGATCTGATGTAGCCTGTGTTCAGTATTGTTGATCGTGAAGAGGCCAAGATGCCAAGACCCTTGTCAGTAGATCTATGGGCCAGTAGACCACTATGCCTGCTCTTCAGCAAAAGCTGTGTTTGTCTGCACCATCAGTATGGGTGATCAGTGACCCTTGTCAGATTCAGGTAATCTGTGGGGGTTCAGATCTTGAGCAATAGGTAGTGGACTTAAGGAAGTAGTCCACTACTTGGGCAACACCACTACTTGGACAACTCCACGCTCTGAACCCGATAAAATAGAAAAGCTTATACTTACCTCGCGTGCCAGTGCCATTCTGGCTGGGTTGGCACTCACTCTCCCCAGGGCTCCAGTGCAGTTGTTGTGACACGTGACCCCGGCACCCAATCAGCACTGGTGTCACTGTTCCCGCCTTCTGCCGAATTAAACATGAACAGGAAATCAGAGATCAGCTGCAGCCAGACTCCCTCTTCATGTTCAATTCATACAAAGGCGGGGGCCAGTAACGTCAGCGCTGATTGGGCGCCTGGTTGACATGTCACAAAACGATACAAGAGCCCTGGGACCCTGAGTGCCAAACCACTGGAATGGCATCGCACGGGAGGTAAGTATAGGCTTTTTTATTTTATCGGGGCCAAATATTTAGATCAAGAAGGGGTTCTCCTAGTAGTGGACAACCCCTTTAAGGACAACTTGTCACCAAGGTCAAATGTGGTCAGTTTTTGCTCTTATTTTATTCCCACTGCTCTCCTAAATATCCCAATTTTTAAAAAAAATCATACAGTTCCTGAGATTTGGATCTGTTCATTTAATGCTAATTTTTAATGTTGTTTACACGGTGGCGTGGCTTACAAGATAACAATGCAAAGCAGCCAAAAGGCACACACCCGAGGAAACAAGTGAGCAAGACCATAAAAGACCCTAAAAAAAAGACCCATATCTCTGCAATAAAATGACGGGTTTAAATAAAAAAAAAAATGGAATACTCTGGAGTAGTGGGAATAAGATAGGAGAAGAAACTGTCCATGTTTGTCCTTCTGCCAGATCTTATTTAAGACTCAACCACCCACTGATCAACTGAACAAAACAACGGATACATCATTAACAATAAATAAATCAGTAAGTAGTTCAGCTACACTTTAAAGGGGTCGGACACTTTATCTTTATTTTTACATACGTGTTAGAGATATGATTTTACAACACTTCATATATCTAATTACTAAAGGTTCTCCTCCTGTGCCTCTTAGTACATCTATCCTCACAGACGGCACAGCACTCCTGTTCATACAACTGCTCCTGATGGAGGAGCATGTGACCAGACCTGTCCATCAGCCTCCTCCAATAGAAAATCTGCTTTCCCAAGTCAGCCATTTTTTAATTGGAGGAGGCTGATGGACTGGTCTGGTCACATGCTCCTCCACCAGCAGCCATTTTATGGGCCGGAGAGCTGTGCAATCTGTAAGGAAAGTAAAAAAGGCAGGAGGACGCCCTGTCATACATACATATTTGTCTGCGGTGTAAAATCATGTTTTGAACACAAATGTTAAAATAAATATAAAGTGGACAACCCCTTTAAGGAAAGTGCAACTTAACAGACCTTCATACTTTAAGTGTGTAATTTGATTTGGCAAACCAACCACATGATTCTTGTCTCTCCGCACGTCTGTGCCATATAAAGACAGTACAATTTTTTTTATTAAAGTATGATATCATTAGGTAATAATCTAAGTTTATGAGAGACAGAAGCACTGATGACTAAGTAATGATAGTGTGTTCACCACTTTGGCATTTTAAATGATTATTTCAAAATGTCCTCATATCTTGTGATGAAAATGTTAGGACTTGTTCAGAAAAGTATTAAAAAAAAATAAAACTCAGTGTCGCGCTCACAGCGCTTATTGTGCAGGAAAAAAATCACCTGGCAATACGATTCCTCAGGTCACTACAATTACAGTGAAATCATACATCTTTGGGTTTGTGTTGACATTTTATGAGATCTGTAACTTTTTTATTTTTCAATTTCTGGAACTGTATGAGGGTCTGTATTTTGTGTGGTGAGTAGTGATAAGCGAGTATACTTGTTGCTCGGGGTTTCCCGAGCATGCTCGGGTGGTCTCCGAGTATTTGGAAGTGCTCGGAGATTTAGTTTCTGTTGCCGCATCTGCATGATTTATGGCTGCTGCACAGCCTGAATACATGTGGGGATTGCCTGTTTGTTAGGGAAAACCCACATGAATTTAGGCTGTCAAATAGCCGCAAATCATGCAGCTACGGTAACAGAAACTAAATCTCCGAGCACTTCCAAATACTCGGATATCACCCGAGCATGCTCGGGAAAACCGGAGCAATGAGTATACTGGCTCATCACTAGTGGTGAGCTGTTGTCTTTATTGATATCATTTTGGGGTGCACACAGTATTTTGATTGCTTCTTATTGTATTTTTGGAAAAAACATGACTGAATAATGGAAAAACTTGTTTCAATTTTCATTTTTTGAACTAGGAAAAGGGCTGGGATTCAAATGTTTAAAGATGAAAAAAATAAATAAATAAATCACTGTATGTTTTAGTCCCCATAGAGGACTTAAACCTACGATGGTTGATTGCTTGCTCTATATTCTGGACAACTATACTTTTACAATATATAGAACAATTTAGTGCCTCCTATGAAACTGTGCTTCGTTGGAAGACAATAATGATGGTGATGGGGGCTTTAAGAAGATACATGCCATTACAACCCATTAGTACCCTGTGATCTTCCGAATCAAACCACTTATATACCTCCATTCTTAGATCCCAACTCTTACTATCAGTTTTCTCATACATTCCTACTATCTGCACTACGTCTGTAAGCTTATTGCTATGAGGGTCATCTAGTCTTCTGTTGTGAATCTGACTCTGCTACTTCCAATCTTGAAACTGGAATTGGACGAAGTGAGTAGTGCACATCATTGGTGGGGGCGGGCTACCTCTGTGATTCACAGTCTAAGCATGAACGCTCAGATCAGACTTCACCTGCCTCCTCTACCTGGATCCTGCCGATGCTTTGGAGTGCCATGTCTTCAGCTGACAAGCATTAATGTGCTGTTGATCATTAGAAAGCATATCACAAGGCTTGTCACCTGAAGGGATGGAACTTCAAAGCTTCGGCAGGATCCAAGCAGAGAGAAGCGTGAAGCCTGCTGTGAGTTGGGTAATGCGTGCTGCAGACTGACTCTGCCGTTGCTTTGAAGTGCTGTTGCTTCAGTTGACAAGCCCTGTGATATACTTTTTAATAACAAGCAGCACATCGCAGGGCTTGTCAGCTGAAGGGACAACACTCCAAAGCATCAGCAGGATCCAACCAGGAAGAGGAGGAGAATGAAGCCTGATCTGAGCATGTGTGTTCAGACTGCTGTCACTCACAGAGGTAGCCTCGCCCTCACCAGCGACATGCGCTGCTCAGTTCGTCCGATTCCGGATTCCAAACATGAGGTAGCAGAGGCAGAATCACAACACATGGCTTGATGACCCACACAGAGTTGAGCTTTCCATGAGAAGGGCAAATAATAGAAGTACATTTGGAAACTGGTAGGAAGAACTAGGACATATAGGTCATATGAAAGAGGTGAAATTAGTAGAGGAAAACCTCTTTAAGTGGTTTTAGCAGTGATCAGAGTAGGCTTGAAAAGAGGCGTTTGCTGGCTACATAACACATCTCCCACCCACCATATACGGAGTGGGCTCAGCTACTGTGTACACTCCATACACCCACTCCCGATATCAGACATACCAGTATATCCTATGTCGGAGAGAGTTTAAAGTGATCATCCACTACTTTTATATATGCTTCAGATATGTTATCAATATCAGTAGTAGTTCTGCACCCAGCAACCCCACTGATCAGCTGTCATCATCCCAAGCAGCACCTCTGTACAAAGTTTAGGGGCCGCTGTAGAGGATTGCATATCAGATCATATTATCAACAATAGGAGCTGATCGGCAGTACCTGGCAGCGGCCATGACACTGTGGTGTCCCGCTCCGTAGACTGTTTACAGCCACCTACCACCGGAGATGATAAAAGGTCATTAGTGGGAGCATTTCTCTAATTAAGCTGGCCTTTTATTATCTGTTGTTATGTTTAGTGTTTACATTTAAGGAGTTTTCTCTATGGACAATCTCATTTGGTTTCAAGGGTCGACTGCCAATAGACTGAATATTGATATCTTGTCAATGTACTCCCAGCAGTTGTTGCAGTCTGGGCAAGGTACAAACTGCTCAATTTTCCTGTAGTGGCACCAAATGGGAAATGAGGCATGTACTATACTTGGAATCAGTTGGCTGTCTGATTTGGGTCATCAGAAGAAAAAGACTCTAAGGCCCTGATTCATTAAGATGCCGTTTTGTTCACATAATACATGTATGACCCAGTCTTTGGAGCCATTTTTTCAGCTTTGCGGTTGACCATATTGTATTTTTTTTAAAATCTCATCGCATCTACCTGTACAGTCATGGACAAAAGTTTTGAGAATGACACAAATATTAATTTTTACAAAGTCTACTGCTTCACTTTTTCTAATGGCAATTTGCATATACTCCAGAATGTTATAAAGAGTGATCAGCTTAACAGCAATTACTTGCAAAGTTAATATTTGGCTAGAAAATGAACTTTATCCCCCAAAACACATTTCAACATCATTGCAGCCCTGCCTTAAAAGGACCAGCTAACCTCTTTTCAGTGATTGCATTATTAACACAGGTGTGGGTGTTGATGAGGACATGGCTGGAGATCAATCTGTCATGATTAAGTAAGAATGACACCACTGGACACTTTAAAAGGAGGCTGGTGCTTGGCATCATTGTTTCTCTTCTGTTAACCGTGGTTATCTCTAAAGAAACACGTGGAGTCATCATTGCAATGCACAAAAATGGCCTAACAGGGAAGAGTATCGCAGCTAGAAAGATTGCACCTCAGTCAACAATCTATCGCATCATCAAGAACTTCAAGGAGAGAGGTTCCATTGTTGCCAAAAAGGCTCCAGGGCGCCCAAGAAAGACCAGCAAGCGCCAGGACCGTCTCTTAAAAGTGTTTCAGCTGCAGGATCGTGCTACCAGCAGTGCAGAGCTTGCTCAGGAATGGCAGCAGGCAGGTGTGAGTGCATCTGCACGCACTGTGAGGCGGAGACTCTTGGAGCAAGGCCTGGTCTCAAGGAGGGCAGCAAAGAAGCCACTTCTCTCCAGAAAAAACATCATGGACAGACTGATATTCTGCATAAGGTACAGGCAGTGGACTGCTGAGGACTGGGGTAAGTTATTTTCTCTGATTAATCCCCTTTTCGATTGTTTGGACATCAGGAAAACGCCTCATTCGGAGAAGACAAGGTGAGCGCTACCACCAGTCTTGTCTCATGCCAACTATTAAGCATCCTGAAACCATTCATGTGTGGGGTTGCTTCTCAGCCAAGGGAATCGGCTCTCTCACAGTCTTGCCTAAAAACACAGCCATGAATAAAGAATGGTACCAGAATGTCCTCCAAGAGCAACTTCTCCCAACCCTCCAAGAGCAGTTTGGCGATCAACAATGCCTTTTCCAGCATGATGGAGCACCTTGCCATAAAGCAAAGGTGATAACTAAATGGCTCAGGGAACAAAACATAGAGATTTTGGGTCCATGGCCTGGAAACTCCCCAGATCTTAATCCCATTGAGAACTTGTGGTCAATCATCAAGAGACGGGTGGACAAACAAAAACCTAAAAATTCTGACAAAATGAAAGCATTGATTGTGCAAGAATGGACTGCTATCAGTCAGGATTTGGTCCAGAAGTTGATTGAGAGCATGCCAGGGAGAATTGCAGAGGTCCTGAAGAAGAAGGGTCAACACTGCAAATATTGACTTGCTGCATTAACTCATTCTAACTGTCAATATAAGCTTTTGTTACTCATATGTTTGCAATTATTATATTTCTGTCTGTGATAAAAACATCTGTCAAACACACATAAAAACCAGAGGGCAGCAGATCATGTGAAAATATAATATTTGTGTCATTCTCAAAACTTTTGGCCATGACTGTATACATTTGGGGCACACTATATGATCGGCAGAACCTTAAAACGACCTAGCAAAAATAACATCTCAGTGCGGTGTACATCTAGCCGTCTGTAACGATGATTTATAAAATGACTACACTTTTATGCAGAATATATGTACCGTAAATGTTTCTTTTTTTGCATACTATTTTGCCTTATTACATAGATTGTTTGATTGTACGAGTATAATATAAATAAAAGCTTCCTATCAGCTCACAAACCTCTTCGCTCTGTCTTTCTCATCTTCATCCATCAGCTCGTTTAGACAACACAGGATTCTAAAGGAGAAAATAAGACACCGCTAAATGCAATTATTGAAAATTCAGTTTAAGACTTTAAACAAAAATCTATATAAATTTGCAGCTAATGTGTAAATAATCATTGACGTTACTAACGCAGCTGTGTCTATTCCCTGCGGACAGACTCTGGGTAATCGCTGCTGAGTAATATGGTATCATCGAAACATCTGCTCCTGCAGAACAGTCATATTACACGGCGCACGATCTCTACTACAGTGATAGGACGCTCTGCCGTGTACGGAGACATGACCACTTGGGACTCTTGTGTTGGCTGTTCTGTCATTTTACTAGAGAAGGCCTGCTCCCCGCCTGGGTTTGTGCTGACATTCGATGTTACTGATGGACGAGGAACAGGAGAATGTAAATATTTAAAAGTTATTTTTTTGTTTTACTGTAAAACTTTGAAAGGACAGGAATCAGCAATAAGCAGATAAATCAATAATAGCAGGGCTCCAATCTAAGACTTTTCACAAATCACTTAAAGGGGCTGTTACATCTATCTTCAGGAGTGCATTTCTCCCCTGCCTCCAGCCTTCCTACTTGCTGGGGGTGGTGTATTCCTGATGATTGACAGATTGAACCAGCGGCATGGCAGTGCCTCTCTGCAGCATCGGAGGAGCACAGTGCTGGCCAGATAAAGGAAACTAGCCAGCTTTAGAGCAGCGCTTGCAAGGTGCATAACAAACAGCTTGCAAGCACACGCTCCTTACCTAGGAGACCGACCACTGCTGATACACTGCAGAGGTGTCAATGATCAGTATACAACACAATTAAAAATCTCTCCGTTTCTAAAAATGAAGATTGATTTTGAATAAAACCTTAAATGCAAAGTTGCTTATTTTTTTTACAAGCAATTTGAAGTTGTACCCATTTCTGAAACAGAAACAACCCCTTTAAGAACAGTATTTGGGCTCCTTGCCTCCAATAACTCACCACGTAGCACTCCTTCTTATACCATTAAGTGAATCTTTCTTTCTACCAGGTTTCTTATGCGCTGTGAATACATTGCTCACATTGAGCGCGGTGATGAAAGTGTGACAGTAGCTGCTGAGGACAAATTTAGGACATAAAAACCAAGTTATGTCCTGAGCCGAGATGTTTTTTGTTTTCTCCAATTACACTATGTCTGTGTGCAAATGGTCTTTGAGAGTCTTTTAATTGACATGTGGCTTCTTAAAAGCATTAAAGCAGGTTCACGCTGGGCTACTTACACATCAGTGTCCTTTGTGAGACTGGACGCAACGTATTCTGCTTCTTCTTGTAAACTGGAAAAAATGATATTTATATTAATTACACACATTCTCTTATATTATTGCACGCTGTGTATATAAACCTGATACTTGGAGATTGTACAACACATCATATAATGGAAACATAGTACTCAATATATATATATATATACAGTATGTGATTCCTCCACATTTTGCACACACTTTTATTAACTCCAGAAAAGCCATTTATTAATTTAAACTCATTTAAGTCAGTACAACTTAGATTAATATTAAATTATACACGACATCATCAAATTACAATCTCGAACATTACAAATGAACAGCCCTGATTTAGTCATCATCTTGGTAAGGGTCTCTTGAAGACATTCCAAAAACACTTGTATCATCCATTGTATTAAAAGGAATCTGTCTCCAGGGTTTTGTCCCCTAATCTAAGACCAGTATGATGTGGGAACAGAGATCCTGAGCTCAGTGTTGTGTCACTTACTGGGCTGTTGGCTGTAGGTTTGGTAAAATCAGAGTTTTATCAGCAGGAGATTATCACTAGAGGACTAGTAAACCTGCTTGCTATCTAGTGTGCCATATTCATTATCTCTGAATACCCGTGTTCCCACAACTGATTGACATCTTTCTGCCTATGCACAGTGTACACAGAAAACTGCCAATCAGTAGTGTGAGTGTGTGTAGGGGTGGGGGGGTTATATAGAGATTAAAATTCAGATAACTGATATTTCTGCGGCAGATAAAACAGTGATATTATCAAAACTCCAGCAAGCAGCCCAGTAAGTGACACAGCACTAGGAGCAGGGTCCTGATCCAAGGACTCCGAAAATCTTCTAAACCTAACAATCCTTCCATGGCACCCCGCTCATCAGCAGAGTACGTATCAAATAGAGTACCCAACTGCAGCCCAGAAATTACCACCAACACCAAGGGGGATAGAGACCCAAATTATTATTTACATTTACTTAACTTTCTCTCATATGAAGAATCACTGATAGCGCACATCAAGTTATTGATGTGATCATCCATTACTTATTTGTTTTTATCTGTGTGGCAAAGGGTTAGAGAACTATGGCATCTAAATTATTCTATCCTAACAGAACCCATTGCCTTATGAAAGGTCCATCAGGTTTCCGTAAAGGCTCTGGTACGTTTGATGCAGAGATTATTAATATTACACTTTCCTTACATAGCGCCATGATATACCGCAGCGCTGTACAGACATTATCATCACTGTCCCCATTGGGGCTCATAATATAAATCCCCTATCAGTATGTCTTTGGAGAAACCCACACAGACACAAGGAGAACATACAAACTCCTTGCAGATGTTGTCCTTGGTGGGATTTTAACCTCGGACCCCAACGCTGTAAATCAGCGCTTACCACCCAGCCACCATGCTGCCCCTAGAGATGCAAAAGCAACAGAACATAAGAACACCAGTGAAAACAGAACAATAGGAAAGAACAAAATAATGCTTTTACATATTTGACTTTTTTTGTCAAAATATTTGGAGTATTTGTATTGTTCGGCCACTAATGACATCTTGTGAACATTCGATATACCGGTTGAAGCTTCTCTGGAAATTGTCCAACCTTGTCTGATTCTGATTGAGAAACTCTCAGTAATATAATATACAAAGCCTTTCTAAATTGTGATCTTTTAAATATGTGCATTTGCCAAGTAAAATACCCTTCATCTTCCAGTCCTCATCCAGTTTACCATCTAGATGTAGACTACACCATCAGAATAATCTCAGGATAAAGCAAATCTGTAATTGGACTGTCTATGCTTTACCAAGGTACAGTTGTGACATTACTGTCATAATTGCTGTGGCATGTTGCTGTGGCCTAAAAGTTTAGGAGCCTACTTGTAAGTGCCGTGACCTATAAATATGAATATATGTGTACAGTTATGCATTACATAGAGTGATGTAATGTTATTTAACTGAAAACTTTTTAGCATAAGAAGTCAAATCAGAACCTCAGATGTGTTCAGGGTACGGCAAGGCCCTTTAGAGAGTCTGTTTACAGAGGCTACTTATATGCTTAAATTCCCAGAGAATCATTGCACGGCCTATAAGTTTACTTACACTAACTTGTTGCTCTCCACAACAAGAGTTTTTAACTCTAAGATCCCCTGTCAGCACCTCTCACCCAGTCAAATCAGTTCTCTTGCTTTGCACTGATGAGAGGTACACACCCCATAACAACTGTCAGCAAATAAAGTTTCTGGTTTGGCTTTTTATCTTTTTAAGGATCAATATTGACTTTTAGGATTGTCACTTCCAATAAGAGGCACTAGAGTTCAAGTCCCCTTCCTCTCTGAAAAGACTATTTGCATACTTATATTCCCACAGGAGAATTGCATGACTTAGAGGTCTCATTATGACAACTTGGGTTTCTCTACAAGGAGAAACTTTACCCTTTAGACTCTCTGTCTAAAAGACATCTTAATGGGTAGACTCCTCTCAGCAGCTCAGAGACAACTAAAATTAGAGAGTGTTACTGCAAAGGGAAAAATTGGAGACCAAGGCAGTATACAAGTCAAAATTGGCCAAAATAGTTTTATTTCTCATGTACACAAACAGTGTAACATAATCTGAAAAGTTCTCTGTTTAGACTCTGTCTAGAAGACATCATAATGGCTAGACTTCTCCCAGCAGATCAGAGACAACTAAAATTAGAGATTGTTCCTGCAGAGGAGAAAGCTGGTAACAAAGGCAGTATACAAGTCAAAACTGGCCAAAATAGTTTTATTTCTCATGTACACACAGATTGTAACATATTCTGAAACATTTTCTGTTTAGACTCTCTGTCTAGAAGACATTTTAATGGCTAGACTCTTCCCAGCAGCTCAGAGACAACTAAAATTAGAGATTGTTCCTGCAGAGGGGAAAACTGGTGACAAAGACAGTATACAAGTCAAAACTGGCCAAAATAGTTCTCATGTACACACACATTGAAACATATTCTGAAAAGTTTTCTGTAACGACTCATATGCATTAAACCTTGTCAGGCCTACTCGTTTGTGCTCCCAAACTTCCATTAGTACCAGAGATTTCCATTACTGCATTCTCCAAAGGTTTACTTAATAGCCCAATTTGATGTTTCATATGTGTGGCCCAGCTATGTCAGGCACACATAATCCAGGAAAATGCACAGGAAGGTAACCGCAAAAGCTTGATATCCATTCACGTCACTCACACTTTCAGACACACCCATCAGGGGTATAAAAGGGAGTGACACGTAGCAGTCAGTGTTCAATCTGTGCAGGAGGGAGAGGAGTTCAGTCTGTTTCCTGTCTGAGTACAGGGTAGTTCAGTTTCAGTCCAGTCTGGACTTGGAGGATACTGAGAGCTATTCAGTGAGCTCTAGAAGAAAGCTGACATTACCATCAAAAGCTACAAGTGCTTATGTTAAGAGCGAGAGCAGGGCGAAGGGCACAGTGGAGAAGACAGAGAGAAGTGCTTCAGGTACTGGATTACCTGCACTAATTCACCGGACACCGGGGTCCGAAGCGTTGCTAGTGTTTCAAGCCTAGTAACAAGATAACCGGAGGCTTTCTGGACTACAGGTCGCAGAAGGTAGCCCTAAGCGCTGATACGTAACCGGAGTCAGGGAGAACGGGGACTTTGAGTCAAGTGCACGACAAAAGTAAGGACTTAGTTCTCTCAACATCTGATAATCAGAGACATAGAAGGCTCCACCACAATGTCGGCCGGGCGTTACAGCTATTGAGAAAGCTGGAGATTGCAGAGTTAACTTCGCTTCATGCAAGTTTAGACTCAAATATATATATGAAGTAAAGGAGGCCTCTAACCTGCTCAGCGGTATCCCGAATGTGCATTCTCCACCCCGACCAGCTTCCCGGGATCTTCCTGAAACACCTTCAAGTAAAGGTATGAAAAGAAGCTATATTGTGTGTGACTGAATTCTTATCTACACCCTGCATCATCACCATAGACTTCCAGGGACCAGTCTCACCTGTGGGAGACTTACCACCCAGCTGCCCCATAACATCCCCTGCGAAGATCCTTATAGCAGCGCTGGTCCAATTGATCAGATACCACAGGTGGCGTCACGAACTACCTATCCTTATAATCCCCTGTAAATATCCCCCATTGCATGACCGCCAGGGCTACGGAACGAGTCCCGCTGCCAGTGACATCTCCCATGAAAGTCAATGGCTCGGCTCCGAGTACCCCATAGCCCTGGTATCCACCTCAGTGTGGTGCGGGTCATCTAAACTTGTATCAGTAGTATCTGTGACTGATGAAGGTCCATGATATAGGACCGAAACGTTTGTGTTACTACTGTGAATAAAAATCTTTATTCTCACTATACTAAAGTTGAGTGCCGAGTTCATTTTCTATTAGATACGGTGTGGGAACCTACTCTGGCACCTTCTTGGTTGTGCACACGGTTATTTTTTCATATCTAAACTTGGCGTCACGAACAGGATACGAAAGCTTGCAATTGTGAGTCCTGTGTGCCTATATTGAACTGTTTTATGCGAAAAAGACTGTTTGCTGTTTGTCACTTTTGGCGCCATAATACCGCCATCTTTACCGCAATATTCGCGCCCTCAGGCACTGGTGAAGAAGGGGGGCGTACCTGAAAGAGCGCGCTGTTGCCTGGACACGCCCCCAACTCTGACGCGGCGGCAGGTCCTGTGAAACAGGAAGTGAACGCTCTGACATCAGAGCGCCAGCGACAAAGGTCCTGTCTCCACCGCTGTGCCTGCGACGCTGCAGCCTGTGAAAGAGGTAGGCTCCGATTAACCAAGGGGGCATCAACATGTCGCAGCAACCGACAGACGGAGCGGCCCCCGCCGGTGGCCCCAATAGCCCACCGCTTGGCGTTGTAGTGCAGGATGGAGGTGCGGGCCCCTCACCTGGCCCGGTGGTCCCGCTCATGCCGCTAATGCTCCCATACATGCCTGGAGCGAAGTGGCTCCCCCAGTACAGCGGCGAGTCAGACACCCTGCCAGGGTTTAAACGGAAAATATGTAGCATCCTAGACATGTACTCAATGACTGAAAAGCAAAAAGCTGCTGTGGTAATAGGGCAGTTAGCTGGTGCTGCTGAGAGAGAAGTAGAAACTTGGACCACTGCAGACCAGGAGTCGGTACCTGTGATTCTCTTAAAGCTACAGGCCATCTTTGAGGACCGCACAGAAACGGATCTCCGGATGGCATTTTATCAGTGCTTCCAGAGACCGGGTGAAAGTATTAGGGACTACGCCTGCCGACTACAGGGGGCCCTGCGAGCTCTCAAACAGGCTAACCCTACAAGTGCCATTGATGAAAGCCAAATGTTGAAAGAACAATTCGTACGGGGACTGAGGTCTCCAGCGGAAGGCAGGACTGTAAACTGGTGGTCCTTGGATCATCCAGATGCCACTTTTGATGCCCTAAAGGACATGGCAATAAAAGGACTGCGACCCTTGGAAAAGCCAGAGGTGGCAAATCAGTATCACCCGGGTGAAGCCACGCTAAAGCCGGCAGTACCCACCTTTTCCCCGCAGGTGGCAGAAGCTAAAACGCAGGTGGCACCCCCTAGTGAGTTGGAATGTCTGCGCTCAGAAGTGCGCCAGCTGACTGACAACTTGGCCACTGTAATGAATGCCCTGCAACTGCGGAAAGAGGAGGGAGGAAAGATCCTACTAGCCGACTGTCCGGAGGATGTCCCTTGGATGAACCGGAGGAAATGGAGGACGTCGCCTCACCGGAGGAGGACCACGCCACCCCCAGGAGCGACTCCCGATCAACACCATCCTCGCCGAGAGATCATCTGCTACCGTTGCAACCAAAAAGGTCATATGGCTCAGCAATGTCCTTTAAACGAGCCGATCCTGGGTCAGAGGGCCAACACCCAGGAGTAGAATCATCTGGATTAGACTGGAACCGCAGATTCGTGGGAGGACGGCCCTACCTGTCCATAATTCTGGACGGGATTGCAATCCCTGCACTGCTGGACACTGGATCTCAGGTAACCATCATACCTGATGTCCTCTACAATAAATTTTGGTCCATGGACAGTCTCCAGCCCCCGAACCCTGACTTTACAGTGTACGCCACCAATGGTCTCCCTGTTGAAGTACTCGGAGCCAAAAACGTGAACGTAAAAGTGGGCAGGGTGGAGCTGAAGGATCAGGGACTTCTAGTAGTAAGGACTGTAAATGAGAGTGGCTTAAATGTGATTTTTAGGTACTAACGTTATCAGTAACTGTCTGGGAGAAGTTGTGTTTTTGCTCCAACAGCTCGCTGAAGTTGCCAAGCCAAAGCAGAAGGGAGTGATCCAGAGGGAGATCCGGGCCCTGATGTGCCAGCAGCAAGCGAAGCTTACAGATGGTGAAATCGGTAATGTACGGGTCACAGACTCGAATCCCATTGTAATACCCCCAATGAGTGAAATGTTGATATGGTGTAGAGCAGCCATAGGTCTGAAAGGACAGAACTACCAAGCAGTAGTAGAGCCCCATCGTTCAGAACACAGACCTACACTCATGACTGCTAGAGGGTAGTGGAAGTAATAAATGGGAGAGTACCAGTACGACTTCTCAACTGGGGAGACGACGAAGTAAATTTACCACGTTATGCCACAGTTGCTAAATTACATGCCGTAGATAACAATTCTATCCTCACAACCGAGTCCTTAGCCTCCCGCCAACCAGCGGAGGATAATGATCCGGCAACCCCGGTATCGGAATGGTGTCAGCAGCTTCATATAGGGTCAGACATCACTTCCGTCCACCAGAAACAGGGGTACTACGGGTGGTACAAGAGTATGCACAAGTATTTAGCAAACACCCACTTGACTTTGGGGCAATTAAGGGAGTACAGCATCATATCCCTACAGGCAGTCATCCTCCCATCAAAGAGCGGTACAGGCCTATACCTCCAGCCCACTATCAGAAAGCTAAGGAAATGTTGCGTGACATGAAGGAAGCCGGGGTGATAAGGGATAGTTGTAGCCCCTGGGCAGCACCTCTAGTTCTAGTTAAGAAAAAGGATGGTAGCATGAGAATGTGTGTAGATTACAGACAAGTCAATCGCATAACACATAAAGATGCATACCCGTTACCACGCATAGAGGAATCCTTAGCTGCTCTGAAAACGCTAACTACTTTTCTACCCTCGACCTTACTAGTGGGTACTGGCAAGTAGCTGTGGCTGAGGAGGATCGGGAGAAAACTGCTTTCACCACCCCAATGGGACTCTGTGAGTTTGATAGAATGCCGTTTGGCCTTAGCAGTGCCCCAGGAACATTCCAGAGAGTGATGGAGAGCTGCCTGGGACATCTCAACTTCGAAACTTTGCTGCTGTACCTGGACGACGTAATCGTGTACTCCAAGACATATGAAGATCATCTGAAGCACCTGGCAGAGGTATTCGAGTCACTGTCCAAGTATGGGATGAAACTGAAGCCCTCAAAGTGCCATCTGCTCAAACGGAAGGTACAGTACTTGGGACATATTGTCAGTTCCGAAGGAGTAGCGCCGGACCCCGAGAAGGTCACAGCCATCCAGAAATGGCCGGAGCCGAAGAATCTAAAGGAGGTGCGTCAGTTCCTGGGACTAACAGGTTACTACAGAAGGTTTGTAAAAGATTACACCAAGAAAGCGGCGCCTTTACAGGACCTCCTGGTAGGACAACCTCTCAAGAGCAGGAACCCTCCATTCAATTGGGGTAAGGAACAAGCTGAGGCATTCAAAGAGATGAAAGAGATCCTGACAGGCGATGAAATCCTAGCCTACCCTGATTACAGCCAACCGTTCCTGCTGTACACCGATGCCAGTAACGAGGGATTAGGAGCAGTCCTCAGTCAGAAGCAGAATGGCCAAGAAAAAGTCATCTCATATGCCAGCAGAAAACTCAGGCCAACTGAGAGGAACCCGGAAAACTATAGTAGCTTCAAACTGGAGTTCCTGGCGCTGGTCTGGGCCATTACCGAAAGATTCAAACATTACCTTGCCTCCAACAAGTTCACTGCGTACACAGACAACAACCCCTTGACGCACCTTGAAACAGCCAAGCTGGGAGCCATGGAGCAACGTTGGATGGCTCGGCTATCAAACTATCAATTTACCATCAAATACAGGGCGGGCCGTAAAAATGCCAACGCGGACGCCTTGTCCAGAATGCCGCATGAATCCGACACGGAGGAAGAATCAAATGATCTGGAAGAAATCGAGCTACCTGCGTTCCACCGAAATGGGATGGTCCAAGAGCAGCGAGTCTACAGAAAGCGGTGTGGTGAGATGTTGAACCCTTTACCTCATCACAGCTGGAAGGAGACTCAGGACAGTGATCCAGTGGTCAGCCGTGTCAAGGAGCTGATAAGACAGGAAGGTTCCTCCTTGGAGAAAGACGCACCCATACCAGCAAAGCTCCTGTGGAATGAGAGAAGCCGGTTGTTCATATACCGTGAGAAGTTGTGCAGGAGATACGTCGACCCAAGGACCCATGAGATGGTTTGGCAGATAGTGGTTCCCAGAGCTGACATCCAAATGGTGTTAGAAGCGTACCACGATCAAGCAGGACACTTTGGCTGGAAAAAGCTGGAGACCCTGTTAAGGTGTCGGTTCTACTGGGTAGGGATGCGCAGCTCCATCGAGAAGTGGTGCCGGAACTGTGGACCCTGTGGCCTCAGACGAAAAGACTACTGTAGTCAGAAGGCACCCTTGCAGCCTATCCGGACGACTCGTCCCCTGGAGATCGTAGCATTGGATCACGTCAAGTTGTCACCAAGCAGGTCGGGATACACTTACGCCCTGACTATGGTGGATCACTATTCCAAATTTCTGGTGGTCGCCCCTGTCAAAGATATGACAGCAGAGACAGCAGCAAAAACCTTCCAAGCAAGTTTCTGCAGACCACACGGATATCCGGAGCAGGTGCTGACTGATCGAGGTCCTGCATTCGAAGCTGAACTGTTTAAGGAATTCTGTCAATTGTATGGGTGTAAGAAGATCAGAACAACACCATACCACCCTCAGACCAATGGCCTTTGTGAGAAGATGAATCACATTGTCATCGACTTACTGAAATCTGTACCACTGGAAGAAAGAAATCGGTGGCCTGACTTGTTACCTGACCTGGTCGACTTGTACAACCACATACCAGTGAGTTCCACCAACTGCACTCCAGCCTACCTTATGAGAGCAAGACCGGGAAGGCTGCCAATGGATTTGGAACTTGGTGTGGTAGAACCAGAGGCTGATAACAATGCTGAAGATTGGGACACGAATCGACAGGAACAGTACAAGAGGGTACAAGCCTGCGTAGAAGACAGTCTCAATAAAGTAAGGGAAAAGCAAGAGAAGAACTATAACAAAAATGCTCCCGCTACGCCTTTTATGCCATGGAGAAATGGTGCTCAAAAGGAAAAGAAGAATGCACAAGTTGGATGATCAGTGGGAACAAGACCCATATGTCGTGCAAAATTCCAATTTTGATAACAGAAAGGTCTGTGCCATTAGCAAGGATGGAGGAAAAACGACGGCAACTGTGTCTAGAGATCATTTAAAGTTGTGTCCGGGCCCATTAAAGCTTCGTGAGGAAGAACCTGTTGTTAATCAGAAAGAAAGTGAGGAAGCGGTCATACATACGGATTTGGGAGATTTACCTGCGGATTGGCCCAGAATGGGAGACGCTGTAATTATTCCTGTGCTGCAGTTTTATCAACCGCAAGAGGAGTCTCTACATCCAGTCATACCAATTGTGCCAGTTGAGCCAGTTCCAGAAGGACCTATTCCGGCAGACCCTCAACCATTGGGATCCCAAGCAGCGGAACCACAAGAAGCAGCACCACAAGAAGTGGAGTCCCCTGGTGAAGCAGTACCGCATCGCCCAGTCGCTAGCATGCTTGCCAGGTCCCTAGAGAGGTGGAGTCGTATCTATAGTTTGCCGTTATGCAGAACAGATAGGCTAGAGACTACTATACCTGATGCTACCCCACGTAGGTCAGAACGTATCACTAAAGGAAGATTACCTATTCGTTATCAAGAGTAGTCCTAGTAAATTGTCTAGCAAGACCCAGACCGGGTTTATTGTCACTGACAAATTGTATAAAGTTTGATAAGGTTTTACAAAGAAGAATTAATGTGAATACTTGAAATATAAATATGTGTTTTAACTATGCATGGACTGCGTGGCTGTGGACTGTGCCAGCCCAAAAACTTTCAATGTAAATAGTTTGCACTACGGTGCTACATCTTGGTTTTACACGAAACCATTACTATCTACCTCTGAAGAAAAACCCGTATGGTGTGGCCTAGAGTGAGGTCTGCAATGAAATCCTGCAGCCCACCCAGGACCCACGTGGGAGGTTTTTGGTGCGGGTCCTCCACAAGAATTTGTCTTGTATAATGAGAATGTTTTGATACTTTTGATACTTTTGTATTTTTTATAATGTACAAATTGTAACGTTCAAGAAGTCTTACCTCCCGGATGGGAAGAGTTAAAAATGTTTATGTTAATGCAAAAACAAAAATGTTTTCTTTTTCTCTTTCACAGCCCGGGAGTGCTGTGTTTAACCAAGGGGGGATGTGTGGCCCAGCTATGTCAGGCACACATAATCCAGGAAAATGCACAGGAAGGTAACCGCAAAAGCTTGATATCCATTCACGTCACTCACACTTTCAGACACACCCATCAGGGGTATAAAAGGGAGTGACACGTAGCAGTCAGTGTTCAATCTGTGCAGGAGGGAGAGGAGTTCAGTCTGTTTCCTGTCTGAGTACAGGGTAGTTCAGTTTCAGTCCAGTCTGGACTTGGAGGATACTGAGAGCTATTCAGTGAGCTCTAGAAGAAAGCTGACATTACCATCAAAAGCTACAAGTGCTTATGTTAAGAGCGAGAGCAGGGCGAAGGGCACAGTGGAGAAGACAGAGAGAAGTGCTTCAGGTACTGGATTACCTGCACTAATTCACCGGACACCGGGGTCCGAAGCGTTGCTAGTGTTTCAAGCCTAGTAACAAGATAACCGGAGGCTTTCTGGACTACAGGTCGCAGAAGGTAGCCCTAAGCGCTGATACGTAACCGGAGTCAGGGAGAACGGGGACTTTGAGTCAAGTGCACGACAAAAGTAAGGACTTAGTTCTCTCAACATCTGATAATCAGAGACATAGAAGGCTCCACCACAATGTCGGCCGGGCGTTACAGCTATTGAGAAAGCTGGAGATTGCAGAGTTAACTTCGCTTCATGCAAGTTTAGACTCAAATATATATATGAAGTAAAGGAGGCCTCTAACCTGCTCAGCGGTATCCCGAATGTGCATTCTCCACCCCGACCAGCTTCCCGGGATCTTCCTGAAACACCTTCAAGTAAAGGTATGAAAAGAAGCTATATTGTGTGTGACTGAATTCTTATCTACACCCTGCATCATCACCATAGACTTCCAGGGACCAGTCTCACCTGTGGGAGACTTACCACCCAGCTGCCCCATAACATCCCCTGCGAAGATCCTTATAGCAGCGCTGGTCCAATTGATCAGATACCACAGGTGGCGTCACGAACTACCTATCCTTATAATCCCCTGTAAATATCCCCCATTGCATGACCGCCAGGGCCACGGAACGAGTCCCGCTGCCAGTGACATCTCCCATGAAAGTCAATGGGCTCGGCTCCGAGTACCCCATAGCCCTGGTATCCACCTCAGTGTGGTGCGGGTCACATATGTGGCAGGAAACGTCATAAAACACCCTGTTCTCAGGGGAGCCTATCGATATAGTAGGAATAATGTCAATTTCTAATGTACTGATGGTCAGAGTACAGTAGTGGCTGTCGTGGATAACAAGACCGTTTTAATTTCTGCTTTTTCATCTTATGTATGTATAAATGCATTGTAGGAAGTAAAAAAAAATATTTGATTTACCAGTTAGATCCTAAAAATACCCCAAGGACTGTCTCACCGCTGCAGGTCGTAATTATCATTTAAATTAAGATCATTCATACTGGTGCTATAAAAGTCTCATTAACGACATCCAAATGATATATGATCTCGATGGATCTATTTAGAGGCAGCTCACAAGTACCTATAGTAAAAAAGAACTGAAGAGAGCCCTTCTTAACTGAAAGGAGCCACTCCTGTGTTCTAATTAATGACTGTTCGTATAATTTACAGGCTTTAATTAATTATCCACTTTCATTTTTTTTTAAATCCCTTTATTCCATCTTTTAATTATGTATTGAGTGATACCTGCTGTTCCCTGGTGGCTGTTTTTCTTTATATGACATTGTATTTCTGTACTAAGTTCATTTCCGAGCAAAATCAAGTTATAAAACACTGATTATAAATGCTTTCCAGAGTCTTATTCATCCTGATATGGAAACAAAACCTACACAGCTTGTCAGGGATCATTATAAATATTTCACAAAAATGCCTAGCATACACCCAACTATAATGACACCCTAAGGAAAACAGCATACATAATCTGTAAGTAAATAAATAATTACTATCTCATTAAATCATGTGAAGTTTGTATGCATGAATATGTATATACTGTATATGAATATAGACATTACTCGTCGAAAATGTGGACACACCTATTCATGCAATGGTTTTCCTTGTTCTTAAAATTGTAGATTCAGATTGAAGACAGGAAAACCATGAAAGGACCATCATGGAAGCAAGTTCAGAAACAGTTATGAGCCAAACCAGAGTAAGTTGTAAACCTTAGATTCTTTAGAGTTCCCACCTTTTACTTTATACACACTTGACATTCTCAAAAACAGTTTAATCAGGTAGTCACCAGGAATGGCTCCAATAAACAGGGATATATTGTCAAGAGTTCATTTGTGAAATAAGAAAGTGTTTGCTACACTCGATCTTAGTGAAAATGCCCAGAAGCGACCATCATCTGTTTTCAAGGAACAGGGTTGGTAAACAGTCCTATACAGTGCTGCACCCCATTACATTACTACTCAAAGCCAGAATATGGCAAAAAACACTCCATTAAGTAATGGAAAATGTCATTCCAATGTTACTTTAAGACACTAAGGTCAGTCAATCCTTACTAGAACCTTGAAGGTAGTCTTAAACTGGCTCTTAGGTAAGAAAGACCTAGAATTACCTCTGCGGCAGAAGATAGGTTTATCAGGGCTACCAGCCTTAGAAACTGCAAGTTAACAGCACCTCCAATACCAGCACACATAAATGATGCACAGTCCTCAATTAGCAGACACAGCTCCACATAAATTGTTCAGCGGAGACCATAAGTAGCCAACATTTATGGTTGAATTGCTGCAAAGAAGCTTCTACTGAGGAACGCAAACAAGAAGACATTTATTTGACCAAAGCAACATAAGGTATGAATAATACATATGTGGAAATCTGTACTGTGTCAAATATTGAGAATTTTGATACTAATCGACGTGTCTTTGTGAGATGTAGGAAAGGTTAGCAGATATTTTCCACATGTGTGGTGCCCACCAGGAAGCATGGAGGGTAAGCTGTTTTGGGGGTGCTTTACTGGTGACACGGTTTGTAATTTATTTCAAATTCAAGGCACACTTACCCACCATGGCAACCCAATTGGCGTTGTTTGGGATATGTTGGACCACAGAATGAAGGCAAAGTAGTCTACAAGCGCTCAGCACCTCTGTAAACTCCCTCACGACTGGTAATAAGCCATTCCAGGTGACTACCTGACAGAGATACTTGAGAGAATACCAAGGGATGTGAAGGTGTCATAAAAACTTCAAGGGCAGAATCGAAGGTTTAACACATATTCTTGTTTTGTTTCTTTACTCCTGTTGTTTTCATGTGCTCCTTTGTGGGTTAACCACCTTTGAGTCTAAATATACAATGTGCACAATCCAATAAGAACAAGGAAAACTTTTGCATGTCCAAACTGTTGACCAATGCCATAAATATATATATTATATATATATAATATATACTTTTAAAAATGATCAAGCGTTTAGTAATAATACTCTTTAAAAGTGACAATGATTATTACTATTTATAATTACTACTCTTATTTTTAAGGTGCTCCATGCCACTAGCACCGTGGTATTTGGTCCGCACAGGGTAATAATGGATTTGTGTTAGAATGGATCCAAACAGATCTTAATTCCATTTACTTATGATGTGTTCAAGATTTCCAATATTTTTTGCCAATAAAACCTATGACTAATAATGTTATTCTACCATTCTATAATGCCAAAACTTCAAACAAGCAATTTAGCTTTCTGGCAAAATGACACATCTGGAAATCCAAAGAGAAAAACTGCTGTGTGAATAAAGCCTTCAGCTGTCCATACATCTGATCTAGCCTTCAGTCAAAACTCCTGCAGGAATATAGAACAAATAATATCACCAATCCCTTTCCTCGACATCTATCGGGCTTGGGTAAGTTTTATCTAATGTGTACAGCTAGGGAAATGTTAGTTCTCTGATACTTCCCTTTCAGGAGCATGCTACAGATTGTTACATCACAGTCAATGGTCTGGCCAAGTTAATATTAATTTAACTATATATGTTGAAGTCAAGAATTGAAATCAGGGTGATGTGGGGCCATTATACAGAATGGAGGACTGTGAGGAGATCACAGTTGGAGCATCAAATTGTATTGGGGTCACCATACTTTGCCAGGGAAATGGGGGGGTACAAATGGGCCATCATACCATGCGTGTGAGGTAATACACTGTGGGGGTATCTTATCTTTCCATACAGTATAATGTTCCATACAGTACAGTAGCCTCATATAGTCCTCTATACAGTATAATGGGCCCCATATTACCCTCTGTACAGTATAATGGGCCCCTCGTAGTCCTCCACATAGTATAATACACTTTCCATAGTCCTCCATACAGTATAATGGGCCCTGTATTGCCTACCATACAGTATAATTAGACCCAAAAGAATGTCTTGTTCGGTTTTGGTGCAACATGTTATGATATAATTGTGTTTATTACCAATAATTACACCCAAATTATGTTCAAAAGTGGATATACATTTTTAAAAAAAATCTTACCAGAAGATCTTTTATATTGTTAAACATTTTTTCTTACCAAATTACATACACTTTCATAAATGTGCCCCTTAGGCACTGGACATCCCATCCTGGCTCTGCATTTCTACATATTTTTTTGCTTGAAGAAGGAGAAGACTTTGGCCTGGATGTAACATAGTTGTCCAGAAAATGCTCTTAAAATGCACAGAAACACGTATTTTTCATAAAAAGGGAGATTCTGCACATAAAAGAATAATTTGTGGACAAAACATGTTTTTTTAAAAGATCCATAACTGCTCCTCAAGCACTGTTTGTTGCAAGTAGAAAGTAAAATCATAGTGCCTATGTTAGAAAGCACCATGACATCTGCTTTGTTGCCTAAGGTTTCATTGTAAGAAATGCTGAACCCCTTATTCCCTTTAAAGCAGTTGTCCTGTCACAGTATATTGATATTGAATAGGTCATCAATATCAGATCAGCACCCAACACCCTTACTGATTGTTATAAGTACCAGAAGTAAACACATAGGACGGAGCTGCAATTTTTCAGATCTATTCAATTTGTAGAGGCCGCTCTTGGGTAATGAAGAGAATAGGAGCTGTTCTGTACTACCCGGTAGTGGTCGCGACTAGCTACATATTGAGTGAAGCCGCGTATTGTGGCTTTGTTCAATGTGTTTATCACTGAACAGCGGCAAAGCTTATAACAGCAGATCGGTGGTGGTACCTCCACTAATCTAACGTCAAAGACCTATCTGTTAGCACCACGCCGGATCCCTGCTCTGACAGGCAGGGTCTCAGGTGTGTCACTTCACTCACCCGTGCTACGGTCAGTTCTTCCCTTCCCCATGCTCTGCATGCTTTCAACCGTGCTTCCAGCCATGTCCTTAGGACACGCGCGCGCTCCTGCCCTCTTAAAGGGCCAGTGCGTGCACTTGCTATTTCATCCCCGGCCAATGGCTGTGGGACATTACGTATATATTGCTTCCTCCCCACTGAAGAAGTGCCTGAGCAACCTTCCTGCTCTGCAGTCTAGTTGTGTAAGATTGTGTTCCAGTCCTTGCTGCACTCTGGTGCAGAGCCTCCCTTCCTGCTGAACTCTGGTGCAGATCCTGCCCGCTGCACTCTGGTGCAGATCCTGCCCGCTGCACTCTGGTGCAGATACTGCCTGCTGCACTCTGGTGCAGATCCTGCCCGCTGCACTCTGGTGCAGATCCTGACTGCTGCACTCTGGTGCAGATCCTGACTGCTGCACTCTGGTGCAGATCCTGCCCGCTGCACTCTGGTGCAGAATTTGCCCACTGCACTCTGGTGCAGATCCTGCCCACTGCACTCTGGTGCAGATCCTGCCCACTGCACTCTGGTGCAGATCCTGCCCGCTGCACTCTGGTGCAGATCCTGCCCGCTGCACTCTGGTGCAGATCCTGACCGCTGCACTCTGGTGCAGATCCTGACTGCTGCACTCTGGTGCAGATCCTGACTGCTGCACTCTGGTGCAGATCCTGCCTGCTGCACTCTGACATGAACTCTGTCTGCTGCACTCTAATACGAACTGTCTGCTGCACTCTGATACAAACTCTGCCTGCTGCACTCTCCAGTCTGCCCTACTGGGTTCAGCTGCTGCACGTCCATTGATCTTTCCTGGAGTGGCACCTGGCGTTCATTGGGAGCCAAGTCTAACCTCACCATCAGAGGCTCTAGTGAACAGTCAGGTGCTTGCTTAGTCATGCCCCTCCAGGCTATCCGCGATCCGTGGCACAGTGGCTCCACAAACCACATCCGTGACACTATCTCATGGATAGGTCAACAATAACTGATGACCGGAGAACCAATTTAATGCATTTGTCACTGCTTTATCACACCATTCTTTTGAACATTTATTACTTATTATTATATTATTATTATTATTATTAATATTTATTTATATAGCGCCATTGATTCCATGTTGCTGTACATGAGAAGGGGTTACATACAAATTACAGATATGACTTACAGTAAACAAACTAACAATCACAGACTTGTACAGAGGGAAGAGGACTGTGCCCTTTCGGGCTTACATTCTACAGGATGGTGGGGAAGGAGACAGCAGGTTGGGGGGTTGCAGCAGCTCCAGTGAATGTGAGGCGGTAGCTCCAGTAGTGTTGAGGAGGCATTGCAGACTGTAATCTTTCCTGAAGAGATGGGTTTTCAGGTTCCGTCTGAAGGATCCAAGGGTGGTGGATAATCGGACATGTTGAGGCGTGGAATTCCAGTGGATGGGGGATATTAGGGAGAAGTCTTGGAGGCGGTTGGATGAGGAGCGAATAAGTGTGGAGAGAAGGAGGTCTTGGGAGGATCGAAGATTACGTGAGGGAAGATATCGGGAGATTAGTTCATAGATAAATGGGGGAGACAGGTTATGGATGGCCTTATGGGTCAGTATTAGTAATTTGAATTGGATGGTAGCCAGTGGAGAGATTTGCAGAGGGGAGAAGCGGAGGAGTAGCGCTGAATAAATTGCATTGAATAAATGCTTAAATATTGATAGTGGATGAAACAGCTGGAACTGATATCCTTGTGAATAGGGCAAGTATGGCTGGTTTATGTCTATGAATAAGCATAGGTTACAGAAACCAGAGTGTAAGCACATGGTAGTTTCTGAAACTGCAGATGGTGGGAAAAAAAAGTACCTAATTCTTAGTTCTCAGAGAAGGTAAGCCACCGCCAGAGGTGTCTGGCAGCAGCCTATTTCCAAATTCCTACTGAGAACACATGAACGCTCAGCTTTGTTGGTGTGCATATGTATGTGGGGGGTAGGGAGGAATAATGGTCACTAGTGGGCTTCAACTCTCTAAATTGTATGCCCTCCTGGACAGTATTCTATACCCATTCAGCTTCGAGATAAAACCAGAACATCTAATTGTCAGCATTGTGCGATTGGTGATGTGTCAACATGTACTTTACAACTAAACTAAGGTCCCAGCTTCACAAATGAAGAGAAATCAGAAAATTGCAGTAGGCTTTTGTCCCTTTTCTTTCTTTGTAAAAGGTGAAAGAATATAACTCTAAGAAAATTACTTTTACATGGTGACATTTCTATGTGGGGCTAAAAGAGCAGTGTCACCATAGTTATAAACGCACGGACACTGTTTAATAGTAGGGATAATTCTAAACTCATATAAGGAGAACAAATGTAACATCAGATTAAAAAAAAAAGGTTGGAAATAATAGATATACCAGAATGGTTCACATGAACCTGTTATTCCAACATACAAACGTCTTGATACAATCATTTCTAGTCCACCTTTACAATAGGGAGAAGAAGCTTTGGTAGATATGTCTTCCTTTATCCATTCACACTTTATTACTTTTTCTAAACTTTTAGAATTATAGATTTGTGTACAACTCCGATATTAAAAAGTAGTAAATCAGGTGGTGAGAAACCAAATATCAAATCAATGACATCAGTACATTAGGCAATTTGAAGACTCAGGAGCCCATTTCAATTTGATTACTGGTGATCTGTTTTTTTTGGGGGGTGAAGAAAATAAGAAAATATGACTAATAGCTTAATAACTGTGATGTGACTTTTTTTGCCTTAAAGGGGCTGTCCCCAAGAATAAAGTACACCTTAATAAATAGATCTTGAAATTTCCAAAATTGCGTGTGTTAAAAAAAATGTTCCTGTGCTGAGAAAATCTTAGAAATGCTATGTGACCACGACCCATCGCTGACAACTAACGGCTGTGACACAATTCACCCTCCTTTTGAATCCATTAAAAATAAAGATAATAAAAAAGAAAATACACCTATGTGGTCTTATTGCATCCAGAAAAGTCAAATCTATGAAAATATGTAAATTAATTAACCCGATCGGTAAACACCATGAACAGAAAAAATAATAAAACGCCAAATTTGTGTGGGGTTATTTGTTCTCCGCAATAATGATGTAAGCAGCGATCAACATATCATATCTATCCCCAAATTATATCGATAAAAAAGTCATCTCACCCTGAAAAAATAAGAACTCACGCAGCTCTATCGACCGGAAAATGAAAACGTTACAGGTCTCGGAAACTGGCGATAGAATCAAAACGTTTTTTTTTTTTTTACAAATTTCAGATTTTTTCATTATTAAAATAATAGAAAACTCAGACAAGTTTGGTATCACCATAATCGCACTGATGAGGAGAATCATATTGCAAGGTCATTTTATACCATGCAATGAACCTCTTAAAAACAATGATAAAATACGGTGACAGCATTGTGGGGTTCTTGTCAATTTTATCGTACTTGGAATTTTTCCTTGTTTTCCAGTACAATGTGCGGTTTAATGAGTGATGTCATTCAAAAGTAAAATTCATCTCGCAAAAAAACGAGCCCTCATACATCTATGTGGGCATGAGAATAAAATAAATACGGCTCTTGGTAGAAGAGGAGAAAAAAAAAACAAATGATAGGGTCAGAGTTTACTGCTGCTAATGTACATGCAAATTTCCTGAACAAACAGGAAGTTCAAGTCTAAAATAGCCCGAATAATCAATGTGAAAATTGCAAGATTTCTAATTTTACTTTTTAATACAGAATATAAGAAAAAAAATTCCAAAAATGTTTTAAAAATACTTTTAACAGAAAAACCGGATTTAAGCAATAGGTTATTTTCTAAGGGCACATCACTTTAAACATATCCTTAGGTTATACTATTAATGTATGATCAATGGGACTCCAAAGCTTTAGGACTAATATTATCAAGACTTCATTGTTTATCAAGGCACACTGCCATACACACACTTGTGGCGGTGCCTGGTACTGCAGCTTAGGACACCCAAGAGAGCAGGGATAGGCATCATCCTGGGGATTTTGGGGTCGTACTCTGACTGTTAGACAGGCATTATATTCCATAACATTAAAGTCCTGGTCAACCCCTTTAAATAACTATTTTGTTACACATAATACTAGAGTATTCGATATTACGGTATACCCATTCAAAAAATACATTTAAGTTCTCCATCAATAGTAATATACTGGAAAATAATCTTCATTCTTTTAGTGAGTTGACCAGTTTGTGTAAATAGGATGTGGCTTCATTTGTTCAGACTTTCCAGTTAAAATGCTGGCGAGTACAGTTTGTCTCAACATAAATGCAGCCTACAAAATCAAAGGAAACTGCGACATCACCAGGACTCCAGCCAAAAATGAAATCTTAGGCCGTAAGTTACTAAAGAAATATACTTTCATTCTTATGACAAAAGATAGCTTTGACGACAATCTCTCTAGCCACGGCTGCCACTACTGTCTTCAGAGCAGTCAATAAACACTCACAAAATTAATGTAGTAAACATATGAGGGTCTTAAAAATAGATGGTGAATGATGCATCCCACTGTAGATACAGAGATGAATGCAAACTATACTATACAACCTGAGCACAGTGCAGAACGATACGCGTCAGTTAAAAAGAAACCCATTGGCACCCCACAATCATGTTGCGGGGAGCCGATGAAGTAACAGAGGCAGCCCACTTCTCTCTGTCTCACAACTTTATCTAATTGTATAAATTGCTATGATTGTAACATACAGCCAACATCTGCTAGGCTGCACAAGCTCAGCTCTAGAGTCTGCACATATTTACTGCAAATGTCAGGAAGGGGTTACATTTTGGGCTAATTATACCATCTCATACCTCGCATTGATCTGACATCAGCAATAAAAGCAGAATCACCACAGAAAATGTCCTACAGCTCATATCAAACTGCCCGCAAAATAGTACTTCGAAACCTAGAAAAATACACGGGACAGAATGATATTACTACATTTGGAATGCTTTCCAATAGCAAAATATTATTTTAATCTAGAAATACAATTTTCTACCACTAGTGTAAGAGATATCTAACACCCCGAGCTTTATTTTGCGCCATGATATAGTTATGCAGTACATCGATATAGGTGGTTCCATTGATTCCTGCCACTTTAAGCATTGTAGTCATTTGACCATGTCCCACCATGTGATACATATGACTTTAAGAGATTCACAAAGTAAAAACCACAAGTATTTCATTTCTGTTCTAATTGATTTAGCAGATGAATCAGCATTTTTGGCAACATAGTGGCGTTTATTAATGTCACATGCAATATGTTAGCGCACATCTATTTTTGGGTATGCCGAAAATCATTGACAATAGCCAATCAATTATACAGAATCCAGCATTTACAGCTGGTAGCATAATATATGAGTAATATTTATTTTTGGGGGCTAACGGTCTCCTAAAGCTTTTTCACATTGTACTTTCCATAAATATATCACAACTGTAAAATGTTGGAAATAAATTTTCTGGCATTTATCTACTTCTTGGTGCATGAACAAAGCCAATTAACAAAGCGATTTTCTTCTCCAGGAACCAATCAGCTATAATATTCAGGGAAACCTAACCCAGAAGAAACTATACATTAGAAAATATACACAGTCATCATTGAAATCAATGGGTTGTCCGCACAAAAATGGCAGGACATCCCAGTAGAGACATTGCTTGTACCCATTTTTGGCTCAAGCTAATAATTGACTAAGAAGCCATCCTCCATGAAGATGGTTGACCAGTTCAATTTTTGTCAAAGGTGAAGTGGACAAGGCTTTCCTCTTACTGGTTTATATTAACAAGTTGCCGAGCACCTTGGATGAAGCCACTACAGGTGTGACTAGCTATTGGTTTCCTTATAGTAACATAGTTATTAAGGTTGAAGGAAGACTTTAAGTCCATCTAGTTCAACCCATATCCTATCCTAACCTGCCCTAACATGTTGATCCAGAGGAAGGCAAAAAAAACCCAAGTGGCAAACAGTAAGCTTCACATTGGGGAAAAAAATTCCTTCCCGACTCCACATACGGCAATCAGACTAGCTCCCTGGATCAACGCTGTATCTAGGAAACTAGTGAATATAGCCTGTAATATTATACTTTTCAAGAAAGGCATCCAGTCCCCTCTTAAATTTTAGTAAGGAATCACTCATTACAACATTAGACGGCAGAGAGTTCCATAGTCTCACTGCTCTTACAGTAAAGAATCTGCATCTGTGATTATGGCTAAACCTTCTTTCCTCCAGACGTAGAGGATGCCCCCTCGTCCCCGTCACAGGTCTAAGAGTAAAAAGATCATTAGAAAGGTCTTTGTACTGTCCCCTCATATATTTGTACATTGTAATAAGATCACCCCTAAGCCTTCGTTTTTCCAAACTAAATAACCCCAAGTGTAATAACCTGTCTTGGTATTGCAGACCCCCAGTTCTCTAATAACCTTGGTCGCTCTTCTCTGCACCCGCTCCAGTTCAGCTATGTCTTTCTTATACACCGGAGACCAGAACTGCACACAGTATTCTAAGTGTGGTCGCACCAGTGACTTGTATAGAGGTAAAATTATGTTCTCCTCATGAGCATCTATGCCTCGTCTAATGCATCCCATTATTTTATTTGCCTTGGCAGCAGCTGCCTGACATTGGCCACTAAATTTGAGTTTGTCGTCCACCCATACACCCAAGTCTTTTTCAGTGACAGTTTTGCCCAGTGTTTTACAATTAAGCACATAATTATACATCTTATTTGTTCTACCCAAGTGCATGACCTTACATTTATCCCATTAAAGCTCATTTGCCATTTATCAGCCCAAGCTTCTAGTTTACATAAATCCTCCTGTAATATAAAATTATCCTCCTCTGTATTTATTACCCTGCAGAGTTTAGTGTCATCTGCAAATATTGAAATACTACTCTGTATGCCCCCTACAAGGTCATTAATAAATATGTTAAAGAGAAGCGGCCCCAATACTGACCCCTGTGGTACCCCACTGCTAACCGTGACCCAGTCCGAGTGTGCTCCATTAATAACCACCCTTTGTTTCCTATCCATGAGCCAGTTCTTAACCCACTTACACATATTTTCCCCTATCCCCATTGTTCTCATTTTATGTATCAACCTTTTGTGTGGCACTGTATCAAAAGCTTTTGAGAAGTCCATGAACACCACGTCCACTGCATTCCCTTGGTCCAGTCCTGAACTTACCCCTTCATAAAAGCTTATCAGATTAGTCTGACAAGAACGGTCCCTCGTAAACCCATGCTGATACTGTGTCATGAGGTTATTCAGCTTCAGATACTCCAAAATAGTATCCCTTAAAAAACCCTCCAGGATTTTACCCACAGTAGATGTTAAGCTCACTGGCCTATAATTTCCAGGTTCAGTTTTTGCCCCCTTTTTGAATATTGGCACCACATTTGCTATACGCCAGTCCTGTGGTACAGACCCAGTTATTATGGAATCTTTAAAGATTAAAAATAATGGTCTATCTATAACTGTACTTAATTCCTGCAGTACTCGGGGGTGTATCCCATCCGGACCCGGGGATTTGTCAACTTTAGTGATTTTTAGACGCTGCTGTACTTCCTGCTGGGTTAAGCATGTGACATTTAATGGAGAAATTTTTTTATCTCTGATCATGTTATCTGTCATGGGATTTTCTTGTGTAAATACAGTTGAAAAAAAGTCATTTAGCATATTGGCTTTTTCCTCATCCTCATCCACCATTTCACCCAGACTATTTTTAAGGGGACCAACACTATCATTTTTTAGTTTCTTGCTATTTATGTAGTTAAAGAATATTTTGGGATTATTTTTACTTTCTCTGGCAATGAGTCTCTCTGCCTCAATCTTTGCTGTCTTGATTTGCTTTTTACAGAATTTATTCAGTCTTCTGTATTTATTTAATGCCTCTTCACTACCTACTTGCTTTAATTCCCTAAACGCTTTCTTTTTGTCCCTTATTGCGCCCCTTACAGCTCTATTTAGCCATAGTGGTTTCCTCCTAATTCTAGCATGTTTATTCCCATAGGGTATATACTGTGCACAGGTCCTATTCAGGATACTAATAAACGTCTCCCATTTTCTTTGTGTATTTTTATGTCTCAGGATATCGTCCCAGTTTATTGCACCAAGATCATCTCTCATCCGTTGGAAATTTGCCTTCCTGAAGTTTAGTGTCCTTGTAACCCCTCGACTACACATCTTATTAAAGGATACATGAAAGCTTATTATTTTGTGATCACTATTACCCAAGTGACCCCCAACCCTTATATTTGATATGCGGTCTGGCCTGTTGGATAATATTAGGTCTAGCAGTGCCCCCCCTCTTGTTGGGTCCTGAACTAGTTGTGAAAGGTAATTGTCTCTCATAGTTGCCAAAAACTTATTACCTTTGCTGGAACTACAGGTTTCTGTTCCCCAATGTATTTCAGGGTAGTTGAAGTCCCCCATAATAATGACTTCTCCTTGAGTTGCTGCTTCATCTATTTGCTTTACGAGGATATTCTCTGTTGCTTCCATTATTTTAGGAGACTTATAACAAACCCCTATCAATAATTTATTATTTTTCCCCCCTCCCCTAATCTCCACCCACAGAGACTCTACATCTTCATTAGATTCACAGATATCACGCAGGATGGGTTTTAAGGATGATTTTACATATAAACACACACCCCCACCTCGCTTATTTTTACGGTCATTTCTAAACAGACTATAGCCCTGTAAATTAACCGCCCAGTCGTGGCTCTCATCCAGCCAAGTCTCAGATATCCCCACCATGTCATAATTATGTTCCAACAAAATTAATTCTAATTCCGCCATTTTGTTGGTGAGGCTTCTAGCATTAGTATACATGCACTTTATGTATCTCTCTGAACCTCTATTCTTTCTTAAATTATTAACTGTTCTAACCCACCCCCCATGCCACCCCCACCCCCAATTTCATTATTTGTGCCCTTGTCTCTATCTGTACTGCCTTCCCCTCCTATAAAAATGAATACCCTCCCCCCCAGTCCCTAGTTTAAAGACTCCTCCAACCTTCTAGCCATTTTCTCCCCCAGCACAGCTGCACCCTCCCCATTGAGGTGCAGCCCATCCCTAGCATAGAACCTGTAGCCAACTGAGAAGTCGGCCCAGTTCTCCAGGAACCCAAACCCCTCCTTCCTACACCAATTCTTGAGCCACTTATTAACCTCCCTAATCTCCCGTTGCCTCTCTGGTGTGGCACGTGGTACCGGCAGTATTTCAGAAAATACCACGTTGGAGGTCCTTGCTTTAAGCTTGCAGCCTAATTCCCTGAAATCATCTTTAAGGACCTTCCACCTGCCTCTAACTTTGTCATTTGTGCCAATGTGCACCATGACCGCTGGGTCCTCACCAGCCCCTCCCAGTAATCTGTCAACCCGATCAGCGATGTGTCGGACTCGAGCGCCAGGTAGGCAGCACACTGTTCGACGATCCCTGTCTTTGTGACTTAATTTTCTTTGACCTTCATTTTGTATTTCTTCGGGTTCACATTTGGAGCCATTTGAATCAATGGTTACAATATTATGAATTTACAATGATCACCCCAGATTGAAGGAACCAATGTAAACTACATATAAAATTCAGTCTTCCAGCAATGCTGCGGTGGAGCAGATTATGGTTACGACACGTCTCAGTTACCTAAGAGCTATTTTTATATTCCGAGAGAACCCATTCAAGCTACAACACAAAACTAAGCCGTCACACCTTCTTAAAATCACGTCGATATTAATATGATTCGTTTACCTTTGAGTAGTAAAGTCGTCAATTGATAAATACGTATATCCTTGAAATAGTCCGGTCAAAGTTTCTCTCTCTTTTGGATACATATATATTCCCAGATGTGAGTATCCAACCTTCACTCCGATATGCCAGCTTACAATGTGCAAAGTCACTTGTAATGAACGCTAGAAGAATCATTTTGCTTTGTCATGCACTTCCACGGGCCGAATATTAAAGTTATTTTATTGGATAAGGCTCATTTGTGGGAGGAGAAGCCAGAATATAATGACACGAGGAGTCACCTAATTATCACCAGGGCATGGTTATGTCACCGTCACAAAAGATTCACAGGCTATCCTAAATATGATAATGGCAAATTCTATGTCAGGGAACAGGTCATGTGAAATAACTTCTAGAAAAGATCTTATCAAATATCCTATCAGGATATGTATGATAAGACTGAATGTAATACAAAACTGAAACTCCAACCAAATCGGAGTGAAAATTTCATACATAACTGATTTTCATAAATAGCCCTTCCAAACACCTACAGGGGCAGGAGTGGCACATTCTTCTGTACGAATTTTATGAAGTCAAAGTTAGATAGAAGTCTAGCCACTTGGTTGTTAAGAAATCCGATTTTTAAATACTCTTTTAGAGCATACATTAATATTCTAGGTGAGAGAATTATCAGCCAAAAAGATTCAGAGCACCCTGGTCTATCAGACATGTTGGAGCCCTGCAGACCCTCTCTGACTTCATACCCAGTGGCTATTCTGATTAGCAGACGTGTGTGACGTCATCATTGTGGTGGGAGCAACGCATTAAATTGCTCTGGGCTTACTAATCAGAAGAGGCCCCGGGGATGCCAGCAAGTAGGAGATCAGTGATTTTGTTGCTGAACACTTTCATAGTCATTTGATTGCTGCTACCAGCAACTTGCCTTGACATGTGGTCAGTCTACTATCATGGGGACAGACTAATAAAAAAGGAATTCCCAAAACCATCAACTTTCGTAAGGAGAAACCATTGTAAAAATGCAGGAAATGTCAATAAAAAATGTACGAAAAAAAGTATAAATATCCATTTATATAAGCATATTTCCCTTACAATTTACACGAGAAATCTGAAAACATTGATTTGTTGGGTCTGTCCACTGTCTTCTCTGAAATGTGAAAGCAGGATGCACAGATGCACACTCTCTCCATTACGACAAGGGGGAATTACAAAAAGATGTCAAATTATTTAGAAAAAAAATTAAGTTATTTCATTATCAAGGTTGGTAAGATTTCCATTTATAAGAGAGCCACAACCTTTCTTTTATTATCTATTCTCCCATACAATGTCTTAATACATTATAATTGTACGGGAGCATGTAGGGTGGCAAATTCACTAAACAGCCACATGGATTTGTATGTATTCGGATGATAATAAAAAAAAAATAAAAAAAAAACAAAAGATCATACTATCCCCGTAACAGTGTGGAGAACGAGGTTGGCCTCTATTGCATCATATATTTGTTTAGCTACATCTAGAATGTTTTAATAATATGTTATTGTTTCCAACTTGTGATTCATTGATACATTATTTAAGCATAACACCAGCCTAATCTAGACTGATAACAATACCAGTCACGATCACACCATACATGAAAAATAAATCAGTCTCAGAAAGATTTTACGAAGAAATGACCAACTTCCACTGTTGTCATATTTACGGCATTTTTCTGAAACACCATTTTTTACTGAGGATAAAATATTAAAAGGGTATAATATTACATGTTCTATTCTATTACTTTGTTCTTTCTCTGCAAAGTGTCTCTTCTGCCTTTTCGCTTGTACAAACCGCTGCTGACAAATCATTGCTATTTCATTCCCTTGAATCTAATTTAAATCTACGAAGCAAAAGTTATCCAAACACTACTGAATTTGTTTTGCCATTTTTTATAGCCGCTAAATTATTAAGCAAAGTTTATCCAATTGCTACTGATTTTTTTTGCCATTTTAACAGCAGATGAACTTGTGAATCAATTGCATTTTTCAAGTGAAAGCAAAATAAAAGAGGTGGACATCACGCAGTGTTAGGCAGAAGATATGACTGTTTTAAATACTAGAGCACACAAGCAAATGTCAAACATTTCAGTTTTTCATAAATAGGTTTTAAATTATTTGTTAAGGGTTTATTCACAAACTCATAATGTGGTCTGTTTTCTGTACATGCAGAATTAAAATAAATACAAACTATTTTAAAATCAACAGCTATCACCCTCCCAAATGATGATCACCCAGGGCTCTCTTTATTCTTCACTACAACTGGATCCCTCCTCCAGCAGTGGTAATGCTGTTGGGCAAAGCCATAATGACCATGTCTAATAACACATATAATAGTATCTGTGGCACAGCTCAGCTATGCTGCCTGAAGATCCCACTGATACCATCTGCATATGCACCTAATGACCTGTGTAGTTAATGAACAACAGAGCCCCCATAACCCTGTCTAATATAACATCCCCAAGACATCCTCATTGACTTGACAGCCATTGTGTAGCACAGCTCAGCTAATCTATGCTCAGTTTAGCTATGCCTGCTGAGGAGAACATGTTCATGGTCTAAAGATCCCCATAAGTGACAAATGAAATGTGGAGTTTGTAAATACTAATGAACATGGGTGAAATAATGGATCATTGTCACCACATTCACAACTATAAATGGTAACATCATGCATAGAAATAAAAATTGTCCATGTTGAGATCTATTTCTCTCTATCAGGAAGGACAGAAGAGCTGAAAGAGGGGCCTGCAGCACAGAGGAGAAACAGTGTGCTGCTGGGAAATGTAGTTTTAGCAGATAAATACAGGATTGTCCATTCAGCTTCTGAAGCTGTATGCTAAGAGGGGTAGAAGATGAAAAAAGCCACAAAGGTACAAAAAAAAAATATTATTTTGAGCTTGTACAGTATATTAACAATAGTTATTCTGATATTGTGCTTTGTAAAATATTTTGCCATTGTGGGAATAAACCTTTAATCCTTTTAGGACCAAGATATTTTTTCATTTTTGCCCATTTTTTTCACATTTTTTACTAAATAACTTACCGTACTAAAAAACAGGGAACATTTACAAGACTGGTGAAACAGAGGGAAAAAAAAAACAATTTTGACATTTGTTTTTGGGTTTTGTTTTTATGATGTTCATTGTGTTGTATAAATACCTGGGCATCCATGATCATTCAGGTCAGTACAAGTAGGATTATATCAAACTTGTGTATTTTCCATGTTTTAGTGGTTAAAAAATTTAGGAGTTTGCAAAAACAAACGTTATTTTTGTGCAATTTGTAATTTTTTGAGTTTTTCATTGATAGAGGTATTTGAAGGATTGCTTTTGAGTATTAAGCTGTTGGTTTTAATGTATCCATTTTGGGGCTAATACAAAATGTTTTTTTTTCAGTACATGGTTTCCTGTATGGGTTAATTATTTATATTTTAAAAGATTGGACTTTTTTTGGATGCAGCAACACCAATATGTCTTCTCCGTGCATTTTATTTATTTATGGGGAGAGTTCAAATATATATGTGTTGTGAGACAGTGAGGGAATATGTGTTGAATGGGGTGTACATTTCACCTAGGTATAAGGGAAATGTGTGGCTTTGTAAACCTAGTGGTAGAGAAAGGTCACTACACCTTACATTCATTACACACTTGCAGCTCAGGCCTGAAATCACTCAGGTGTTAATTAGGAGACCAGAAGTAGGTGTCTGCAAACACAGTCAGAGAGCTCGCTTAGTCTGGACGGGGGTCCAGGCACAGAAGGTGTCTCCAGAAGTTTGAGCTATCTCAGTCTGGGTGCAGGAAGTACCCCGGACACAGGAGTAGCCTCAGTGAGAATCCGTGTGAATAGCGGCTGAATAGGAGTGGATCTCTCTCAAGTCTGGACATTGAAGGTGCCTTCAGACACAAGGAGGAGTATCTGTGAAACTCCATTCTGGTAACATATATCATATGTGTTGTTTTGGGTCAGGCTGGTAGAGCCGGGACCCGGATAGACAGGGCAATCGATTTATGTGTAATTAGTGGCTAGACAAGCCTAGGTTTTCTGTTTATGCTTTATTTTATCTGTTTGCTGTGGACTTTAATAAAGCTGGTTGCGGCCAGTTTTACACCAGAACTGCTGTCTGAATGAACTGTTTTCGTGTCACTCTGTCTACCCAGACACGATCCTAGAGCTATATCCCCTGAAATGCTACAATTGGCGGAGAATGCTGGGGCAGCGCAGGGGCCGGTACAGTTAGTGCTGGAGTGTGCATGCAGCACAGTGGCTTAGAGACAGCAATAAAGGTGAAGTCTGCTGAAATAGCAGCAGAGAAAAAAAAAAGTGTGTCAGCAAGAAACGTCTGTTTGGAGCAGTCTTAAAGAGACAGGAGCCCTAATAGACTTTGCAAAGGAAACAAAAAAAAAAGAAAAAAAAGTGTCTGCACAGCAGAGCTGAAATTTTCTGTGGAAAAGACTGTAGAGTGTGTATGTCTTGAGTGAAGACTGCCGTTGTTAAGACAGAGAAGTCTGACAGCATGGATGACAGCATGGAGGCGCTGTTTGAACAAATGGCGCAAGTTAATGTGCAACATAAGACTGCCGGGGTTGAGACAGATAAGTCCGGCAGTATGGAGGAGCTCATTGAGTACCTGGCCCAGGCCCAGCGAAGCATGCAGCAGAGCATGGAGCAGCAGCGCCTGCAGCACCAGCAGCGCATGCAGCAGGCCCAGCAGCAATTCCTGCAGCAGCAGCAGGAGAATAACCGGTTATTTGTTGAGCGGATGGCAGCACAAAAAAAGGATTTCGGTGCCGCGTCCCGAAGTAATGTTGTGAAGGCACCTGCGTTGTCCGCTGTAAAGAAGGCGGTAAGACGGTCCCTGAAAAAGATGACACCTCGTGATGATGTGGAGGTATATCTCACTAGGTTTGAGAGATTGGCAGAGAAGGAGAGTCTGCCCCTATCTGAATGGGCCATGTTGGTCGCACCCTATCTGATTGGAGAGCCCCAAAGGGCATATGCTGACCTGAGCGAGCAGGACAGCCAAGACTATGGCAAGCTGAAAGCGGAGATTCTTACCCGGCTGGGTGTTAGGGTGACAGCCCGTGCCAGGGGAGTTCATGATTGGAGATACAGTTGGGAGTCTGCAGTCAGCAGGCTTGATTATGGAGTTGAAAAGGTGATAGTGGACCGCTACACCCAAGCACGTCCTCCTGAGGTACAGCCGTCTGAGAGGTCGTCACTTCGGAGTTCCCGGACGCTGAACTCTGCGGTAAGAGCGTTCCAGCTGTTGGGGACATGGGGTATGCTGATAAGCGGGTTCAGGCCCGAGGGGACATGTGGGTGGGAGAGTGTGATGGACAGTGTTGGAGCTGGCGTGAAATTGCAGCCAACTGTCCAATAGAGGGGGAGCCTATGTGTTGTGATGTTGGCAGATCCCTCTCTCCCTGAGCAGAGCCTGTGTGTGTGTCCACCTCAGCCGAAGAGACTGGACCACAGGGGTCCCGGTGGTTGTAAATGACTGCCCAGCACAGGCCCTCTTGGACTCAGAGAGTCCAGTGACTTCCGTATGTGACAGCTTGATTGATAGGGACTTCATCCCTGATAAGCACCTGAGTATGGTGTGCATCCATGGAGACACCAAAGTCTACCCAGAGACTGCCGTGGACTTGGTCCCCAAACTCGGGGAGGTTTCATATGAAGGGTGGGTAGTGAAGAACCTGGTGCAACCCGTCATATTGTGTAATGACTTTCCCCGGTCTAAGGATCTCTGGGGGAAGGGTGATTCTGATGAACAGTGTGATGAAGCTCCTATTGAGGGTGCGCAGTCCCGAGGGGCGGAACACAATGCTAGTGGGCCGTTAAACTTATGTGACCATGATAATGATGATGATGATAATGATAATGATGATGATGATCATGATAGTGAATGAATGATCTGATCTATAGTCATGATAATGATATTTGATAATAATGATGACTGTGATAGTGATGAAATTCCTTTGCAGGTGATGTTGGGAGACGAGGATGGTGGTTCTCGGGAACCGAGTGTCCCTGACTTACCTGTGTCCTGTGACAATTTTGAGAGTGAGCAGTGGCGAGACCCCACTCTTAGGACGGCACAGGAAAATATGAGTGTTCTAAATGAGGTTTCCCAGGAGCCTGGCTCTGAGGAGAGGTTTCCTCATGCTGCCATGAACAATAACCTATTGTATAGGGACATTGAAGTCCAGAGAGAGGTCGTGAGTCAGCTCCTAGTGCCTGAGCTATATAGAAGTATAGTGCTGGGGTTGTCACATAGTCACATACTTGAGGGACCAGATGGTGAAGTTAATGTTGTGGATGACATGTTAACTAAGGTTCCAGATCAAGATGTGAATGAAAATGAATTGTATAACCCTGACAGTAAGCAGGATGTGAATGAAAATGAATTGTATAACCATGACAGTGAGCAGGATATGAATGAAAATGAATTGTATAACCCTGACAGTGAGCAGGATGTGAATGAAAATGAAGTGTATAGCCCTGACAGTGAGCCAGATGTGGCTGAGAAAAAGGGGTCAGATAGTGATAGTGAATCATCTGATGACCATAAAGCAACCAGTGCAAATGAGGAAGGCGTGGTAGCGGAGGAGTTGAGAGTCCTGAGAAGAAAGCTGATGCTGACCTTACAGCCAGACAGAAGATGGCATCTGAAGATGTTTTACAGTTGGCCGGTTCCCTGGCGAAGACTAAGGTGAAAGGAGGAGAGCTGAGCTTTAAAGGCAGGACTCTGAAACTGAACACAGCACAAGTGGATGCTGTTGAAGATGAGAAGTTGTCGGTGTGTGGTGTGGATCTGCATCATGCCAAGGACTCTGAAGGTGATGCTGCAGAGGTGGAAAAAGCCATGGAAGTGGTGGTCACCAAGCCAGATGCCTCATCAGAAGCTGAGGTTTCAAGTGAAGCTGTGAGGAACAAGACTGAAGATATGGGAACTGACTCTGTCCAGGAATCTGTTTCTGCCGAAGACAGCGGCGTGGACGGGTTACGGTCCGGATCAGTAGCTGGCATTGGTGAGCTCAAGCGCACTTTCAGGGAGGCTACATCGGAGCCACGTCCCAACAAATGGGAAAAGCGATGTGTCACTCCGTTGCCGCTACAGACACATGGGAGCCCAGATGGGATGCAGAACGTGGTGGAAGAGAAGAATCCGGCGGGTTCTGAGTATACAGATGCCGCTATCAAGGAGAACTGGAAAGCTGGAATAAATGGGGAATTGGAGAAAAGTGAAAAACCCCCTATACCTTCTGTGATAGTTGGTGACAAATGGTCAGTGCACCAGGGACAGGAGGTACGTGAGTTTCTGAGGAAGAGTCAGCAGAAGTGTTCTGATGTGCCGGGTCGTACTTCTCTGGCCAGGCACTATATCGAAACGGAGCCCGGCCCTAAGGTCAAGATGAAACCGTGCAGGATACCCGAGGCCCGCAGAGAGCATAGGCCTGGGAAGGTACAGGGTAGTGCGGATGCTTCAGATGAAGAGAAAGCTGATGTTGGCTGTGACTCAGGTGAAGATACAAATGACAGTGGTGAAGATGAAGCTGATGAGGGCCATGACTGGTCCAGAGTTCACTGTCTCTGTTGGATTGTTGACCAGCCCTCCGGTCTGGATGACCAGCCCTCCGGTCTGGAGAAGAGGAGGGGATATGTGAGACAGTGAGGGAATATGTGTTGAATGGGGTGTACATTTCACCTAGGTATAAGGGAAATGTGTGGCTTTGTAAACCTAGTGGTAGAGAAAGGTCACTACACCTTACATTCATTACACACTTGCAGCTCAGGCCTGAAATCATTCAGGTGTTAATTAGGAGACCAGAAGTAGGTGTCTGCAAACACAGTCAGAGAGCTCGCTTAGTCTGGACGGGGGTCCAGGCACAGAAGGTGTCTCCAGGAGTTTGAGCTATCTCAGTCTGGGTGCAGGAAGTACCCCGGACACAGGAGTAGCCTCAGTGAGAATCCGTGTGAATAGCGGCTGAATAGGAGTGGATCTCTCTCAAGTCTGGACATTGAAGGTGCCTTCAGACACAAGGAGGAGTATCTGTGAAACTCCATACTGGTAACATATATCATATGTGTTGTTTTGGGTCAGGCTGGTAGAGCCGGGACCCGGATAGACAGGGCAATCGATTTATGTGTAATTAGTGGCTAGACAAGCCTAGGTTTTCTGTTTATGCTTTATTTTATCTGTTTGCTGTGGACTTTAATAAAGCTGGTTGCGGCCAGTTTTACACCAGAACTGCTGTCTGAATGAACTGTTTTCGTGTCACTCTGTCTACCCAGACAGCGATCCTAGAGCTATATCCCCTGAAATGCTACAGTGTGTGTGTGTGTGCAACTCTCTCTGTCTATATATATATATATACAGTATATAGTACATATACTATACAGCATATAAGTGTATTTGATTTTCATTTGTTCCTGTAGGAAATTTGAACCTGAGATTGTTTGATTGCTTGCACTTCAGGGGACCATGATGGCAGTAATGAGGGCCAAAGTACAGTGGGAAAGGGAGATGATGGACCTGTAAAGTCACTCAGTGTGACTGTAAATTAATTGATCTGAGATATACTGTAGTAATAACACTTTAATAACAGCCTTATTTTATTCTTTATACACTGCAAACAAGAAGGGCAGAGTAAAGGGAACCTGTTGTTCCAACTGTCCAATATTAGACCTGTATTATTAGATCTATACATGCCATCCGAATACAGCGGCCTTTGAAGGTGTTTGCTTTTTGGGATGTGAACCTACCTAGCACCATGCCTTGTGAAAAAGTTTCTTGTGTTTTGGACCAACACCAACAAGGCAGGCATCTACCACTCAAAATGGATAATTTTTGGACCATTTTTACAATTTAAGGAGCTTTAAAAGTCTGATACTTCAGTGTATTGTTACATACGCTGTTGGTTACCACCAGTTATTATCCATTTCTCTTAACCAGATTGGTTGAGATCACATGGACATTAAGGAGGTTGTATTTGTGCTAAAAAGCTCAAAACAGGTTCAATACAGTCATATGAGACCTTAGAGTGTTACATAAGTATTTTCTGGGTAATTGGAGTCTTTGTAGTATTGAGATTCGTGATGAATTAAATCACTTCAAAAAATTTGGGGGGAGAATCCAGCAAAGTTGGCAAATTTGAATTTCTGAATAGTCACTCATCTCTAGTGATGCGTCATTTAAAATCATGGAGAAATTAATCTAATAATTGTTAAAAAACATATAAAAAACTTCAAATGCTATTCGAAGGAAAAAAACACGATTGCATGGTAAGGCTCAGCAGCTACACTTTATTCTATGTCTTCTGTCATTGTTTATGGACATGTAGAATAAGGCTATGTTCACATGGGCATAATGTTTGCTGTTTTTTGGCATGATAAATAAAATATAGGATCGATCCATTCTGTAACAGTTTCTAATGAGCCCCATTTTCTTTTAGTGGGAATTATTCTAATATTTCTATTGTTATTCCACCCTTTAGCGGTAACAGAAACTTGATGTAGGGAACATAAATGCAGTCAAGGTCTCAGAATCTTGATTTCAGAGTACCGTATATATTCATGTATATGCCGACCCGTGTATAAGCTGACACCCTTACTTTTGCCACAAAAAACTGGGAAAACTTATTGACTCGCATATAAGCCGGGTGTATAAACCGCCGTCCTGCTCTGTGCTTCCCCCGTCCTGCTCCTTGCTCCCACATCCAGCTCTGTTCTCCCCCATTCTCCTCTGTGCTCCCCCTCCTGCTCTGTCCTCCGCTGTGCTCCCCCCTTCCTGCTCCGTCCTCCTGTGCCCCCCGTCCTGCTCCGTGCTTCTCTGTGCTCTCCATCTTCCCCCGTCCTGCTCTGTGCTCCTCTGTGCTCTCCATCTTCCCCCGTCCTCCCCCCGTGCTCCTCTGTGCCCTCCATCCTCCCCCCGTCCTGCTCCGTGCTCCTCTGTGCCCTCCATAATCCCCTCGTCCTGCTCCATCCTCCCTCGTCCTGCTCCGTGCTCCTCTGTGCCCTCCATCTCCCCCTGTCCTGCTCCGTGCTCCTCTGTGCTCTCCGTCCTCCCCCCGTCCTGCTCCGTGCTCATTGTCCTCCTCCATGCTTCCCCCATCCTCCGTTCTCCCCCCCGTCATACTCACCCTCCCGTGCCATCGCTGAGCGTCCCTGCAATCCTGCGTTGTACCCGGCTTCCTGCAGCTCTCCTGTGCTGAGCGGTGACGTAATACCGCTCATTAAGGCTATGAATATGGGCCACGCCTATGGGAGTGGCGTCGCGTCCATATTACATGACTTAATGAGCGGTATTACGTCACCGCTCAGCACAGGAGAGTTGCAGGAAGCCGGGTACAACGCAGGATTGCCGGGATGTTCAGCGATGGCACAGGGAGGGTGAGTATGATGTCCCAGCCACCGGCTCCTGCGCGGCACCCCCTCCCCGCTGGTTTCTGCCCAGTGACTTGTGTATAAGCCGAGGGGACATTTTCAGCACAAAAAAAGGTGCTGAAAATCTCGGCTTATACACGAGTATATACGGTAACTGCTTTCAGAACAGAACCAGGCTATACATTGTTTGCATTTAATGAGAGTGAAGTATAAAATAATAGATTTATAAAAGTGGTAAAATTCTATTTAAATATAATCAGAATTATCATTGTTATGCAACAGCTCATCTTCCACCACCACACCATGAATATTCCCATTACTTACTGTAAATTACACTAATCACATCACTTTTATGTACCATAGATGCTTGAACAATCTGGTTGAAGAGGGAAGTAAAGCAGTTTCTGAGTTTTTGGCCAACAGAAACAATTTTATGCTAGCAAATTGTAAAATTATAGACAGTGCCACTGATTTGAAGGCAAGTTAAAGAGGTTCTCAGGTGCCAACTTGCCTTCGATGGGTGTCCCAGCACTACGACCCGCTCCGATCGGCAGAACATCGATCTCGAGAAAAGAAGACGCGCCGATCAAGACCAGAGACGTCCATCAGACCGGACGGCAGCGTAGAGGAATCTAATAAAAGGTCTTTTTTTGCGTTATGTATATGCAGCATTCTAGAATGCTGTACCACAGGGCCTAAGGGTGCTGGCTGTACTTTACATGGGGAACGTCTGGTGACCGGTTCTCTTTAATTATTGCAGTACGATATGTAGGCCAGGAACAGAGTAGATAATGGTAGGTTTGTGAATATAACATGCACTTTTAATATTTAACACATTTCTAAAAATTAGCAAATGCTCTCAATAGAAAACTGTTACTTGTCACTTTAGTATGTGATATTGCATTTTACTACAATGTATGGTCAGTTATAACATCCACCAGTAAAAAAAAGCCCTTTAAGCCCTCAGTGACCTTGCGATTTTCCATTATTTGGGCTTACGTTTTTTCCTCCCCTTATGCTAAGAGCCATAGCTTTTTTTATTTTTTCATCCCCATAGCCGTACGAGGACTTGTTTTTAGTGGGACGGATTGTACTTTTGAATGACATCATTCATTTTATCATATAACGCAATGGAAAGCGGGAAAAAAATTCCAAGTGTGTTGAAATTGCGAAAAAAAAGTGCAATTCCACAGTGTTTTATTTTTATTTACCGTGTTCACTGCTGATACGATGTTCCAGGCCAGTACGAGTACGGAGATGCCAAACTTATTTAAGTGGTGAAAACAAGTTGGGAAATTTGTGTGAAAAAATGTTCTTGCTTTTGTCGCCAGTTTCCGAGACCTGTAGCGTTTCCATTTCTCGGGATCTGGGGTTGGGTGAGGGCTTATTTTTGGTGCTTTGGTGATACTATTTTAGGGTGGATTAGATGTTTTGATTGTCTCTTATTGCATTTTATTGCAATGTTGCGGCGGCCAAAAAAACGTAATTCTGGAGTTTTAAATTTTTTTTCTTGTTGTGCTCTTTATCAGATTAATTTATTTAATCTTTTGATAGATTGGATATTTCTGAACCAAGCAATGCCAAATATATGTATTGTTTTTCAATGGGGCAAAATGTGGGTGATTTGAACTTGTGCTCTTTAATTTTTTTTTTTTACTTTTTTTTTTTTAAACTTTTTACTGTATTTGTTAGTCCCCTTGAAACTTGAAGCTGCGATCGTCGCCTCTCCTACACATAGCTGTACTGCTATCTAATCTATAGCAGAAATCACCACGGGCCAGCGTTCACAGAAGCATCGTAATGACAGGCATGGGGGTCATCAGCAGACCCCGGCTGTCATGACAACCCATCGGCACCCATGATCATGTCAAGGCTGCGCCGATGGTAGCATGGAATGATGTGCTCCCCTGTTGGCGTGTGTTAAATGCCACCATCAGAGATTGACAGTGGGAATGAGCAGGTTAACAGTTGCAGGTGGAGGCACACGATAGCTGATTAAATGACCTGTCATGTAAGGGAAAAGATGTAGGCTCAGCGTGTGAGCCTGCGTCAAAGGCAGGGACACGACATATGGCGTAAATATACATCAAATGTCATGAAGGGGTTAAAGTCTATGGTGGTACTCACATGTCTGTGTTTTTTTTTCAGACAGTGTGTGTACAAAAAAAATCACGGAGATATGTCAGCTGTGGATTGGAGTCATGGATCTAAATCACCCAAGTCTACGGTTCCGTGAAAATCACGGACAGCACACAGGTGCGATTCTGTGTGTAGTCCATGACCGACATTGCAAAATACAGAAGAAGGTGTGTAACTTATTTATCTGTATGTGAAAAATCACTGATAATGAAAGAAAAAACCCGACACATGGAGCATTACTGGTGAAAATCTTATCTGAAACTCAAATAATTTTTTTTTTGCATTTGTGAAAAATGACAGATGTCTGAATGAGGCCTTAGGTGGAGATACACTATAAAGTTTAATAAGGCTTTACTAAAAGAAATGAAAGGTCCATTCAGTTCATCTAAACATGTCTGACTCCCATAGCTTTACTGCCAGACTCAGCAATACACAGACGAGCTTCTGATACAAGTTCATTCAGAACTATTGTAAATCACTCTCTAGTTTCTCTCCTGACAACATTCATTTTTCTCCCAGGAGGTACACAAGGATCTGGAGAACGAAAGAAAGCCTGGAAAAAGGGCATGGCATAACAGAGAGAGCCAGAATGTGATCTCTATCCAATAATGTTAGATTGCTTTACACACAACTGTACAGTAATTATCATTAATAATCAGCCATGATTCATATTGGGTTATTATTACTAAACACCATATTGCTCAACAGAAACTATCTCCAAATTCAGCTTTCCATCTGGCAAGTCTCGATTTTCACCGAGTTTCTCCTATGTGACACCTCTTTAGGGCAGACGACACATGGGTATAGACATGTCAGAGGACACATTTTTCTGAATTTCGATATCGTCTAGCGAATCTATGTAGAGTCTTTTCAAGCTTATATACTGGAACCTTTAACTAGGAATTTTTAAGTTTTTGCATTTCTGATGTCACTTTTTAGGCTAAGTTCATACTAGGCATTTTTGCTGCATTTTTTGTTAATGCGTTTTTTATGCTAATTTTCATCTGTGTTTTACAGTACCAGCAAAGCCTATGAGATGTCAAAAATAAGAGCACACACATTGTTTTTTTGTCATCAGTATTTTGTGCTTTGTATGGTTTTTTGGTCACTTCTTTCAGCGCTTCTTCAGCGTTTTTCACCCGTTGACTTGAATGGGCGGTGAAAAAAAGCTGAAAAAAGCGCACCAAAAACTCAGGTATCATGTTTCGCTACGTTTTTTATGGCAAAACCTGATTCTATAGAACAGGACTTTTTTTTTTCAACACTAAACTTTATCAGCATGCACAATAGACAAATCTAGCATGCCAAGTCCGCCGCCAAAAAGGCAAAAAATGCAAAAAATGCAGCAAAAAAATGAAAGAAAAAACAAGGAAAACATGTTTTTTTCTGCAGCTTCTTTCCTGCCAAGAGATCAGGTATTGCTGCAAAAAAAAACATTGAAAAAACGCCTAGTGTGAACTTAACCTTATAGTAACTGAAATATATTTAAGGATATTGTTAGATAATAATAATAATAATAGTATATTTCAATATTTGTTCTTACTGATATTTTTTGCTTTTAATTGATCCCCCATCAGTCCAGAAAAGGAGACTCCAGTATTGCTGCCGGCACAAAGGTATTTATCCTGCCTAGCCACGCAGTGGGTTCAGAAAGTATTCAGACCCCTTTAATTTTTTCACTCTTTGTTTCATTGCAGCCATTTGGTAAATGCAAAAAAGTTAATTTTTTTCATTAATGTACACTTTGCACCCCATCTTGACTGATAAAAACCAGAAATGTACACATTTTTGCAAATTTATTAAAAAAGAAAAACTGAACTATCACATAGTCATAAGTATTCAGACCCTTTGCTCAGACACTCATATTTAAGTCACATGCTGTCCATTTCCTTGTGATCCTCCTTGAGATAGTTCTACTCCTTCATTGGAGTCCAGCTGTGTGTAATTAAACTGATAGGACTTGATTTGTAAAGGCGCACACCTGTCTATATAAGACCTCACAGCTCACAGTGCATGTCAGACCAAATGAGAATCATGAGGTCAAAGGAACTGGCCAAGGAGCTCAGAGACAGAATTGTGGCAAGGCACAGATCTGGCAAAGATTACAAAAGAGTTTCTGCAGTACTCAAGGTTCCTAAGAGCACAGTGGCCTTCATAATCCTTAAATTCCTAGACTTGGCCGTCCAGTCAATCTTAGCAATCATGGGAGAAGAGCCTTGGTGAGAGAGGTAAAGACGAACCCCAAGATAAGTGTGGCTGAGCTCCACAGATGCAGTAGGGAGATGGGAGAAAGTTCCACAAAGTCAACTATCACTGCAGCCCTCCACCAGTCGGATCTTTATGGCAGAGTGGCCCAAGAGAAGCCTCTCCTCAGTACCAGACATATGAAAGCCCACATAGAGTTTGCTAAAAAAGCACATGAAAGACTCCGAGACAATGAGAAATTAGATTCTCTGGTCTGATGAGACGAAGATAGAACTTTTTGATGATAATTATAAGTGGTATGTGTGGAGAAAACCAGGCACTGCTCATCACCTGCCCAATATAACCCCAACAGTGAAACATGGTGGTGGCAGCATCATGCTATAGGGGTGTTTTTCAACTGCAGGGACAGGACGACTGGGTGCAATTGAAGTAAACATGAATGCAGCCAAGTACAGAGATATCTTGGGTGAAAACCTTTTCCAGAGTGCTCTGGATCTCAGACTTGGCCGATGGTTCACCTTCCAACAAGACAATGACCCTAAGCACACAGCTAAAATAACAAAGGAGTGGTTTCAGAACAACTCTGTGACCATTCTTGACTGGCCCAGCCAGAGCCCTGACCTAAACCCAATTGAGCATCTCTGGAGAGACCTGAAAATGGCTGTTCACCAACATTCACAATCCAACCTGACGGAACTGGAGAGGATCTGCAAGGAAGAATGGCAGAGGATCCCCCAAAACCGGTGTGAAAAACTTGTATCATTCCCAAGAAGATTCATGGCTGTACTAGCTCAAAAGGTGCTTCTACTCAATACTGAGCAAAGGGTCTGAATACTTATGACCATGTGATATTCCAGTTTTTCTTTTTTAATAAGTTTGCAAAAATTTCTACATTTATGTTTTTTTCAGTCAAAATGGGGTGCAGAGTGTACATTAATGAGAAAAAAATGAACTTTTTTGCATTTACCACTCTTTACAAAGAGTGAAAAATTTAAAGGGGTCTGAATACTTTCCGAACCCACTGTACAACAGAAAGCCCCCATGCATTTCTACTTGCCAATACAAGGAAAACCTATGACACTTTTACAAAAATATTTTTTTCCCAGCAGCCATCTGAATGTATATGTAACTACTTCAAGATTTAGGAAAACGGCTCTTGTGCCAAAAACCGAACTTAGCAATTATAACAATGGGTGCTGCCAGGTCCAATGGGTGACAGCATCTGCAGAAGAGGGAGCTGCTATCAAACACTGAATATAAAGTAAAGTCATGTTATTTTTAAGAGAAGGGGTTAATGCCAAAGCAAAGGATTAGTCATCAGCCGCACTCAAAGTAAGTGAATGATTTAAAAATTGCTAGTCGATTTGTCATGTGCATTTTTTCATCCAAAAACTGCGCGCTCCCAGAGACTGTTGACAGGACGCATTTCCCATACTATACCACACTCCAACATACGTCTATGTCTTTGCAAGTTTTGCTAGAGAGTTTCTTGTTTAGAAAAGGTGTTTTCATATTGGAGATTCAACTTTTACACAGACTTATGGGGCTTCAGTTTAACCCCTTCGAAAGTGGACAATTTTTTGTTTTTGCACTCTCTATTTTCTCCCCTTTTTCCAAAAGCTATGTTTTTTTATTTTTCTTTAATAATAATAATAATAATAATAATCTTTATTTATATAGCGCCAACATATTCCGCAGCGCTTTACAGTTTAACAGTTTCAAAACACAAGTCATAAGTAACAACGTTAACAATACAATAATTAAAGCAAAATAAGACGACCCTGCTTGTGAGAGCTTACAATCTACAATGAGGTGGGGGAGATACAAAGTACAGGTGTGTATATACAATGGTGCATTTACAATGATGGTCCAGCCATCTTGAGGGAGTGAGGCATGGATGGAGATAGTGAATGGGCTACACATACACACTTACACATAGAATGACTTTGATTAGTGAATGTGATAGGCCGCTCTGAACAAATGTGTTTTGAGGGAGCGCCTGAAACCATGCAAATTGTGGATAGTCCTAATTTCTTGGGGTAGAGCATTCCAGAGGATTGGCGCAGCGCGGGAGAAGTCTTGGAGTCGGGAGTGGGAGGTACGGATTAGTGCAGAGGTTAGTCGAAAGTCGTTTGCAGAGCGCAGAGTCGGTTAGGCTGATAGAAATGAGGGAGGAGATGTAGGGGGGTGCTGCACTGTGGAGAGCTTTGTGGGTGAGAGCCAGTACTTTGAATTGGATCATATAATGAATGGGCAGCCAGTGTAAGGACTGGCGAAGAGCGGACACGTCCGAGTACCGATTAGCCAGATGGATGACCCTGGCTGCTGCATTAAGGATAGACTGGAGAGGGGATAGTCGAGTAATGGGGAGGCCAAGTAATAGAGCGTTGCAGTAGTCCAGGCGGGAGTGGATCAATGCTACAGTGAGGGTTTTTGTTGTATCCATGGTGAGAAAAGGGCGAATTCTAGAGATGTTCTTTAGGTGTAGGTGGCAAGAGCGGGCAAGAGATTGTATATGGGAGGTGAAGGAGAGATTGGTGTCAAACATAACACCCAGACAGCGAGCCTGCTGCCGGGGTGTTATTATGGTGCCGCCCACGGAGAGGGAAATGTCAGATTTAGGGAGGTTAGTAGACGGCGGGAGCAGAAGGAATTCAGTTTTGGAGAGGTTAAGTTTCAGATAGAGAGCGGACATGATGTTGGAGACTTCGGACAGACAGTCAGTGGCGTTCTGTAGAATAGCGGGGGTAAGGTCGGGGGATGACGTGTATAGTTGTGTGTCATCAGCATAAAGATGGTACTGAAAGCCAAATCTGCTGATGGTCTGTCCAATTGGGGCCGTGTAGAGAGAGAAGAGAAAGGGGCCAAGGACTGAGCCCTGGGGTACCCCAACAGCGAGAGGAAGAGGAAATGACGTGGAGCCAGAGAGCGAAACACTGACGGAGCGGTCAGAAAGATAGGAGGAGAACCAGGAGAGAACATTGCCATTAATACCTAGTGACTGGAGCCTAGACAGTAGGAGACGGTGGTCAACCGTGTCGAAAGCTGCAGAAAGGTCAAGAAGAATGAGCAGAGTGGTCACCGTTACGTTTTGCTGTCAGAAGGTCATTGGTCACTTTGATGAGTGCAGTTTCAGTCGAATGTAGGGGTCAGAAGCTGGACTGTGAAGGGTCTAGAAGGGAGTAAGTGGAGAGGTAATGGGTGAGGCGGGAGTAGACTAGGCGCTCCAAAAGTTTAGAGATGAAGGGGAGATTGGAGACCGGTCTGTAGTTGTTTGTGCAGGAAGGGTCGATAGTTGGTTTCTTTAGTAGTGGAGTAATGATGGAGTGTTTGAAGGAAGATGGGAAAATGCCAGAGGAGAGTGAGAGATTAAAGATTGTAGTTAGGTGAGTTGTGACAACTGGAGAGAGAGACTGGAGGAGATGTGCGGGAATGGGGTCGGTAGTGCATGTAGTCGGACGAGAGGAAGAGAGGAGTCTGGAGACTTCTTCTTCTGTGATGGGATCAAATGTGGAAAGTGAGCCAGGGGAAATGCAGGGAGGGATGGGAGTCACAGCACTTGGTGGTTGAGAGCAGATTTCCTGACGGATAGTATCTATTTTTTTCTATAAAGTGGGAGGCCATGTCGTCAGCACAAATGTCTGTGATAGAGGCTTGTGCTTTTGGCCTGAGGAGGGAGTGAAAAGTGTCAAAAAGTTTCTTGAGGTTGTTGGCTAGTGAGATCAGGGTGGTGAAGTAGGTCTGTTTGGCGACGTGAAGGGCAGCATTATAAGCACTTTCAATACAGTTCTGTGGGAGGGTTTTATTTTTGCAGGATGAGTTGTAGTTTGAAAAACACCATTCATTGTACCATACAATGTACTAATAAATTAGGGAAAGAAAAGTCCATGTGGGGTGAAATTGTGAAAGATGTCTTTTTTTTCGAGTTTTGCTTTTACGGTGTTCATTCTGTAGTAAAAATGACTGACAACATGATTCTCCTTATCAGGACAATTACAACAATGCCAAACTTCTACAGATAATTTTATATTTTAAAAGTGATAAAAGTATGACATTTGTAAAAAAAAATGTTTCGTTTCTGTCGTCATATTCTAAGATTCCTAGCTATTTTATTTTTCCATCGCTGGAGCTGTATGGGAGCTTGTTTTTTATGCGCCGAGCTGTAGTTTTTAGTGATACCATTTTGGGGTACATAAAACATATTGATTACTTTTTATTGCATTTTTTGGTTGCCTGGTGACTGAAAAAATGCAAATCTGGAATTTAGATTTTTGTTGTTTGTTTTTGGTGTACAATGTTTTAAATAATTTTATACCTTGATAGGCCAGGCTTTTACGGATGCGGCGATAAAAAATATGTTTAATATTATTTTTTATGTCTTTATTTTAAAACTGAGAAAAAGGGGTGTGATTTAAAGTTTAATATTGTGTTTATTCATTAAATATTTTTAAAATTAAAAGCTTTTTTTATTTAATATTTTTTTTTAGTCCTCCAGGGGATTTTTAGCTACGATTGTTTGCTTGCTTATACTAAATACTGCGATACAACTGTAATACAGCATATACTGTAGTATAAAACATGGTCTCCCTTGAAGCTCAGCTTAGAGCTGTGCTTCAGAGATGCACTAAGATGGATCAATTGCAGTAAGGGGTCAAATTACATATAGAGGTGTCACTGAGCATTAAAATAAGTTCTGGAGGGAGAGTCTTGGGAAGATTTCTGTCCCGCCCAGAGATCTTAACTCCTAATTTAAGAAAAACATGAATTTCTCTGAAATAAGTCAACGAATCACAGATTTTAAGGTATAATTTTACAAACCTTTCTATGACCTACATGCCGATATAGACAGTTTACGGGGGTTGAACCTTCTGACATATTCCCTTTAATGTCCAAATCTGATCCGCAAAACAAATGAGACTAGCGCATTCACGGACTGGAGACATGGATCCATTTTTATAATGGATGTGTGTATGGATCAGTGGATCAATGAATCTCTATGGTCAGTCTGCTGTTGGCTTGAAAACGTACAACACTAAGAAGTGTCACACGGTAAATGCAACCTTAGATACACAATAGCATAAATAGAGTAGCACTTCTGGATGCTGTATTCCAGCCACTAAAGAGAAAAGGAATCCAATGTAACAGGGCCTAGCTGTTCCTCACACATTATAAAGCCACCTACATCACTGTTTCTGTTTCAGTTAATGACTGTGTTTCACCCTAGATATGAAAATGACGATCATTATCACCTGTTTGGTATAATTGATTACTTTAAGGGTGCAGTCAGTGCACGGACTGGACGGCGGCTCTCCCGATCCAAGCATGACAGCTTCATGGGTTTCTAAGCAGCTCTCACTATAATCCTACAAATCCCTAACTTTGTGCAGATGTATCTTGAAGAACTGACGTTGTTTTGAAGGGATAGATTGATTTGATTTAGATTTCTCTTTTGTTCAATTATTTTGCTTTCTTTTTTAAATTAAGAAAAAACCTATTTACAATTTTCTAGTTTTAAAAGCATGTGTGCATGCATATGGGGGGTCTGTATCTGTAGAAATAGCTGTCGGCCAAATGATCTAAAGTTTGTGAGGGGCCTAAAGCAGAGAGATTGTATTAGGGTTCGCTCACACCCGTGTGTAACATGACTGAGTGTTATCTGATGTTTTATCGGATAGCACTTGAGCTTTATCTGAAAGCACTTGGCCCAGTGTTATACTGTGAGGCAGTGCACATCGGCGATTATTTTCTCATGCCGATTTGGTATGAGAAAACAATTGTACCATGCTGCGAGTGGCTACAATAGGTTTTGCTCAAACTGACATATTTTTTCTCATGCAAGATAATTAGTTTGTTAGGGCTCATTCCCACATGCGATGAAATCGGACGAATGCAATCCGATAAAAAAAACGGATTGAATTCGGACCAATGTTATTCTATCATTGTGTGTTTATCTGCGCTTTTTTTCCAGCTCAGATCGGATCACGATCGGACTGGAAAAAAGTCGCAGCATTCATTGGATGTAAACTCCCAGGACCTTACTGACGGCACCACGAGCAGGAGAACTTTCTCACTAGCGGTGCCGTCAGACAGGGAATAGGAATTCACAGGGAGACACTGAGCACACACTGTTCAGTGTCTCTGCTGGATGACAGGCTGAATGGTCGCACCATGCAGCCTGCCAACTAGATGTAGCAGAGCTAGACCCATCGTGGGAAAAATAGATTACAAGCTTTTTTGCGGAAAGGTGAGGAATTTTGTTGTATTTTTTTACCTCTTTTGCAGATGACAGGGTGTCGGTGGAATAGGTGAGGTTGTAAGTATGGTTTAATTAAGAATATTAAAGGAGTCTGAGTCATTTCAATTAAAGGACTTTTTTTTGCATGTTTGTGTTTTCTGACAATGTGACTATGGGGTTAGTAATGGGGGCGTCTTATAGACGCCTCTCCATTACTAATCCCGGGGCTTGATGTCACCTGAAAATTCAAAGGTGACATCAACCCCCCAACTATCACCCCACTTGCCACTGCTACAGGGAAGACAGAAGAGTGAGGCTAAGTGCCAAAATTGGTGCATCTTAGAGATGCGCCTTTTCTGGGGTGGCTGAGAGCAGATTTTTTTAGCCTGGGGGGCCAGTATCCATGGCACATTCCTAGGCTATTAATATCAGCCCGCAGCTGTCTGCATAGCCTTTGCTGGTTATTAATTAGAGGGGGACCCTACATCATTTTTTTTATGGTCCCCCATTTTAATAGCCAGTAAAGGCTATGTATACAGTTGTGAGCTAATATTAATAGCCTGGGAAGCTCCATGGGTATTACCCCCTTCCAGGGCTGTAAATATCAGGCCCCAGTTATCGGGTTTCCCTCTGCTGGTTACAAAAATTGCGCGGGAGCCCACGCCATTTTTTCTAAAAAATAATCTTTTATTAATTAAATACATGTACAGCAATTTGCACACACACTGTACTAATTATATTTGTCACGGACATCTATATATAGATATATATATATATACAGTCATGGACAAAAGTTTTGAGAATGACACAAATATTATATTTTCACATGATCTGCTGCCCTCTGGTTTTTATGTGTGTTTGACAGATGTTTTTATCACAGACAGAAATATAATTGCAAACATATGAGTAACAAAAGCTTATATTGACAGTTAGAATGAGTTAATGCAGCAAGTCAATATTTGCAGTGTTGACCCTTCTTCTTCAGGACATCTGCAATTCTCCCTGGCATGCTCTCAATCAACTTCTGGACCAAATCCTGACTGATAGCAGTCCACTCTTGCACAATCAATGCTTTCATTTTGTCAGAATTTTTAGGTTTTTGTTTGTCCACCCGTCTCTTGATGATTGACCACAAGTTCTCAATGGGATTAAGATCTGGGGAGTTTCCAGGCCATGGACCCAAAATCTCTATGTTTTGTTCCCTGAGCCATTTAGTTATCACCTTTGCTTTATGGCAAGGTGCTCCATCATGCTGGAAAAGGCATTGTTGATCGTCAAACTGCTCTTGGAGGGTTGGGAGAAGTTGCTCTTGGAGGACATTCTGGTACCATTCTTTATTCATGGCTGTGTTTTTAGGCAAGACTGTGAGAGAGCCGATTCCCTTGGCTGAGAAGCAACCCCACACATGAATGGTTTCAGGATGCTTAACAGTTGGCATGAGACAAGACTGGTGGTAGTGCTCACCTTGTCTTCTCCGAATGAGGCGTTTTCCTGATGTTCCAAACAATCGAAAAGGGGATTCATCACAGAAAATAATTTTACCCCAGTCCTCAGCAGTCCACTGCCTGTACCTTTTGCAGAATATCAGTCTGTCCATGATGTTTTTTCTGGAGAGAAGTGGCTTCTTTGCTGCCCTCCTTGAGACCAGGCCTTGCTCCAAGAGTCTCTGCCTCACAGTGCATGCAGATGCACTCACACCTGCCTGCTGCCATTCCTGAGCAAGCTCTGCACTGCTGGTAGCCAATCCCGCAGCTGAAAACACTTTTAAGAGACGGTCCTGGCGCTTGCTGGTCTTTCTTGGGCGCCCTGGAGCCTTTTTGGCAACAATGAAACCTCTCTCCTTGAAGTTCTTGATGATGCGATAGATTGTTGACTGAGGTGCAATCTTTCTAGCTGCAATACTCTTCCCTGTTAGGCCATTTTTGTGCATTGCAATGATGACTGCACGTGTTTCTTTAGAGATAACCATGGTTAACAGAAGAGAAACAATGATGCCAAGCACCAGCCTCCTTTTAAAGTGTCCAGTGGTGTCATTCTTACTTAATCATGACAGATTGATCTCCAGCCATGTCCTCATCAACACCCACACCTGTGTTAATGGAGCAATCACTGAAAAGAGGTTAGCTGGTCCTTTTAAGGCAGGGCTGCAATGATGTTGAAATGTGTTTTGGGGGATAAAGTTCATTTTCTAGCCAAATTGACTTTGCAAATAATTGCTGTTAAGCTGATCACTCTTTATAACATTCTGGAGTATATGCAAATTGCCATTAGAAAAAGTGAAGCAGTAGACTTTGTAAAAATTAATATTTGTGTCATTCTAAAACTTTTGTCCATGACTGTATATATTCTATTTGTATTTACTATATGTAATCCATCTCTTCTATCCCGTCGACTCCTGCTGTGATTTTACAGTACACAGCACATGAATTGCCGGGTTTTCTTGTATCTATCTATGTATGTAATATAAAGCTCTGGCAAAAATTAAGAGAAAACCACATCAAAACCCTGTCATGAGCAGCCCATTCTCCAGACCTGAACCGCATTGAAAACCTCTGGAACATAATCAAGAGGATGATGGATAGTCACAAGCCATCGAACAAAGAAGAACTGCTTAAATTTTTGCGACAGAAGCAGTGTGAAAGACTGGTGGCAAGCATGACAAGACGCATGAAAGCTGTTTTTAAAAATCATAGTTATTCCACAAAAGATTGATTTCAGAACTCTTCCTGAGTTAGGCTGGAGTCACCACACCGTCTAAAAAAATCGGACCATTTTTGACGGCCGATAATCGCACAAATGTTTCCTGAACATTGATCCGTCTGTCATCCGATTTGAATGCGAGGATGCAATTTTGTCGCATCTGAGCATACGTTTCACATAAGTCTGGCGAGATTTTGTCGGTGGCTTGCAAAACCAACATATAATGGATCCAAATGATAGTTTTTAAATCACAAAAGAATAGATATATACACATAGAATACATATATATATATATATATATATATATTGTGGTGTAATGACCCCTGATGCAGCTAGGGGGCACTGTGTATGGCCCTCGGGATATGCATGGAGGCATGTGATGGATGGACGTTATGTATCGCAGAGGTGGGTGGCCCTGTGATGGAAGCCTGAGCATGTTTTATTCAGCAGGTCTACTGCTGAGAGTTTTGCTATACATTGGGAGGCTTCCAGGTGACTTGGAGAGCTGGGCGGGTCCAGTCACCTACAAACCCACCCAAGGGGTATGTGTCTGAATACCCAAGATAAAGCCAGTATGTTTATGTGTATCAAAAGGACCTGTGGTGAGGTCATAACCATGTGACCTAACCATGTGATCCTGACCTCACCTGTGGGCGGGGTTACGGCTATGTAACTGAGTTGTGTTTGGCACAATATATATATGTGTGTCACAATGACATATATATGTACGTATATTCCGGCGTATAAGACGACTTTTTAATCAACCATCACATGTATAGAGATGTATTTGTGCAAATACCATTGGTACTTGTGAGATCTATGATAATATTGATTTCCTTTCATATGTCCGTTAGTGACTTGCCTTATCTATGGAAATTGACATTAATGTTCTAACATTTCAACAAGGCATTTTTTCTAAATTATTGATGCATAATTAATGTAACTAATTAACACATAAAAAATGATAAGAAGACAGTACCTTATTATACCCTATTTTCACTTGATCAAAAATCTACCAACTATCTCATATATAGAGATAGACATTTGTACAAATACCATTGGTACTTGTGTGACTTATGATAATATTGATTTCCTTTCACATGTCCGTCAGTGAGCTGCCTTATCTATGGAAACCAACATTGATGTCTAACATTTTAACAAGACATTTGTCTGAACTTATGACGAACAATAAAGTAAATAGTTATCACATAAAAATGATAAGTAGACAGTATTTTATTATGTCCTGTTTTTTCGCTTGATCATAAATCTGTTAATTTTACTTGTATATGCTTCATTGGGTACGCTGTTTGTACCGGACACTGTTATGGGATACAATTCTACTGCTCCTTCATAGAGTATCCCTGTATAGCTAAAAATGGTGTGCTCAGGGGCGGAACTATCGTGGAAGCAGGGGAAGCAGCTGCCATAGGGCCCGGGCTAGCAGGGGCCCGTCCCTGCTGCAGCTGTCTCCCCTGCGGCTGTGTTCCGCCGCCCATGGCCTGAGAGTCGGCGGTTCCCTGTGCTGGCTGTCATGCTGACAGCCGGCGCAGAGAAGCTGCTGCGTGCCGTCTCCCAGGAATCAATTGCACTGGTGTCTATACAGACGCCAGTACAATTGAAGCTCTGACCGCCGGGTCAGAGCGACGTCTGCAGCGTGATCATGTCATGTGATCACGCTGCTGACGTCACTCGTTGGCGGCGCCCAGAAGGGTGAAGACTGGTGGTGAGTGTGCTCCACTGTGGAGCTGAAGATACCACCGAAGATTAACGGGGGCACATACTGTGTGAGTGATAACTCTGCATTCTTGGCTGCATTACTACTTGAGGGGCACATTACTACTGATGGGAGAATAAGAGGGCTTATTACTAGTTATGGGGGCATAATGTGCCTGCATTAATAGTTATGCGGGACATGGTTACTAGTAATGGTAGCATAAGGGGGCTGCATTGCTACCAGTCCATTATATTATATTGTGTTTCCATAATGTCTGCTTTAAATACAGCTCTGATTTGGGCAAAAAGCTGGCCGTTATGAGACTGAAGAGTATTTTTTGGGCCTAGAGAATTGCTGTGATTTGCTCCGCCCACTGCTATTGGCTCTGCCCACTATCAGAACCCCGCCCCCCGCCGCCCGTTTGGGAGAGGGGGCCCCGTTCAAAATTTTGCTGTGGGGCCCCGCCATTTCTAGTTACGCCACTGGGTGTGCTCATATATTTCTTCCATGATCTAATGCTGACAAGAATCGGTGTTTTGTTATTTTGTATTTTTTCATGTTTTCACTTTACCTTGTTGTACAGCACTCGCCTTATTTTGTTTGTATTTATTTTTCAGTGAGTTTTGAAAAAGACCAATTCTGGTCGAAACGTTAACTCCTACATTATCGTCCGTCAATATCCCATACCGCATGTCTACTGAAACCTTGTGGTGTGTGTACATATAAATAAATAGATATTTCTCTTTGCACGAAATATTGAGTGCGGTTGATTTCCTTACTTATCAGAAAAAGTGAAGCAGTAGACTTTGTAAAAATTAATATTTGTGTCATTCTCAAAACTTTTGTCCATGACTGTATATATTCTATTTGTATTTACTATATGTAATCCATCTCTTCTATCCCGTCGACTCCTGCTGTGATTTTACAGTACACAGCACATGAATTGCCGGGTTTTCTTGTATCTATCTATGTATGTAATATAAGCTCTGGCAAAAATTAAGAGAAAACCACATCAAAACCCTGTCATGGGCAGCCCATTCTCCAGACCTGAACCGCATTGAAAACCTCTGGAACATAATCAAGAGGATGATGGATAGTCACAAGCCATCGAACAAAGAAGAACTGCTTAAATTTTTGCGACAGAAGCAGTGTGAAAGACTGGTGGCAAGCATGACAAGACGCATGAAAGCTGTTTTTAAAAATCATAGTTATTCCACAAAAGATTGATTTCAGAACTCTTCCTGAGTTAGGCTGGAGTCACACACACCGTCAAAAAAATCGGACCATTTTTGACGGCCGATAATCGCACAAATGTTTCCTGAACATTGATCCGTCTGTCATCCGATTTGAATGCGAGGATGCAATTTTGTCGCATCTGAGCATACGTTTCACATAAGTCTGGCGAGATTTTGTCGGTGGCTTGCAAAACCAACATATAATGGATCCAAATGATAGTTTTTAAATCACAAAAGAATAGATATATACACATAGAATACAATATATATATATATATATATATATATATATTTTGTGTGTAATGACCCCTGATGCAGCTAGGGGGCACTGTGTATGGCCCTCGGGATATGCATGGAGGCATGTGATGGATGGACGTTATGTATCGCAGAGGTGGGTGGCCCTGTGATGGAAGCCTGAGCATGTTTTGTTCAGCAGGTCTACTGCTGAGAGTTTTGCTATACATTGGGAGGCTTCCAGGTGACTTGGAGAGCTGGGCGGGTCCAGTCACCTACAAACCCACCCAAGGGGTATGTGTCTGAATACCCAAGATAAAGCCAGTATGTTTATGTGTATCAAAAGGACCTGTGGTGAGGTCATAACCATGTGACCTAACCATGTGATCCTGACCTCACCTGTGGGCGGGGTTACGGCTATGTAACTGAGTTGTGTTTGGCACAATATATATATGTGTGTCACAATGACATATATATGTACCGTATATTCCGGCGTATAAGACGACTTTTTAACCCCTGAAAATCGTCTTCAAAGTCGGGGGTCGTCTTATACGCCGGGTATGGCATTTCAGAGGTGTTTACCTAGGGTCTTGTGCAGCCCCAGCAGGCTCTGTGCTGGGGGGCGGCGGCGGGCTCCTCTTGTGCAGCCCCGCAGGCTCTGTGCTGGGGGACGGCGGCAGTGATTCTTTTCTTAATCCCCGGAGGCCCCGGCAGCTCCATTGCTGCGATGCGATGCGATGGCCTCCGGGAAAATGGCCGCTGCATGCTCAGCTTCAGATCTCGTCTCAAGATCTCGGGAGACGAGATCTGAAACTGAGCATGCGCCGCCCTCAGCGGCCATTTTCCCGGAGGCCACCGCATCGCATCAATGGAGCTGCCGGGGCCTCCGGGGATTGAGAAAAGAATCACCGCCGCCGTCCCCCAGCTCAGAGCCTGCGGGGGCTGCACGAGTAGCCGCCGCTGTCCCCCAGCACAGAGCCTGGGGGGCTGCACGAGAGGAGCCGCCGCCGTCCCCCAGCACAGAGCCTGGGGGGCTGCACGAGAGGAGCCGCTGCCGTCCCCCAGCACAGAGCCTGGGGGGCTGCACGAGAGGAGCCGCCGCCGTCCCCCAGCTCAGAGCCTGCGGGGGCTGCACGAGTAGCCGCCGCTGTCCCCAGCACAGAGCCTGGGGGGCTGCACGAGAGGAGCCGCCGCCGTCCCCCAGCACAGAGCCTGGGGGGCTGCACGAGAGGAGCCGCCGCCGTCCCCCAGCACAGAGCCTGGGGGCTGCACGAGAGGAGCCTCCGACGCCGTCCCCCAGCACAGAGCCCCCCCCAGGCTGCACAAAAGGAGCCGCCGCCGTCGCCCAGCGCCTAGACCCTAGGTAAACACCTCTGAAAAGCCCACTCCCCCCACCATATGTTCCGTACCCAGCGTATAAGATGACACCCGGCGTATAAGAAGACCCCCCACACTTTTAAGACAAATTCATATTTTGACTGTAAAAGTTGGAGGGTCGTCTTAGGCCTCTTTCACACATGCGGGCGCTAAACGCAGCCACGCGATTTAAGCCGCATGCGCGCATGTTTAAGAATGCGGTTGCAAATTCCGGCGCCCAAAAATGACGGTTTTTTGCCGGATGGTTTCTGATGCTTGGAGAGATAAGAAACCATCCGGCAAAAAAAAAAAACGTTACATGCAGCGTTTTTTCCGGACGCCGCAATGTACATTTGCGCCGCATCCGGACAAAACCGCATGCAACGCATTGACATGCGGCGCCATGCGGCGCTAATGCATGTCAATGCGAAAAAAGCCGCATGCGGCGCATCAGATTTTCAGATGCGGCGCTGCGGGAAAATGCCGGGGGCGCCGCAAGGGGAAAAACGGATGTGTGAAACTAGCCTTATACGCCTGCATGTCATAAGAATTTAAATTAAAAAATGACCATGTTAAATTCAAATCTGTTTTTTTAAATTTTTACCGGTGTTTGGTAAGCGTTGGAAAAGGGGTAGTCTTATACGGTGAATATATCCTAAACTCTATATTTTAACAGGAAAAGTAGGGGGGTCGTCTTATACACCAGGTCGTCTTATACGCCGGAATATACGGTATATATATATATATATGTATTCTATGTGTATGTATCTAGTGTTTTGTGAGCTGTCAGTGTGATTTTACAATAGCCGGGGATGATTTGCCGGCTTTTCAAAGGACACTGGTGCGTATAAATCGGACAGCACTCGCATGGTGCGAGTGCTGTCCGATTTTTTATTGCATCCATTGACTTGCATTAGCGATTATCATGCCAAAATCGCTGCAAATCGCAGCATGCTGCGATTTTTTTCTCAGACCGATTTCAGCTGAGAAAAAAAATCGCAAATGAAAAGTCCCCTATTGAATAACATTGGTCCGATTGCAATCCGATCTTTTATCGGCTTGCAATCGTCCGTTTTTGTCTCCAGTGGGTATGAGCCCAAACACTGATGACCACACTGATGGTAAAAATGGACACACGAGCCAAACACTGATGACACACTGATGGTAAAAATGGACACACAAGCCAAACACTGATGACCACACTGATGGTTAACAATGGACACACGAGCCAAACACTGATGACCACACTGATGGTAACAATAGACACACGAGCCAAACACTGATGACATCACTGATGGTAGAGCGGGACAAATGAGCCAAACACTGATGACACCGATATTGCTTTTTTTACTTATGGTTTAAACATGGACGTGTGAATGAGGTCTGTAAAATAAAAAATTGCCAATTGAGCTTATATTCCAGGTGATTTGATAAAGCTACCAAACCATATCTTTGTTTGTGTTCTCGGCAACCATCTGTTCATGATGAATGCAAGCACCAAGCCGTAATTTCCGGCATAAGATTCATGAACAGGATATTTCCAAATATTGGTATCATAGGAACCACATGTATCATTTTTGTTACTTTTCCAGGTTAGGATGCTGTAAATCTTACATCTGGACATGGTCCTAATAAAAAATAAGTAGTCTCTTCAGGTGTCACATCATTTCTGTTTTATGGTCTTTATATTGAGCTAAATACAGATATTAAAAGATACAAATCAAGCAGTCAGGTCTACAGTATCTATCCCAAAAATTATCAGCACCTCAGAAAGTACGAAACTTTAATACACTTTTTAAAGGGATTTTAGATTACAGAATTGCTACTAATTGATGGTGGTACTTGTAAAAAAAAGATCACGTAGCCAGTGTCTTTCATAAGAAAGAAAACCTTTTGAAACTAGTCACATATTTCTTTAAGTAAATCCTTCAGATTTCAACAGGATTTCCTAATAATATGATTTTCATATACAAAATAATCTGGTATTCTCCGAGCCGTGAGCTCCCATTAACACATTTCCTGGATGATTCTTGTTTCTTGCAGAGGTAAATGGCAGAAGTGTATAGCTCGTGGATGCATAACATTGGCCCAAAGTGAAAATTTATGTGTTAGGGCAGGCACACCACGAGCGACCAATGATTGACCGTAGCTCTTAAAGGAAACCAGGCAGTACAGTCATGGCCAAAAGTTTTGAGAATGACACAAATATTAATTTTTACAAAGTCTACTGCTTCCCTTTTTCTAATGGCAATTTGCATATACTCCAGAATGTTATAAAGAGTGATCAGCTTAACAGTAATTACTTGCAAAGTGAATATTTGGCTAGAAAATGAACTTTATCCCCCAAAACACATTTCAACATCATTGCAGTCCTGCCTTAAAAGGACCAGCTAACCTCTTTTCAGTGATTGATCTCAAGCCATGTCCTCATCAACACCCACACCTGTGTTAATGGAGCAATCTGTCATGATTAAGTAAGAATGACACCAATGGACACTTTAAAAGGAGGCTGGTGCTTGGCATCATTGTTTCTCTTCTGTTAACCATGGTTATCTCTAAAGAAACACGTGCAGTCATCATTGCAATGCACAAAAATGGCCTAACAGGGAAGAGTATCGCAGCTAGAAAGATTGCACCTCAGTCAACAATCTATCGCATCATCAAGAACTTCAAGGAGAGAGGTTCATTGTTGCCAAAAAGGCTTCAGGGCGCCCAAGAAAGACCAGCAAGCGCCAGGACCGTCTCTTAAGTGTTTCAGCTGCAGGATCAGGCTAATAGCAGTGCAGAGCTTGCTCAGGAATGGCAGCAGGCAGGTGTGAGTGTGCATCTGCACGCACTGTGAGGCAGAGACTCTTGGAGCAAGGCCTGGTCTCAAGGAGGGCAGCAAAGAAGCCACTTATCTCCAGAAAAAACATCATGGACAGACTGATATTCTGCAAAAGGTACAGGCAGTGGACTGCTGAGGACTGGGGTAAAGTTATTTTCTCTAATGAATCCCTTTTCGATTGTTTGGGACATCAGGAAAACGCCTCATTCGGAGAAGACAAGGTGAGCGCTACCACCAGTCTTGTCTCATGCCAACTGTTAAGCATCCTGAAACCATTCATGTGTGGAGTTGCTTCTCAGCCAAGGGAATCGGCTCTCTCACAGTCTTGCCTAAAAACACAGCCATGAATAAAGAATGGTACCAGAATGTCCTCCAAGAGCAACTTCTCCCAACCCTCCAAGAGCAGTTTGGCGATCAACAATGCCTTTTCCAGCATGATGGAGCACCTTGCCATAAAGCAAAGATGATAATAAATGGCTCAGGGAACAAAACATAGAGATTTTGGGTCCATGGCCTGGAAACTCCCCAGATCTTAATCCCATTGAGAACTTGTGGTCAATCATCAAGAGACGGGTGGACAAACAAAAACCTAAAAATTCTGACAAAATGAAAGCATTGATTGTGCAAGAATGGACTGCTATCAGTCAGGATTTGGTCCAGAAGTTGATTGAGAGCATGCCAGGGAGAATTGCAGAGGTCCTGAAGAAGAAGGGTCAACACTGCAAATATTGACTTGCTGCATTAACTCATTCTAACTGTCAATATAAGCTTTTGTTACTCATATGTTTGCAATTATTATATTTCTGTCTGTGATAAAAAAAACATCTGTCAAACACACATAAAAACCAGAGGGCAGCAGATCATGTGAAAATATAATATTTGTGTCATTCTCAAAACTTTTGGCCATGACTGTACATTCATGCTGGCAGAACCACAGTCAGCATGAATCAGACTGTGGCTGAATTATTGCAGCCAGGTATGTTTTACTCCGTAATGCTGAGGTATTTAAAAGAGAAAACATACTTTGAAAAAGCAGCTAAAGACTATGCATCTCAGATGACTAATCCAAGGTAAGTCACCGTTGCTTTGCCTTACATCACTCCTCTAGATTATTGAGTCTCTTGTTTGTCACCCGATATACATATGCCCTGAAATATCAACTGGTTTATGCCGGAAAACTGATGTTAAACACTTTAAAAATTGCAAAATTTTCAGGCAACACAAGGTTGTACAAAATTTTGCAACTTTTGACACGTTCACACCAGTATTGGTCAGCTCTGCCAAAATGGGCAGAGCTGGGGCAGGATATGCCCAGGCAATGCCCGCTCTTCTAGTTTATGACGAGCTGAAACGTACTTACACCACAAATCTTACTCCAGATAGCCCACCACTTTTGAGACACGCCTGATTCATCATGAAATTCTTAATGAATCAGGCGCCTCTGACTCCACCATGCCTCCCATCAAGACAGTCGTGAACAATGCTAGTCCTAATGAATGGGCCCGTAGACTCCTCAAGCTCTATGTTCTCTGAAACACTGCAGCGTTTCAGGGTTAATCAAACATGGCAGCCAGTGTTCGGGCAGCATGAATAGTCAGTTTCCCATTAAGCTGTGTGCACATGTGGTGCCCCTGAGGGTCCAGTCGCCACAGAGGTACTGCACTTCAGCCAAAGGTGTGGTACTCTTATCTCAGGTAAGGATTGTACACTACCCAGAACCCACACACTAGCACTCAACACAAGACCTCTCAAAGCCAGGGAGGGGCTGGATAGAGGGTGTGGGTGGAGTAAGTAGAGAAGGGGTGGAACTAAAGAGTGACAGTTGGAGAAGGAGCAGGCAGTTGGTGCTGGGGACTGGAGGAGTGAGGAGTTCGGAGCTCATCCCTAGACCGGAGGACAGTTGAAAGAGAGAGGAAAGACAGAGAGAGAAAAGCTTCAGCATGAGAGAGGACAGAAGGGGTCCTAGAGGCACGGGAAGTGAGGATTCCACCCGTGGCAGGGCAGGAAAGGCGGTAGCCAGTGCAGGGAGACGGCCAGAGAAAGGCCAACAAGAAGGGGGTTCTTGCAAAGTGTACCCCAACTACTTGAGAGCTGGCTGGACCACCTCCCCGGAGGACACAGCACCCCAGCTGGGGATTGTAACAACAAACTGTGAGTAAACTGAAAAGACTGCACCCTGATGTGTCCTCAGAATTATTTACTGCGTCATCTGCCCTGCACCAGGACCACCATCACCATCTTTAAATCTTTAACTGCCCTGGGGCCTAGCTCTACCCGTGGAGAGCTTTAACAACTCTGCTGTGTAACCAACTGCCCCAGTGGATCTGAATTGCGTTGGCCATCTTATTGCTGGACACCACGGGTAGCTTCACAAACTATTTCCCTTTTTCCCCTTTTATTTTACATTTTCATTCTTTTTGGACGCCCAGGGCCACGGACCGGGTCACTGCTGCCATGACAAATCCCCTGAAGAACCGTCAGACCCGGGTCCGAGTATCCCCTGGCCCCTGTGGGCGCTCCATTTTGGCGTCATGAACAGGATCTACCAACCCGTTAAATGGGTCATGTGCACCCAAAGACAGTACAAATGGGAGTGGTGTAATTTCCCATCATGGGCTGGGCTGCTGAAAGGCATGAAAATCATGCCCGCCATTCTGAATACTTCTACGCAGGGAGAACATTTCCGTCAGCCATGGAGATCTGCTTCCTGATCAGTGATGGCGGGCAAAGAGAGAAAAGAAGGGACCGCCCACAAAAGAGAGAGCAGAAACAACACGTGGGCGCGACAGGGAACAACCCGGCAAACAAGATGGCGAGCAGTGGTTACCCGGAGTGTTGGGTGGAAGTGGAGGACTCCCCTAGCCAGCGGGAATGGAAACCAGACCAGCTGACCACTGTGGACCCGGAGATCCTTGGAGTAGAGGAGGAGGAGCTGAGCCGCCAGCTCCTGCGGTCGAGGATCACCTTGATGTCAGCATAGAAGGAGGCCTTGTTGGTGAAGGTGTGGGAGCGGCGGCCAGCCTCGCGACCAGCATCCCCAACCCCAGCGGAGGAGTCCGGCACCGGAGATACAACGGATGCAGGTACTGTTACCTACCCTGCCCCGGTAGCCGAGGAGACCCTACCAGGCCCACTGCAGCCTCCGATAGCCCTCAAACCCGGCCAGGTCTGTAAAAACCTGGCCTGGGACTGGACACCAGACCTCGGCTTGGTACACTGTGTGTAGGCGCGGGTGTTATGTTTAGGTAGCTGAGGAGAAAAAGCAAAAACGGTAATACACCAGAGAGGCTGGAACCTATTGGATTGCAGTAACTTGAACTAACCACACAACTAAAGGTAGCCGTGGAGCATTCCTACGTTGATCCTAGACGCCTCGTCACAGCCTGAGAGATAACTACACCTAAAGGCAGAAAGATGAAAGCTATCGGCCCCGGAGCAGATCCCCAAAGAAAATAGGAAGCCCCCAAACATATAATGGCGGTTAGACAAGAAGATAGCACGGACACAGACAGAAAATAGAATGAGCAAACGTTGAGGCCCAATCTGTCTAGACAGAAAAGTACAGGAAAGAATTCTGACTGCAATCCAACAAAAACCCTAAAAAATACCAGCACTTCTGATTGCCAAAAAAACCTGAGATCACACGATCTCTACCCCTAAATCAGATCTCTGGTGTAACATAACAAAGCTGCAGCCACTGAAAAAACAGGAAAAAGCAAATGAACAAATAACAGTAGCTACAGATAAATTGAGAGGAGCACAGGCCCCAGGAGGGGACCCGGCTGACATCCACAAAAGTGCAGAAAACTATGAAAAAAGCAAGCACAAAAAGAAAAGCAGAAAATATCTTATCTGAAAGCAGCAGGTGCAGGCAAAACTCCAGCAACTTCCAAATGAACCAGGAACCACAATAGAGACAAGAACAATTGATCACCGGCGACCATCATGGGGGGGAACCTCCCTTATATCAGTCCAGTCAGTGATCCCAGATTTCCATTCCTCGCTGAAAGGTTCAGTACTGTCTGTAACCACCAGAGGGAGCCTCTGCTCAGAAACCATCTCTAGCACATTCACAACAGTACCCCCCCCCTTGAGGAGGGGTCACCGAACCCTCACTTGTGCAATCAGGCCGATCAGGATGAGCTCGGTGATAGGCACGGATCAGTCTCCTAGCATGGATGTCCAAAGCAAACACCCAAGAATTGTCCTCTTGACCATAACCTCTCCACTTAACAAAATACTGGAGATTCTGTCTAGAAAAACGAGAATCCAATATTTTCTCGACCACATACTCCAGATTGCCCTCAACCAAAACAGGGTCAGGAGGTGCAGCCATAGGAACCACTGGCTCGACAAACCTCTTCAATAAGGACTTGTGGAACACGTTATGGATCTTAAATGTCCCTGGAAGAAGCAAACGGAAGGAAACAGGATTAAGAATCTCCATGATCTTATAAGGTCCAATGAACCTAGGCTTAAACTTTGGAGATGCAACCCTCATAGGGATATTTCTTGAGGACAACCAAACCAAATCCCCCACTTTAAACCGAGGACCATCAGTTCTATGCCGGTTGGCAAACCACTGGGCCTTCTCTTCAGAGAGAGACAACCTCTCCACTAACTGGTCCCAAATCTGTTGCATACGCTCCACAACAGAGTCAACACCCGGACAGACAGAAGTCTCCGCCTGTCCCGAAGAAAATCGAGGGTGAAACCCAGAATTGCAGAAAATTGGAGACATCAAGGTGGCAGAGCTAGCCCGATTATTAAGAGCAAACTCAGCCAAAGGCAAAAAAGAGACACAGTCATCTTGATCAGCAGACACAAAACATCTCAAATAAGTCTCCAAGGTCTGGTTTGTTCTCTCGGTTTGTCCATTGGTCTGAGGATGAAATGCCGAGGAGAAAGATAATTGAACACCAAGTTTAGAACAAAATGTCCTCCAAAATCTGGAAACAAACTGGACTCCTCTGTCAGACACAATGTTCTCCGGAATGCCGTGCAACCGAATCACGTGCTGAAGGAACAAAGGCACCAACTCGGAGGAGGAAGGCAACTTAGGTAATGGCACAAGATGTATCATCTTGGAAAACCTATCACAGATTACCCAGATAACGGTCATTCTCTGAGAGACAGGGAGGTCGGAAATAAAATCCATAGAGATATGGGTCCATGGCCTCTTGGGCACAGGTAATGGCATCAACAAACCACTAGAGCGAGAGCAAACCTTGGAACGAGAGCAAGTCCCACAGGACTGCACAAAGTCCCTGACATCACGAAAAAAAGTAGGCCACCAAAAGGACCGACTCACCAAGTCTCTGGTACCAAAAATCCTGGGATGACCAGCCAATGCAGAACAATGAATCTCAGACATCACACTCTTCTTCCACTGGTCTGGGACAAACAATTTCCCAATAGGGCATCGCTCAGGTTTATCCTCCTGACACCCCTCCAGAGCCAGTCTCAAATTGGGCGAGATGGCGGAAAGTACTGCACCCTCTTTCAAAATAACAGCAGGATCAGATAACTCAGGAGAATCCGCAAAGACACTCCTTGAGAGGGCATCCACCTTAACATTCTTAGTGCCAGGAAGAATAGAAACCACAAAATTAAAACGTGTGAAAAACAAGGCCCACCTGGCCTGTCTAGGATTAAGTCACTTGGCTGATTCGAGATAAACCAGGTTCTTATGGTCCGTGAGGACCACCACCTGATGTTTGGCTCCTTCCAGCCAATGTCTCCACTCTTCTAAGGCCCACTTCATGGCCAATAACTCCCGATTACACACGTCATAATTACGTTCAGTTGGAGAAAACTTTCGAGAGAAAAAGGCACAAGGGTTACTCTTAGAGGTCTCTGGATCCCTTTGGGGCAAAATGGCATCTGCCCCAATCTCAGAGGCATCAACCTCCACCTGAAAAGGCAGAGAAACATCAGGCTGCCATAGAACAGGAGCAGAAATTAATCTCTGCTTCAGTTCCTGAAATGCAGAAACTGCCTCAGGAGGCCAATTCACCACATCGGAACCCTTTTTGGTCAGATCAGTCAATGGTTTAACAATACCAGAGAAATTACCAATAAATTTACGATAAAAATTGGCAAAACCCAAAAATCTCTGAAGAGCCTTCAATGAAGTAGGTTGAACCCAATCACAGATGGCCTGAACCTTGACCGGGTCCATTTCAATAACAGACGGAGACAAAATGAATCCCAGAAATGAGACCTTCTGTACGCCAAAAAGACACTTTGATCCCTTCACATACAGTGCATTCTCTCTCAAAATCTGGAGAACAGTCTGAACATGTTTCACATGAGAGTCCCAGTCATTGGAAAAAATCAAGATATCATCCAAATAAACAATCAGAAATTTATCCACAAAATCCCTGAAAATATCATTCATGAAGGATTGGAAGACAGAAGGAGCATTAGTGAGCCCAAAGGGCATCACTAGGTACTCAAAATGCCCCTCTGGGGTATTAAACACTGTCTTCCATTCATTCCCGTGCTTAATACGAATAAGGTTATACGCCCCCCTGAGGTCAAGCTTGGTAAACCAACTAGCACTTTTCACTCTGGAAAACAGGTCAGAAATCAAGGATAACGGATATTGATATTTCACAGTGATCTTATTCAGGAGGCGATAATCAATACACGGCCTCAATAAACCATCCTTTTTGGCCACAAAGAAAAAACCGGCGCCCAAGGGTGAAGAGGATGGTCTGATATGACCCTTCTCCAATGACTCCTTGATATAAGATCGCATGGCATCGTGTTCAGATACAGATAAGTTAAAAAGGCGACCCTTGGGAAATTTACCACCAGGCACTAACTCAATAGCGCAATCGTAGTTTCTGTGAGGAGGTAAGGACACAGACTTACTTTCACTAAACACATCAGAAAAATCAGTCAAAAGTCAGGAACATCCTGAGACTGGGGAGAGGCAGAAAAAACAGGAGTGCCAGCATTAACACATTGGCAGCCCCAACTGGTCACAGACACAGATTTCCAATCCAAAACAGGATTATGAATCTGCAACCAAGGGAAACCCAGAACAATAATGTCATGCAGATTATGCAACACCAGAAATTTACAACTCTCCTGATGATCTGGTTCAACCCTCATTATCACCTGAGTAGAAAATTTGGGTTTATTCTCCACCAAAGGGGTAGAATCAATGCCCAATAGGGGAATAGACTTCCGCAGGGGTATCATGGGAAACCCACAACGTTTGGCAAAGTCAAAATCCATCAGGTTAATAGCTGCTCCTGAATCAACAAAAGCCTGAGCCGAAAATGTGGACATGGAGCAAATCAGGGTAACAGTCAACAGAAATTTAGTCTGAACACTACCCAAGACAACTGAGCGCGCAAAACGTCTTCGCTGCTTAGGGCAGATGGAAATAGCATGAGAGGCGTCACCATAGTAGAAACATAACCCATTGCGCTTTCGAAATTCATGACGCTGTGCCCCAGAAGTCACTCCATCACACTGCATGGGCTCAGGAGCTGGCCCACAAGGCAACACCATCTCACGCCTACCTCTGCGCTCACGCAAACGTCTGTCAATTTGAATAGCCAAAGACATAGAATCATTGAGACCAGAGGGTACAGGGAATCCCACCATAACGTCCTTTACATTCTCTGACAGACCCTTCCGAAAAAGGGCTGCCAAAGCATCATCATTCCATTTGGCCAGGACTGCCCACTTTCGAAATTTCTGACAGTACAGTTCAGCGGCTTCACAGCCCTGACTTAATGCCAACAAGGTCTTCTCAGCCTGATCAGTGACATTAGATTCATCGTACAACAACCCCAGAGCCTGAAAAAATACATCAACATCATTCAAAACAGGATCCCCAGGTGTCATGGAAAAAGCCCAATCCTGAGGGTCGCCACGCAGGAGAGAGATGACAATTTGAACCTGCTGGGCTGCGTTCCCTGAGGACTTAGGCTTCAAGGCAAAAAACAACTTACAGTTATTTTTGAAATTCAGAAATTTAGCCCGATCCCCTAAAAACAAATCTGGCATGGGGATCATAGGTTCCACAACCGGCAACCCAGCAAGATAGGAAGCAATACTCCGAACCTCAGTGGCAAGCTGATCCACACGGCCAGACAACTGTGCAAACTCACTGAGAGAAAAAAAAATCCTCCTCAGCACCCAGAGAGAAAGAGGGAAAAATTCTTTCCACACTATTTTTCCCTTCTGTGAGTACCATATAATTTTAGTTTTTGGCCGGTGATACTGTTATGTTTAGGTAGCTGAGGAGAAAAAGCAAAAACGGTAATACACCAGAGAGGCTGGAACCTATTGGATTGCAGTAACCTGAACTAACCACACACCTAGAGGTAACCGTGGAGCGTTCCTACGTTGATCCTAGACGCCTCGTCACAGCCTGAGAGATAACTACACCTAAAGGCAGAAAGATGAAAGCTATCGGCCCCGGAGCAGATCCCCAAAGAAAATAGGAAGCCCCAAACATATAATGGCAGTTAGACAAGAAGATACCACTGACACAGACAGAAAATAGAATGAGCAAACGTTGGGGCCCAATCTGTCTAGACAGAAAAGTACAGGAAAGAATTTTGACTGCAATCCAACAAAAACCCTAAAAAATACCAGCACTTCTGATTGCCAAAAAACCTGAGATCACACGATCTCTACCACCTAAATCAGATCTCTGGTGTAACAAAACAAAGCCGCAGCCACTGAAAAAACAGGAAAAAGCAAATGAACAAATAACAGTGGCTACAGATAAATTGAGAGGAGCACGGGCCCCAGGAGGGGACCCGGCTGACATCCACAAAAGTGCAGAAAACTATGAAAAAAGAAAAGCAGAAAATATCTTATCTGAAAGCAGCAGGTGCAGGCAAGACTCCAGCAACTTCCAAATGAACCAGGAACCACAATAGAGACAAGAACAATTGATCACCGGCGACCATCATGGGAGGGAACCTCCCTTTTATCAGTCCAGTCAGTGATCCCAGATTGCCATTCCTCGCTGAAAGGTTCAGTACTATCTGTAACCACAAGAGGGAGCCTCTGCTCAGAAACCATCTCTAGCACATTCACAACACGCGGGCAGGAGAAGCGGTAGCCTGCGCTGGGAGACAGCAAGAGAAAGACACACAAGAAGGGGGTTTTTGCAAAGTGTACTCCAACTACTTGAGAGCTGGCTGGACCACCTCCCTGGAGGACACAGCACCCTGGCTGGGGATTGTAACAACAAACTGTGAGTAAACTGAAAAGACTGCACCCTGCTGTGTCCTCAGAATTATTTACTGCGTCATCTGCCCTGCACCAGGACCACCATCACCATCTTTAAATCTTTAACTGTCCTAGGGCCTAGCTCTACCCGTGGAGAGCGGTAACAACTCTGCTGCGTCACCAACTGCCCCAGTAGATCTGAATTGCAGTGTCGGCCATCTTATTGCCGAACAGCACTGGTGGTGTCGCAAACTATTTCCCTTTTTCCCCTTTTATTTTACATTTTCATTTTTATTGGATGCCCAGGGCCATGGACCAGGTCACTGCTACAGTGACAAATCCCCTGAAGAACCGTCAGACCCAGGTCTGGGTATCCCCTGGCCCTTGGGGGCGCTCCACACACAGACATTACTGCATAAATTGTTATTACTCTCCTGTTTTCTACATTAATGTAATTAATTTTCTTTCAAGCGTGATATCTGGAACGTGCTGCATTTTCTTACTAAATCCAGAATCCCTATAATCTAAAATCTTGTCTAAAATCGTTGCGGTTTCGGAAATACCCATTTACTAACACCAAACGTCTAGTTTTTCCCATATACAATTGTGGTAACAATGCCATGTCAGGATCAGGCCCACAGAGTACAGTGCTGAGTGTTTATCTAGGATGTCATTCTATTGTGAAGCTCAATGGTTTCTGCTAAAAATATAACGTTAGGTTTATTTTTTTAAAGTACAGAAAGTGACATGAAAAATACAAAAATAAACCCACTGAAAAATATGTTTAAAGAGGATCTGGCAGCTCTCACAACTTGTCTGTTCCAATAATTACCGGCACATCCTAGCCTGCATCATCTTTTCTCGTTACTCTGTATTGTGCTGCTCCGCTTTTACTAGTAGAAGTTTATGACAACTAGGTCAAAAGGTGTGTCCCTACAAGACTAACATTGTCCGCACAGATTGGACAGGGAAGACTGTACGTTCTCACTCACAACTGGTGACACCCGGCAATCTACTCATTCATAAATAGGAATGCCAGAAAAACGGCACAACTCATACACATAGATTTATTAATAATGGCTTACATAAACCTGGAGCACCATATTAAACGGAATTTGTCAGTAGGATCAACCCTCCTAAGCCACCTATATGGGCATGTAGGTCATAGGAAGATGAATAAAATGATATCTTGATATTTGAGATCCGATGTCTTATTCCTGAGAAATCCAAATTTTTCATAATATGCAAATGAGCTGTTAAGATCTATGGGCCAGACATAGATCTCCCTGAAAATCTGCCTCCAGTGCTTATTATAAATGACAACCAGGAGGCATTACCAGAGTGAGACATGTAATGACTGAAAGTCTGCTCTCCTGATCTACATGTCTCACACTGGTATCTCAACTTCATTTAAGCTCTGGAGGCAGAATCTCAGGGAGATCTATGTACGGCCCATAGATCCTAACAGCACACTTATGTTTTATTCCAGCAAAACCCCACCTTTTTTCTGAATACATTAGATCGCAGATATCAAGGTATTATTTTATTCAGTTTCCTACATGCCCATATACAAGGCTTAGGAGGGATGATCCTACTGACAGATTCCCTTTAAACTCTTCTTCACTTCTTTGGTGGCTTACTTTAAACTAGATCAAATCATTATTAAATTAAATTTAATTAAAAAATTAATTAAATTTAACACATTTTACAAATCTACAAAACACATCCATATTTATGATATTTAAGTATATGATCCAGCGTGCTGGGGAGGGGGAGCAAAGCATAACATTTCTGACTTCAAAATATAATAAACATGATGAACATAAAATGAGCAAGAAGTTTTGTCACATCACCAGTGAGATAGAATGCCCAAGGATGTTATACAATCTGCACCATCGTTTTAGCAAAAGTTATTCCAGAAATGTGTGATGTTCCCTTCGACTATGTTCAGATCATGCTTTTTGTTTATTGACACATAGGAGTTGACTCATCATTTGTGTTTTTCTCAGAAGTAATTTTTTTTGCGTTCAGGATTTTGTATCAAATTTATTATAATGGGCGAGCCAAGTTTCATGAATTGGCGCAAATTCAAAGATGTTTACGTTGAGTCTTCTACACTTTTTGTGTCTTTTTGGAGCAAACCGATTCACAATCTCTTCCAAAAGCTGTAAGATGTTGCATGTTAGGCCGGGGTCACACTTGCGAGAAACTCGCACGAGTCTCGCACCTCAATACCCGGCACTGCCACCGGCACTCAGACCAGAGCGTTCAGCTGCATAGAAATACATGCAGCCACACACTCCGGTCCCGTGTGCCGGTGGCAGTGCCGGGTATTGTGGTGCAAGACTCGTGCGAGTTTCTCGCAAGTGTGACCCCGGCCTGAGTCTTTAACACAGGGGTCTCAAACTCGCGGCCCGCGGGCCAACTGCGGCCCTCGGGACACTAGTTTGCGGCCCCCACCTCATGGGCCCTGTACCATACTTTGCGGCCCTCGGCTGGGATCTCACATGCGAGAAACACCGTCACTCGTAGTACCACTCATTAAGGTCATGAATATGGACGCCACTTGTAAGGTTCTGTGTACATGTTCCTGAAACTCAGTTTGTTCGTCAGCCATTTTACTTTCTGTCTTGCTGCAGCTATCTTGCCCTCAGTCAAAATGGAGTTTCCAGCTTGCATGTTCCCGCCCTGATTCTCTCCTTTTGCTTCTTAAGCAGCCACAGCTGAGCAATCAGTGCTTCAGAATCTAGCCTGCAGTGAACCTGTGACCTGACTCCTAAAGCCTTGGACCTTGTACTCCAGCTATTCCTACTGAGGAACTCTGAAGCACTTGTGGACTCTGAACCCTGCTCTTTGAAAGACCCACGTTTGCATGGACTTACGGTAACAGAGAAGAAGATCCTGAACCTGTTGTGGAGAGTGATTGCTGAGCTTAGATTACTCTGGCCTGCTGTGTCTCCTGCTTCTGTGTCTGCAAACTGTGTGACTATTTTTGCCAACTTGTATGAAGTAATACAAGACTTTCTATATCAAACCTGTGTCTCATGTATGTTCATCGCACCCAAGCACAAGACGCTATATGAACTGTACTACATACATTACAAGATTCTGAAGCCAAAACGTTAGTGTCTGCTGGGTCTGGAAAGGCTGTGTCTGCTGTAACTGTGGATATCGGATGTCCGGTTGTACTTTCTGTGATGACAGTGGTTGTGACTTCTCACAACCATTCCAGATGTCCGGTTGTACTTTCTGTGATGATAGTGGTTGTGACTTCTCACAACCATTCCAGGTGAGCAGTTCCCTTAATTTTTTTTTCTCTCTGCAGTGTTACCACAGGTAAACACTATTGTTTTTTTTTTCTCCTCTCCTCTTCTTCCAGTACTCCTGTCTTAAAAGATCTGGAAAATGGAGGCCCGCATAAAGGAACTTTGCGGAGTGACTGATAATATCCTTGCAGATTTGCAGAATATAAAGACCCGTTTTTCAAGCCTACAGGACCTCACTAATCACAATTTGCAAGTGTTTGGACAGACTGCCCAGGATTTGCGAGCCAGGACTGAGGTTCTAGAAGAGCGAGTCCAGGCTTCTGCCGTAGCCCGAGTTCTGGGATTCCCAAGTTGCCCCCTTTTCGTTTTGGCGGTGAACGTGAGAAATTCAGGGGATTTATTAATCAATGCAATCTTTTTTTTTCTGCACATGCTTCACAATTTCCCACTGAACGATCTAAGGTGCTTACTATAATTATGTTGCTTACCAACAAGGCTTTGATGTGGGCAAACCCTCTGATTGAGACTGAGGATGATTGCTTGAATCACCTTGATGCTTTTATTTCAGCCATGGGGCAGGTGTTTGATGACCCCAATCGAGGTGCAACAGCTGAAGCAGCCATGTTAGCTTTGCGCCAAGGTAAGCACTCGGTAGCTGAATATGCCTTGGATTTCAGGAGATGGGCCCTTGATACCACCTGGGACAGTTCCGCCAAAAAATCTATTTTTCGAAAGGGTTATCGCCACTGATTAAGGATGAACTTGCTCGTGCCGACCCTCCCACTGCGTTAGGTGACTTTATTAACTACTGCATCCGTATTGATACTCGTCTGACTGAACGCAGGCAAAAGAGATGGTTCAAAAGCAATCGCACTAACCTTTTCCTACCTTCCTCTCCAGCTAAGGAACCTTTGAGTAGGATTACACGGGAACCTGAACCTGAACCCATGCAGGTAGACTCTTTACAACGACGGGTTAGTGATGCACGCAAGGAACATCGTTTTAAGGAAAATCTATGTTTCTATTGTGGTAAGTCAGGGCACTTCATTATAAACTGCCCCAGCCGTTCTCGTAAGACTACTGCAGCACTCATTCACTGTGAGTGTTGCGAGAGGGGATCTGTCAGGTCCGAGCCTCAGGCTCCAGAGAGATCTGCAGCAACAGATCTTGATTTCTCGGACTTAAACTCCGTTACCTCTGAGGACGTTGACTGTGTAAACGCTGCCATTTTTCAAGTTTCCTCAGCGGTTGTCCCAGCTGAGTTGTAAGAAAAACAATTCTCATTGCTTTCTTTCCATCAAACTCTGGGTTGACTCAGCTTGGGTGTCTAGCTCTGCTATGATTGACTCAGGGGCAAGTGGAAATTTTATGGATGTCTCCTTTGCTCTGAAACAGGGGATACGTTCAGTGAAGAAGGCTACTCCAGTACAGATGGAAACTGTGGATGGCTCCCTGCTGACCTCTGGCCAGTGGATCAGGAAACAGAGCCTTTGAGGGTTCTTATGGGTAAAGATCATCAAGAGAAACTGTCCTTTATGCTTATCTCTTCTCCCCACTTTCCCATTATTCTAGGGCTACCATGGCTGCAGGCTCAGAATCCTACCATTAACTGGGAGACCAAGGAATTACACTTTCCAGAGAAACAGATGAGTCCAAAAGTTTCAGCTTGCTCTGTTCCTAAAGGAACCATGTCAGTCCCTGAACTACCAGCTGTATACCAGGACTATGTGGATTTATGTGACAAGAAGAACGCTGACCAGCTTCCTCCTCACCGTCCATATGATTGTCCAATTGAATTATTGCCTGGAGCAGAGATACCTTTTGGTAAGATCTACCCCCTGGCGGGGCCCGAGCTAAAGGCTTTAAAGGATTACATAGACGAAAATCTAGCCAAGGGCTTCATACGCCCCTCTTCATCTCCTGCAGGTGCACCCATCTTCTTTGTAAAGAAGAAAGATGGATCTCTGAGACCATGCATAGACTATAGGGAACTCAATAAGGTTACTATTAGAAACCGTTATCCATTGCCTTTAATCCCTGAGTTATTGGAGAGAGTGCGACATGCCAAAATTTTCTCTAAACTAGATCTTCGTGGGGCCTATAACTTAGTCCGTATTAGACCTGGGGATGAATGGAAGACTGCATTCAGGTCACGCTATGGACACTTTGAATATCTAGTTATGCCTTTTGGTCTGAGTACCGCCCCAGCCACTTTCCAACACTTGGTGAATGACATCTTCAGGGATCTCCTAGATACATTCGTGGTAATTTATTTGGATGATATTCTAATTTTTTCTAACTCCACAGAGGAACATCATGGACATGTGAGAATGGTCTTGGAACGTCTAAGACAAAATCATCTTTACATCAAACTTGAAAAGTGTGAATTCCATAGGACCGAAATTCAATTTCTGGGGTATGTACTGTCTACACAAGGAATTAGTATGGATGGAAGCAAAACCCAAGCCATCAAGGATTGGCCAAGTCCTAGAAATGTGAAGGAGGTACAGCGCTTCATCGGGTTTGCCAACTTCTATAGACGTTTCATTAGAAATTTCTCTGAGGTAGTGTCACCTATCACCCAACTTACCCGGAAAGAGTCTAGGTTCTCCTGGACTCCCAAGCCCAGGAAGCATTTTCCCGTCTAAAAGATAAATTTACCACTGCACCTATTCTAGTACATCCCAACCCCGAGCTTGCCTTCATAATAGAGGTGGATGCTTCAGACTGTGCCGTTGGAGCTATACTCTCTCAGAGAACAGGTGAGAAGAATGTCTTGCATCCCTGTGCTTTCTTTTCCCAGCAGTTGTCTTCGGCTGAGAGGAACTACGATGTGGGCAATAGAGAGTTGTTGGCCATTATTGCCGCCTTCAAAGAATGGAGACACCTTCTTCAGGGAGCTGCACAGCAAATTGTCGTCCTGACAGATCATCGTAACCTTGAGTTTATCAGGTCGGCTAAGTGCCTGACTCCTCGCCAGGCTCGCTGGAATCTTTTCTTAAACCAATTTAATTTTATCATTTCTTATAGACCAGGATCGCGCAATGGAAAGGCTGATGCACTCTCTATGATTTACTCAGCAGAGACATGTCCAATTACTCCTCCTAAGACTATTCTTCCTGACTCTAGATTCCTAGGAGTAATTCATAATCAAGACCTACTTAAGGACATCAAGGAAGCATACCATGCGGATTCCTTTTTGGCACAACCCCCAAGGGACGTAAGTCTTGTCTTTAAGAATGGTGTGTGGATTCAGGGACAACGCCTGTATATTCCTGAAACAGTCAGATTGAGAGTATTGCAACTCATTCACGATTCCAAGATAGCTGGGCATAGAGGAATTCTAAAGACACAGGAATTTCTCTCTCGTTTCTTTTGGTGGCCCACTTGCAGGAAGGATGTTTTAAACTATGTCACTTCATGTGAAGTCTGTGCAAGATGCAAAACACCTCGCTCCTCACCAACTGGTCTGTTACAGCCTCTTCCCACCCCGTCCCGCCCGTGGGGATCCATTTCTATGGACTTCATTGTGGAGTTACCAACCTCTCAAGGGAAGAACACCATTCTAGTGGTGGTTGACCGTCTAACAAAGGCAGCTCATTTTATCCCTTGTGTCGGCTTACCCACTGCAAAACAGACATCAGATTTGATGATTAAAGATGTGTTTCGCTTACATGGAGTACCGGATGAGGTTATTTCGGATCGAGGGGTGCAATTCACTTCTAGGTTTTGGCAAAATTTCTGTGCAGCATTGGACATTAAAGTAAACCTTTCTTCTGCTTTTCATCCCCAGACTAATGGACAGACCGAACGAACCAATCAAACCCTGGAGCAGTATCTCCGCTGCTTTATCTGCCACCTACAGGATGATTGGGTGGATCTACTTCCATTAGCTGAGTTCTCGTATAACAACTCTCAGAGTGCCTCCACTAAGCAGTCTCCTTTTTACTCTAATCTAGGTTATCATCCTAACATTCTACCACGATTTCCCATAGAAACGCCTTTACCAGCAGTGGCTGAAAGAATCACGTCTTTACAGAAGAATATGGATCTTCTAAAGGAGAATCTGGAATCGGCTCAGGAAAGGTACAAGAAAGCAGCAGATAAATTTCGTAAACCTGCAGCAGCTTTCAAGGTAGGAGACTTGGTCTGGCTGTCAACCAGAAATCTTAAGTTAAGGATTCCATCGTCTAAGTTGGGACATAAGTACATTGGACCCTATAAAATCAGTAAAATTATAAGTGCCGTTGCTTGTCGTCTTCAACTGCCCAGAACTATGAGAATCCACCCTGTCTTTCATGTATCCCTACTAAAGGCTGCGACACCCAATACGTTTCCTGGACGTTCTTCTCCTTGCCCTGATCCAGTGCTAGTCGATGGTCAGGAAGAATTTGTGGTGGAAAGGATTTTAGATTCCAGGTTGTATAGAAATCAGTTACAATATCTGATTAAATGGCAGGGCTACCCAGTGGAGGACAACTCATGGGAACCAGTCAATAACGTTAATGCTCCTCGCTTGCTCCGTCAGTTTCATCAGAGGTACCCACACAAGCCTGGCCTGAGGTCATCCGGAGGTTGTCCCTAAGGGGGGAGTAATGTAAGGTTCTGTGTACATGTTCCTGAAACTCAGTTTGTTCGTCAGCCATTTTACTTTCTGTCTTGCTGCAGCTATCTTGCCCTCAGTCAAAATGGAGTTTCCAGCTTGCATGTTCCCGCCCTGATTCTCTCCTTTTGCTTCTTAAGCAGCCACAGCTGAGCAATCAGTGCTTCAGAATCTAGCCTGCAGTGAACCTGTGACCTGACTCCTAAAGCCTTGGACCTTGTACTCCAGCTATTCCTACTGAGGAACTCTGAAGCACTTGTGGACTCTGAACCCTGCTCTTTGAAAGACCCACGTTTGCATGGACTTACGGTAACAGAGAAGAAGATCCTGAACCTGTTGTGGAGAGTGATTGCTGAGCTTAGATTACTCTGGCCTGCTGTGTCTCCTGCTTCTGTGTCTGCAAACTGTGTGACTATTTTTGCCAACTTGTATGAAGTAATACAAGACTTTCTATATCAAACCTGTGTCTCATGTATTTTCATCGCACCCAAGCACAAGACGCTATATGAACTGTACTACATACATTACACCACTCCTCCCATAGGCGTGGCGCCCATATTCATAAGCTTAATGAGCGGTACCACAGAAAGATGTCAGCGGGGCCGGGTATACTCACCTCATCTCCTGCTGCTGCCGCCGCCCGCGCTTCCTGTTTCTGACACAGAGAGCAGCGCCGCTGAATGACGTCATCATTCAGCGGCCTGCTCTGTCAGAGTGAGGAAGCTCGGGCGCCGGTGATGCTGCGGACAGATGAGAGGTGGTGTGTGTGTGTGTGCAGGAGAGCGATGGGAATGGGGAAAAGCAATGATGGCAGTAATGGGGAAAAGCAATGATGGGAGTAATGGGGAAAAGCAATGATGGAAGTAATGGGGAAAAGCAATGATGGGAGTAATGGGGAAAAGCAATGGGCAAAAGCAATGATGGGAGTGATGGGGAAAAGCAATGATGGGAGTGATGCGGAAAAAGCAATGATGGGAGTGATGGGGAAAAAGCAATGGGGAAATGAGCGCTGGGGAAGAATGAGCGCTGGGGAGGATGAGCGCTGGGGAGGATGAGCGCTGAGGGAGGATGAGCGCTGGGGAGAATGAGCTCTGGGGGAGAATGAGCACTGGGGGGAATGAGCTCTGGGGAAGAATGAGCGATGGGGAGGATGAGCGCTGGGGAGGATGAGCGCTGGGGAGAATGAGCGCTGGGGAGGATGAGTGCCGGGGGAGGATGAGCGCTGGGGGTGAATGGGCGCTGGGGGAGGATGGGCGCTGGGGGAGAATGAGCTCTGGGGGAGGATGAGTGCTGGGGAGGATGAGCGCTGGGGGAATGAGCGCTGGGGGAGAATGAGCACTGGGGGAATGACTTCTTGCTGTTAACCAGTTAATGTTTACTTGTCCACCACACTGCATTGTCAAAAGAGGAAGACAGCGAGACAGGCGGCAACATCACATCAGAGAGCTCTTGACCTCGAAACAGAAAATCCTCAGATCCTGGTATTGTAACATAATATTAAGGATAATATTTATTCATTGATATTGCGCTATTAACTCCACAGCACTATACATACATCATCAACACTGTCCCCATTGGGACATTTGATAACATTGGAATGTTTTTGTAAGAGCTTTTCTTGTGGAAAACCTGATGCGGCCCAGCCTCACCCAGATTCTACTTCCAGCGGCCCCCGGGTAAATTGAGTTTGAGACCCATTAAAACCACAGAGTAATTTAGATGCATTTTTTACTGTATTAGGGTATGTGCACACGTTAAGTACCGTATTTGGTGCAAAAATTTCTGCACCATATTTGCATCTCTTGGCAGGAAAAACACACTGAACAATACACACTTGTTTGCACTTTTATGCCTTTTTTACTTGTGTTTTTGTTGTTGATTTCCCCACACTCATTAGGCTATGTTCACACATTGTGTTTTTTGCTCCTTTTTTATGCAAATTTTATGCTGAATTTTACAGCAAAAGCTATGAGATATCAGAAATCTCATGCACACACATTTTTTTTTTCCTGACTGATTTGTAAAATGTTTATGCAAACTGCAGCATGTCATTTCTTTCAGTATTTTTTGGGCGTTTTTGCAGCTTTTTTTTCATCCATCGAAAGTAGTGGGTAAGTGCAAAAATGCATTTTTGGTGCAAAAACTTTAAGTAAGTTATATCATGATTTTTTGGGAGGCACTAAACTTTATCAGCGAGCTCAAGAGACAACAAAAAGGCAGCAAAAAATGCAGCAAAATTTGCTTTTTGTAAGCAGATTCTTTACTGTCAAGAGAGCAAGTTTTGCCTGCGGAAAAAAATGCACCGTGAGAACATAGCCTTAGTATGGGTGAAATCTGGAGTAAAAACGCTGAAGGAATTGAAAAGTTGTAGATTTAAATCTGCACCAAATCCGTAAGTTAAACCTGTAAGTGCATGACACCTTAGGTTTCTCATTCACTTTGTTGGCATCAGGAAACTCTTCAGAATTAGCACTTGTTACAATAGTTGATGTACAGAATCCACTTTTGATCAATGTGACTGCTAAATTTGCATGTGGGAGCGCGACCAGGAGTCGCTGCAAAAGACTCTGCAATAATAAGAGCAACATCTACAGCAATAACTAGTATAGTGCTGTCTTTATTTGCACCTATATCAACTTTAAGAGCAGATATAAGAATATTTTTTTTGTTGGTTCTGATATCTTGGTGTGTTGGATCTGATAGTAATACATGTGATATGTTCTAAAGATTTAGCTATCAGACCATTTTTGCAGCTTTCTAGGAATATTTTTTACTAACTGCTTGGGGTCTGATCCCACTAATTCTGAGAGCTGGGTCCCAAAGGTTCCTATATGAACTGAGCAAATGGGTCATGTGCAACCATGATTTCTATGGACTATGAATAGTGAATGGAGCAGCGGTTTCACATACTCACTATTGCTCCATTCACACAGGCTGCTTTAGGACCGATGTTCCATCATGATCAATGTGGGGGGCAACAGTCTACCCTCAAAGATTATACATATGTGACTTTTTTGTGTGTAGGTGCTATATGTGGTTTATGATAGGACTGCATTTCTAAAACCTGCTAGCGTTGTATGCTAATTAGGTCCACCAAGTTAGGAATACAGACAGAGTCAAGTTAAAGGAACTTTCCAGTTTCAGTAAAGCTATATCCCCAGGTACAGTTTCATAATGCACCAAGAAATGAATCCAGTCCCTCCTTGAACTTTTGTACTAAGTCATCCATTACAACATCATGTATCGTCTTTCGAAACTTCTTTTTGCAGCTTTAGGCCTTGAAAGTCGTGAAGCGGCTCAATTAGTAGTGACTTTTCCATTCTTTGGGAGGCTTCTACTTGGAAGCCGCCACTATTTTAGATGTGCAATTATAAAAAAAAGTGGTGCCACAAAATTGACAAAAAAGATGACAAAAAGACTCTTCAGGAAAAACACTGCTGACTTTAATTCCAGGTCATTGGCACTCTTTGGCTTTTCCTGGCGCACGCTCATTACACCTGTGCAGGAGCGCCATGGGGGACGCTATGTGCATCACGTAGAACGTGTCATCCACAAGAAGGCAGGAGGATGGCAAATGTAGGAAGACAGGAGTCACCGGATCAAGTCCAGAAATTTCCATTGTACTAGACCGCGCAGCGCCATCTTTGGGTTTAATGAAAGGTCTTTTTTTGTACAATGCAGATGTGATAGGGGGACATACATACAGCTTACTAGCACGTGCTAAAGTTTATATTGGGAAAACCTGGTGACCGGTTCCCTTTAATTTTTAGCAAAATGACTCATCGAATGGGGATGTTATGAACACTGCTGGAAACTGCAGGAAGTAGTGGTGGTGCTTTGGGTGGCAAAATCCTTTTGACAAGTTCTCTCTAACTCTAATTGGACACTCTCGGGTTTCAGCATTTATGTATGTGACTTAAAAACATAGACAAATGCAATCATAGAGTTGCAGAGTGCATCACTTTATAATGACTGTTTTTTGCCACATACTTTATTAAATCGATGTAGAGATGTAGTGGACCTTAAAAAGATGCAATCCGAGAATAGGAATTTTCTACATTGAATCTTTTTAATATCATTATACCATCAAAATGCCTTTTCAGCACCCAGCCTAAGGCCGTCAGTGCAAGTCCTTAAAAATGAAGAAATGTGTAAAATAACTTCCTTTACTATGGTTCTTTATGAGATAAAGTCTACCACAAAAATAACTCCATAATTACCCCACACCTCCCGCATACCACACACATCTACAATACTTGTCTTAGCCATTTGTTTGATTTTTTCCTACACATATCATTGTTTTTTTCTCATCCCTACCTTGTTTCCTTATTGCTCAATTATGTATTCCTGTTATGCCAGTCTGGATGCCAGGCAAGTGTAAGCAATAATGCATTTCATGGAATAAAAAAATCCAAGAGGATAGCAAAGAACATTAACAAGAAATCATGGAACATTAACAAGAAATCATGGAATATTAACAGAAAGAAATGGATTGATCAATTTATACACATGAAATAGCTATCAGTCTACCATGCACACTGCTAACAGCTCTCTTTGAAGATTTATTTCAATGAGCAAGAATAAGTTAAAGCAAGAACTTGCACATCTGCCATTGACAGTCAAGAGGCCCATATAAATAATAGATAACGCGAAGATGGATGGGTTCCGCCAACTTCAGCAAAACTTTAAAGCTGGATCTGCTTTACCGCAAAACCCACAGTTATGTAATATCTTAAATGGATCATTTGATCTTTGGACATATTATGTAAAGCTCTGGAAAAAATTAAGAGACCACTTTCAAATGTTCAATTTGTATGATTTTTCTCTTTATAGGTATAGTTTTGAGTAAAATGTAAATTGTTCTTTTAGCAATAAATTTTGTATTTTTTTTCTGACAAAGAAAAATGGTCAAAATTAAAATTAAAAACAGTGCTTTCAGACCTCAAATAATGCAAAGAAAACAAGTTCATAATCATTTAGAAACAACAATACTAATGTTTTAACTCAGGAAGAGTTCTGAAATCAATATTTTGTGGAATAACCATGATTTTTAATCACAGCTTTCATGCATCTTGGCATGCTTTCCACCAGTCTTTCACACTGCTTCTGGCGCAAAAATGTAAGCAGTTTCTCTTTGTTCGATGGCTTGTGACTATCCATCATCCTCTTGATTACATTCCAGAGGTTTTTCCTGGGGTTCAGGTCTGGAGAATGGACTGCCCATGACAGGGTTTTGATGTGGTGGTCTCTTAATTTTTGCCAGAGCGGTCTATCATGGTTATCATCTTTGAAAATCTGCTATACCAAGATTAATGAGAAATGCTTGAATACAATGACAGAAGACACAAACATAGGAATATATAGTTACAGCAACAAAATATTACATTAAATTTTTATTTATAAAGCTATTCAGTTCCCAAGAACAAATATTACAGACCAAGGTTAGTAATGTTTGTTCACATGGAAACCATACAGCTAATCTTGCAAACCACAGCTATTTTTGTTAAATGAAATATGACCAACCATAGATCAGCAATGTTTCTATGAGATTTCTCATAGAGACCTGCTTAAAACTGTTAGATTCGCAAATTCTCACTGCAAAATTAGTGACTTTTTCTATCAGAAAATTAATATAAATAGCTTAAAGGACTTCTATTTAGAAAAATATAAGTTAAAAAAAGTGGAGTCCAAGTGACTACATTCATGTGAAATAACAAAATCATATATTATTCATCCTCCCCTGGTCCAGCACCAGATCTGCACCACTAGTCCTGTCTCTGTGTTCTGGTTGCAGCTGTGACATCATATCAAATGCTCACATCAGCACTGCAGCCAATCACTGAACTCAGCGCCTCACTACATCAGAAAGCTGATGAGTTTAGCGATCAACTGCAGAGGTGATGTGCCCTATTGATGTATTGTCACCGGAGGACCGCGAGAGGTTGAGTACTTTCTGATTTTTTTTACATGAATTTTTAAAAGTGGGACCCCCTTCCCTTCGATAAATTTCATTTTGTAATTTTGGTTTAATGAAGACATACTGCACAGGGTCCACACACAGGATATTTCATTCACAAATTAACCCTACAGTCTAGATAATGTATTCTTGAGGTTAATTTATTGAAATCTAATATACCGTATATACTTCCGTATAACTCGAGATTTTCAGCCCATTTTTTAAGTCTGAAAGTCCCCCTCTTGGCTTATACGCGAGTCATATACGCCAGGAGGTCGGCGGGGGAGCGGGGTGTCAGATCATGCTCACCCCCTTCTGGCACGGCTCTGCAGCCCCCTTGCTTCTCTCACGGTCTCAGGCTCCTTCCTTCAGCGGTCACGTGGTACCGCTCATTAAAGTCATGAATATGCTCAGTAGAGGTGCATTTTAGGATATTCATAAATATCAAAGAAATAAAGAAAAGAGAGGGCCAGAGTGAGGTGAGGCCTAGCATAGGCCTCGGAGAGGTGTGACTGACATTGGGTTTATGGAACTGCAAAATAAGGGATTTCAAAACAACGGGTAAAATATTGTTGTTTAATGAAGTGACTGCCGTGGTCTACTTATCCCATTGTAATGCAATGAGTGTGTCGTTATTTAAGCTAAAAAAGTGTGGAAAGTGGAATGTTTTAGTGTCCTCACTAATATACAATACCCCAAATTCAAGCTCACGTTTTTCAAAGGTCCTTTTTAAAATGAAAGCTGAAACCTGATACGGTGCTTTGGGCAACTTAATGAATCTCTTTATGGCCCTTGCTTTCATGCACTTAGATTAGAAGATTTTCACCTTTTATTTAAATGTTTGTACTGACAATAAGTTATTCCTTTGTATGTATAAAGAGTTAGGCCGAGGTAGCATACGCTCAATTCTATCACAGTTTCCTTTTCCCCTTTATGCTTTTTTAAAGTCAATGGGAGAAGTTTTTTTCCATAGTTCTCTCCATGTTGGATCCAATTCTACTTTTGGCAAAAACAGAATCACAGGCATGACTGCGAGCTTAATGCTTGACAAGTTGTACTCAATTGGATTTTACAGATTATGAGATGATTAAAATTTTTACATCTGAAATTCCCTGCATTTACATGTGTATTACTGTATCACTCAGGTTGCAAAATGGAATAATTTAATTTATTCATAGCAAGACATAACACAAAAGGTTTAGACATGCTCACATGTCAAGGAATCCCATGCTGTAGCAGCTTTATTAGAAGCAATCCAGGGTGGAGTTGCTTCTTCTTGCTCAGGTCGGACCGGTGAACATCCCATCTGCCCTTTGCTGTGGCTTGGTGGTGTTGCCAATGACTTCTCTATTGTCACAGCATATACATGGTGAGGAGGTCTTCAATAACTTTTACTGCAGGTAGTTGAGGCCCCTTAGAGTTATGAGAACTCTCCAGAGATGATATCACAGTTCTTCTAGTTTCCTGTTCCCAATTTTTTTTTAACACTGGGATAGGAACGACAGGAATGAGAAATATAAAGCTTTTCTACATAGTTCTATCCCATGCTAGATCCAATACTGCTTTCGTAATAAAAAAAAATCACACGTGACTACAAGCAATTCTACAATTCTAGGTCTGCAACCAGGATAGGTGAGGCAGGTCAATAAGAATAAAACAGCCTCTCAACTCAAGTGACAAGGAACACAAGAAGGTCTTCTTAGGATATTTGTAACGCTGAGAGAGGGAGAAGTAAAGTGCACAACAACGGAGAGAGGGAGGGGGAAGACCAAACACTAGGGAAGGAGGGAGTGGAAACCCCATAGGCAGATCTAACACCCTGTCTGTGCTAAACGTCCCTAAATAGGTTCTGCACCGATCGCTGAGCAGGAACCTAATTCCTGCCTGACCCTAACGATAGGCCCTGGATAGGGAGGGGATGGGGTGAGCACTAGTCAACTACAACTAATAGCAATGACCTTCTACAGCTGGATCCAGGAGGAATGTCTGTTACACACCACTGACAAGATTGCAGTAGTTACACCACATTCACATAACAGTGAAATTTAATTATGAATAGAACAATAGTCTCCATATCTTTTACCAATGAAGGCTAATAAGATCATAACTGCTGTATTCAAAATGGAAGAAATGTATAACATAATATAAGTATAAAATATATTTTTAATTATCTAGTTGCACTTTTAGAGGATAGAAGGTTTCACTATGAACATACAATAGATGGAGATTCTTTACTGTAAGAGAAGTGAGAATATGGAACTCTCTGCCATACGGTGTGCTTAAGATAATACACATCAAATACCTGGGCAGGCTAGGGTTTGGTGACTGTGATGATTGACTGCATGTTAAAAATATGGCTACATCAAGAGAGTAATCCAAAAAAGAGATCATTGCCTTGAACAAATCAGGAAAAGGATACAAAGAGATAGCATTGAATGTTAGAAGCATTTTTGCTATTTTAATGTTAAAGGAACATAGGCTACACTACTTAGATGTACTAGAAAGAGGAAACCCTTACTGGCTGTCACCACATAAAACATTTTGGCATTATTAGTCAACAGAATATTTGTAGGAGTAGTACCGAAACATATGCTGAAAAGATCACCCTGCCTACAGTCAAGCATGGCAGTGGCTCTGATGTACTCTGCTTTGCTTCCTCTTGCACTGGAAACCTGCAGCAAGTGGAAGGCAATATGGATTCAATCAAGTATAAGAAAATATTAGGAAACAACATAATTGCTGTGAGGAAGCTGAAGACATGGTGAATAAATCCTGGAAGGTGGCTATCACAACCATCCAACAAGAACATTATACAAATATATTTGATGGAAATTTAAAAAGGCAGTTGCAACAGGGAACCACAAGAATATAAGTGAACTGTGGCCCATTACCCTTGAGGACTGCGCTAAGATTTCTCAGAAATGCTGCCGGAAGATGGTGTCTGGCTATTCACCACGTTTGCAGCAGGTCGTAACAGCCAAACTTTACTCTACTAAGTACTAAAGATGTTTGTCATGTTTGACATGAAGAGGTGCATAATTCTGCAGTAATCAGTACAAGTGGCATTTTGTGTCAATTTGGAGAAACCACTTGTTATATTAGGTGCGTTGAGTTAATTAAATTGTTCTTGTTTTATTGCAAATTTGTTAATACCTAATTTACAATGAGGGTTGAATACTTTAGATTGCAACTGTAGAGACAGCTAAGATATAAGGAAATGAAGAAAGTGTTAATTTATAATAACAATTGTTACTGTTTAAGCATGCAGTAAATTAAAGATGTGAGATGACCATGAGGCATTTCTAATCTGAATAATAAACAATGAACCATCTCAAAGCAGACAGTAAGATAAACACAAGATACTGGAGAAATACCTTACATATCTGTTTCATAACTGATCCTTGTAATATTTCCAAAAGTATCCGATTTACTTTTGTCTTCAACATGGATCAGATCAAAGAACAAAAACAGGATTTCACTATCCATTTGGAAGAAAATAAGATGAATATGACATAATGAGCTCTTTTTCTTGGGGCTATTTATAATATATATTGGCAAAGTCTTGAAAACAAAATCAGAACAACCAACCTATGTACAATACATTAATGCATCTTTTTTATTAAACATTTCTTGATTTGGCCAGAGTTATGGTGTAGCTTAAAATAGAGTTACTAATTTGCCATATATAAAAAACGTGAACTTCTCAAAGAAAAACAAGAATAAATGCACTGACTGCAACGCCTTAAAATCAAAGTCACTTAACTGTCAATGATGTTTATTATAGCACCACACTGTGGTAACTAGGTATCTTAAAGTACATCTGTCACCAGATTTCATAACATAAACTACATACTTTATTAAATAGATCTCTTAGACCTGATGAGGCAGGGGTAATTACATTGATATTCAATGTTATAATGGCTGCATAGAATCCTGGGAAAGCAATGCACTCCACTCTGACTCACCGTTAACACCGGGCCTGCAGCATCGCACTGCTGGGGCACCCACTTCTCCCACCCTGGGCCTGCAGCATCGCACTGCTGGGGCACCCACTTCTCCCACCCTGGGCCTGCAGCATCGCACAGCTGGGGCACCCACTTCTCCCACCCAGGACCTACAGCATTTCTCCACTTTTGATGTCGCTGGCTACTTGAAGAAAAGACCATGCATCCTGTGACAATGCTCCACCACCGCTGCCCCCCAGGTAAGATACCTTAAATTCGGACTATAAGATGGACCCCCATAATAAAAAAAAAATATTTTTTCCTATTTTCCTCCACAAAAATTGGGGTGTGTCTTATGGTCCGGTGCATCTTATAGGCTGAAAAATACGGTACTTATTTTCCCCAATGTATATATTAATATATATACAGTGAAGAGCAAAAGGGTAACAATGTTTTGAACCTTTGACTTTCAGGCTCCATATCTCACCATCAACTACTGCTTCGAACATGAGACCACCATCTTTTTATAGACAATCATCTTGGATATCTCATACATAAATTTGACTATTTAGCATATGATTAGTTATGCAGATTCTTCTCATGTCACTGCACTGTTTTGCTCCTGGTGGAGGAAAAATATTTTTCTTCCTGTATGATACAAATTACATCCTGTTCTCACATTCCCTAATAGCTCAGTGTGTTTTTAGGTTGATTCTCAAGCGAAAGGTCACTGGTTCGACTCAAGGAGCAGCCATGATGATTATTTCCCAAGAGAAGAGAAAAAGCATCATCCAGCTCATCGATAGAGGTTTCTTGGCCAAGAAAATTGCCAACCTGCATCATGTGAGAGCCATGACAGAAGAATACCAAATGAAGTCCGTCCAACTATTCAAAAGCCAAAAGATGGTTATCCAGGCAAAATATCATCGTCAACAAGTCGGCTCTCCTCAAGATCTTTCAGTTCTGCCACGACAAACACGGCTGTGGAGGTGGCTTGTTTGCTTCATAATAGTGAGATCACAGACATTGATGCAAGCACTGAGTGATCCACACAAGTCTGGAGAGGTTGCCAAAAAAAAGCTGAAGACGCTTCAACTTCAATATTGTCATAAGAAGTATCCGTTCAAGTTTGCAAAAAAGTACGAAAAGTAGACATTTAAAGATTTCAAATGGGTGATTTGGTGAAAGTCAATAGACTAGGCTCTGATAGGTGCAAATGGGTCTGAAAGAAACTAGGGAAAAAGGGATTAACAGCAATTGAAGGAAATGTCAAGTTCAGTGGAGGAAGCTTGATGATATGGGTTTGTTTCACAGTCAAAGGCATTGGACACTTGACCAGGATCGATGGTGGTCTCAATGCTGAGCTATATGTGAGTATACTAGAAGAAGAGTTACTGGTACACTCGAGCACTTTGGGTGTGAAAAGGACGCCATAGTGTTCCAGCAGGACAACAACGCGAAGCATTCGTCAAGATTGGCGAATAAATTATTCAATGACAATGAAGTAGAGGTGCTGGAATGGCCTCAACAGTCCCCAGACCTCAACCCAATCAAACACTTGTGGGTAGAGTTGAAGAAAAAACTGTATATACTCATATGCTAAATAGCTGCAAGTCAAATTTAAGTATGAGATATCCAAGATGATTGTCGATAAAATGATGGCAGTCTCACATTCAAAGCAGAAGTGGATGGTGAGATATGGAGCCTGAAAGTCAGAAGTACAAAACATTGTTACCCTTTTGCGCTTCACTATATATATTTTCTAGTCATGGTGTCTTTAACTGGAGTGTGATATATGTAATTAATTCCATATAGGACGTGCAGATAATGTTGTCTATGTCATTATCAGGACAGTCAGAGAAGGCAGCAAAACAAACTTGACCTAGTAATTACAAAACAAGAAGTCCCAGCCTCCCTCCTGCAGACTGAAGCTACTTTGTCTACCAGCGGCTATATTTGGAATGTGACGGTGATCTTCCAGTTCGGTAATATCCAAGGCACTAAGGATATTAACCCAGTGCTATTTCAGTGCTCAGATTTAATCGTACAGATTGCGACTTATCCAAGTCACAGACAATGAAAATAAACAGAACAGACCCTTTATGATCATCTCTATAGAGGCAAATAAGGGTCAAAACTTTCGTCATACATTTCACTGTAGAAGTACAGTACACATAAGACTAATATGGCTGGACTGGAGAATAGTTCCACTTTCAATCATAATTCTACAGCGTTAGTTGGTAAATAACGACCAGTAACTTTGCATATACTTTGTTTAATTTATCACACTATGGCCGGTGTCACACATGTGTGTGTGATGCAAGAAACTCGCACGAGTCTCTCACATCAATACCCGACACTGCCACCAGCACTCGGACCAGAGAGTGCGGCTGCATAGAAATACATGCAACCGCACGCTCCGGTCCGAGTGCTGGTGGCAGTGTCGGGTATTGATGTGAGAGACTCATGCGAGTTTGTTGCATCACACACGCAAGTGTGACACTGGCCTAATTCTAATATCAGGAATTTTTAGTTCACATTCACAGCTCTATTCAAGATTCTGCTGTCACCTAATTAAAGAAAAGACAGTCCAATCTGAAGGCACCATGTTTGAGAACATTTTGAATATATAGTTTTTGGGAAAAAGGTTCAGTAGAATCAGTAATTATTTGTTGAAATCTCTGCTCATTCTGAGGTTAGAAGTCCAGTGGGCGGTTCTATGAGTAGGACAGCCCACTGGACTTTTCAGCCCAAAATAAGCAAAAGTTTAATGTACTGCAGCAGAGAAACCTACTTAAGGACCCTGGAGCAGATTTAGCAATACTGTCTTATTCTTAGACAGTGTAACCTTAGACAAACATGTCAAATTTATCATAATGGTACCTGTTGTGTGAAAAAAGTGTCTACATTTAAGACTTTCTAGTCTAATTTTTCACCTCCTATTAGTTAACTTACTCTTTGCCAAAAAATGTGTGCAACAATTCTGGTGCATTTTTTTTTGTGCATTATGTTGCACATTATCAAGAAGTGACAAAGAAGCGTGCTTCACCTGTCTATTAGTGGAGTGCTCACCTACGTACGTGTAAGATAAAAGCAATTAAAAAAAAAGAGGAAAGACAAAAATAAAAAATCAGTTACACTTTTTTTTTTTAAATTATGTTACACATTAGGCCACGACCCTTTTCCAATATTTCACACCACCTTTCTTCAAAGCCATGTCCTCTCATCAGACAAGAATTAAAAAGTAGACAATTGATCTAAGTAGTACTCGCGCTATGAAACAGACACAAGCGAACAGTACTGATCATAACACGAACCTATGTATCATCCAAGTGGTTAGCACAGACAGAAATGTGATGGTGAAATGGTAGATGCACTTGTTGTGATGTCAGATGAGGAGAAGGACAAAATGATGCAAAACTAGATATAAGGAGGGAACATATAATCAGTAAACATTGAAGGATAGGGGGGAGAAAACGGGGGGTTGATCTTATCTAAGCATGGCAGCACGGTGGCTCAGTGGATAGCACAGCAGCCTTGCAGTGCTGGAGTCCTGCGTTCGAGTCCCACCAAGGACAACATCTGCAAGGAGTTTGTATGTTCTCCATGTGTTTGGGGGTTTCCTCCGGCACTCCGGTTTCCTCCCACACTCCAAAAACATACAGATAGGGAATCTAGATTGTGAGCCCCTTTGGGGACAGTGCCGAAAATGTAAAGTTAGTGCATAAAAACAATTTATAAATAAAGCACTAAAAGACGTTTCAAGAATGGGCCCTTAATCAATAAAAATAAAATGGCAACATGTGCCTGTAAAATAATTCCTAGAAGGAGAACTAAAGTGCAGATTGTGGATGAATTATTAGATGTGCAAATGGTCATATATTAATGTGCAATAAGCGTTAATAAGGTGCGTTTTATATGAGTACAGGCAGCCGAAATAAAGTGCAAGTAGTGCAGAACTGAGATCCTGAAGCACTTAACTTATAGGTCACTTTCCCAGTAGTAATTGGTGGGATGTGGGATCTTAGTGATCCTATGTGCTCGATGGTAATATAAGCCGTACCCTGTTGTACGGGTGATACCTTGTGCCCAGTGCTATTGCACCAATAATGTCCTGAACAACGATACGATACTTAGCTTAAATGGTAAGTGGGAGCGGTAAGATGATCCGGAAATGTAGAGGAAATATCCTGGAGTCCTGGAGAGCTGCCCCGGCCGGCAGCAAGCTCTCCTTCTTCCCAGCGCTGCAGCGCGGCTGTCCGCAGAGAAGCGTTGACACAGTCTAGACGCCGACACGTGATGCACTTTATTTCGGCTGCCTGTACTCATATAAAACGCACCTTATTAACGCTTATTTGCACATTAATATATGACCATTTGCACATCTAATAATTCATCCACTATCTGCACTTTAGTTCTCCTTCTAGGGATTATTTTACAGGCACATGTTGCCGTTTTATTTATTTATTGATTAAGGGCCCATTCTTGAAACGTCTTTTAGTGCTTTATTTATATATTGTTTTTATGCACTAAGCACTTCTGTTCATTCTGCTTACACCTCAGGAGCACATAGCCATGCTTAGATAAGATCAACCCCCCGTTTTCTCCCCCCTATCCTTCAATGTTTACTGATTATATGTTCCCTCCTTATATCTAGTTTTGCATCATTTTGGCCTTCTTCTCATCTGACATCACAACAAGTGCATCTACCATTTCACCATCACATTTCTGTCTGTGCTAACCACTTGGATGATATACAGGTACGTGTTATGATCAGTACTGTTCGCTTGTGTCTGTTTCATAGCGCGAGTACTACTTAGATCAATTGTCTACATTTCATTTTTTCTCCCTGTGGTAGGAGGTCCTTTGTACTTGCAGCTGATCCAGCACACATATACCTGCACCGCTACATTTTTATTATAACCACTTTAGGTATTAAAAAGTGTCTAAAACCCACCAGAAATATGATGCAGGTCATGAAAATCAAGGTTTTATTTGTGCAAATTATGGCAGAATTCTGGTGCATTTAGCCTGATAAATATGCCTTACTGAAACTCACAAAATCATAGAACTGTGACTTATGGCATTCAAGGTTTGCAGGTTCTCCATACATACAGGATAAATGCTTGAAATAAATCTACGACTTTGCTTTTTAAACCAAAACATGTTTTAATTTTTGAAACAGAATCAATCATTTTTATTAGATACTGATTTTCTATTATCAAAGAAAACCCTTATCTAAGTGTTGTGAAATGCCAAAAATCTCCAGGTTTTTCAACAAATTGCGCAACTCTCCATAAATCTTTTCAGAAAGAGAAAGGGCAGAATTTCAAAATAGAAATTCAGGACAAGTCCAGCTAATCGCTATTTCTCCCCATATAAAGCCAGACATAAAGATTATCCTACAAAAATCTGGACAGATGGCAGTTATGCTTACACAGAGATGATTATATATCTATTGATAGACGATATTCGGTATATCAATCTTACAACAGTATCAGCTAAAGAGATATTCATAATTTAAGAAGTTAATGCATATTGCTTTATGGGTCTTTCTGTCAGAGAAATCTACCATACTCCGAAAGAAAAGCATGGAAGCCATCTACCCATAAAGTATGTGACCGCAACAAAGCTCTATTCAGGTAAATTAAGCTATGTTGAAGTTCCTTGCACAGCTTTAGGAGCGCAGCAGTGGAGGACAACACTGTGATATCTTTTAACTAGTACTGAGGTCCCTTAATTTCGAAAATGAATAAGGACCTCAGCAGTTGGTTTTCCACCAAACTGATGGAAATTATAACATTTTCTCGAAAGTTACCAGCACTTTCTATGGAGCTAAAAATCCTTTAATGTAGATGGCTCAAATACAGAAAACAATTATTCAGATCAACTGTAAATAGAAATGATAAGGCTTGAAATTCCTGGTACAGGATCCGTGTGCCCTGGACCTACTTCCTGGAGCCTTGGGATAACAAACATTACATATAAGCAAATACTGTTCCTTATAAGTATGACTCGTCCATTTCCTTTTTAATAACTACATTTTTATTAAAGAGGACCTGTCAATTGTTCTAAAATATTGAGTTAAATATCTTGTAAAAATCCCTGATAATAGTGGTGGTGAGGTTGGGGAGGAGGTGGGTTGGGATGGGGTCAAGTGCACAGGTTATGAGGTGCGATTTGGAGAGGAGACAATTAAGCTCCCCTTCGGTGATGTTGGAGAGGGAGGTTATGGGGTTTGGGCATTGGTCTTGTATACAAAGGGGTTGTGGTGGTTGAACAATGAAGACTTGCCTTGTTTGGTCAGTTGACCCACAGGCAAAGATTTCACATAGTGCGCTCCACTGTGAATATCTCTATAGTGGAGTGACGCAACATAAAATGGGAAAGAGCGGCAGAATCAGGGGCGCTCAGAATTTTTTACAAGGTGTTTAATTCTATTTATTTTGAGTTACAGGCCTTCATTTAGCATTATATTAAATTTACATTCTGTCAGAAGCCACTTCCAGTAACAACAAAAATGAAAAAATACTAATTTTAACCACTCATTTCACAAGTCAGATACAGATAAATACTTTTTGTTATTCACTGTTTATGAATAAATTCATAAAAAGTTGTCCTCAGTAAATACTATTTATCCAATTCATACATTTACCGTGTTTGATATTTTTCTATTCATTAAAGAAACACTCTGCAAAAATCCTATGAATATTACAGACTCGGCTTGACACAGGCATTTAACAAAATAATTTCTGTGTCATGTGCTGCCCCCCTTAGTCCCTATACCGAACATAACACTGCGCAGGGCCGGCGTCAGCGCCCGGCGCACCCGGGAAAGTGCCGGGGCCCTGAACAGGAGGAGGGGCCCACTCACAGTCGAGGACACTGGCATGGGGCCCATCATGCACTGAAGCATCATATATGGGGCCCATCATATACTGGAGCAACATATGGGGCCCATTATGTATGGAACATCATATGGGGCCCATTATCTATGGAACATCATATGGGGCCCATTATATATGGAGCATCATTTGGGGCCTATTATATATGGAGCATCTTATAAGGTCCATTATATATGGAGCGCCATTTGGGGCCTATTATATATGAAGCATCTTATAAGGTCCATTATATATGGAGCATTATCTGGGGCCCATTATATATGGAGCATTACATGGGGCTCATTATTCTGTATGGAGCTCTATGTGGTGACCATAATACTGTATGGAGCAATAAATGGAGCTCATTATTCTGCGCTCATTATTCTGCATGGAGCACTATGGGGTGCCCATAATACAGTATGGAGCAATATATGGAGCTCATTATTCTGTATGGAGCACTATGTGGTGCCCATTATACTGTATGGATGACTATACTGTTTGTCTTTTGAACTATTGTAGAATTTACAATAGATATCACTCATGTAATGTATGAAGTAAGTGAAATGTTTGGCTTTGTACTACACCTATATTTCTCTGCCGTATCTGTGCATCATCATGAATTGTGGTATGTGTTAAAGGGGCCCATTGAGACTCTTTCGCCCCGGGCCCATGAAAACCTCGAGCCAACCCTGACACTGCATATCAGATGTGGCTGGAATGTTCCTTCGAAGGGTTATCTAAACTTTAAAAATTCATGGCTTAACCAAAGAATAAGCCATCAATATTAGATTGGTTCAGGTCAAACTATTGGCACGATCTCGAACTAGATGTTTGCAGTGGTGCAAGCTGGTTCCCTACACTACATTTTTTCAGAGGCCGTTTGAGATATTACCGAGTCCAATGAGAAAAAATTGCAATATTTTAGAAGGCTGAAAAAAAAAAAAACAGGGCTTGCAAGCATGATCCAACCTGCAGCCACCTCAAATCGCTCATGAAACGGATGCCAACAGTCCAACCCCACTGACTTGACGCCACTGTGGCTCACAATCTAAATTCCCCATCAGTATGTCTTTGGGAGGAAACCAGAATACCCAGAGGAAACTCACGCAAACATGTGGAGAACATACAAACTCCTTGCAGATGTTGTCCTTGGTGGATTTGAATCCAGGACCCCAGTGCTAATCACTGAGCCATCGTGCTGCCCAATAACACAAGACTTGTGATTCTTATCTACTTCGTAGGTGTCCAACTGTTGGCACACCGATGATCACCAGTTTGAAGTAGCTGCAATACTTAAAGCCCCGTCACACTAAGCGAGATCGCTAGTAAGATTGCTGAAGCGTCACCGATTTTGTGACAAAACAGCGACCTAGCCAGCGATCTCGCTTAGTGTAACACGCAGCGACGACCGGCCCCCCTGCTGGGTATCGCTGATTGTCGTCGAATGGCCTGGACCATTTTTTCATCGCTGGTGTCCCGCTGGCCAGCACGCATCGCTGCGTGTGACAGCGGGAGAACAACAATCAGCGAGCTCCCAGCACTGCACAGCAGAAGATGGGAGCTGGTATCCAGTGTACACATCGGGTAACTAAGCACCGCGCAGTGCTTAGTTACCCGATGTTTAGCCTGGATACCATCGTGCTCACTGGTCCTGATCGCTGGTGAGTCTGCCCATGTGACAGCTCACCAGCGATCAGCTAACGATGTCCCAGCGATCCCATTCATGTCGGATCGTTGGTGGGATCGCTGGGACATTGAAGAGTTTGATGGGGCCCTAAGAGTTGTTCCCCTTGAGCTACTATTAAAAAGATATAAACAACTGAATGCAAAAACAGGGAATGATCCAGTAATAATTATCAGAGATGGTATCGATATACTCTGATCTGTTCCCAGGATGTCTGGCTGCTGCAGATTCACGGGTGATTTCACCCAAAAAAATATAAAAAATGGAAAGTTTGTGGTCTCTACTCGTGCTGCCAGCTGATGAAGAATCAAGTGCCACAAATAATGTAAAATAATTTTTTTTTATTTTAATATACGCGATTCGCAGTATGGCCTTTGTTTTCTGAAGAAGTGGATTACATTTCGAAACAGGTAGAAAAATTAAAAACATTTTTTTTACATTATCTGTGGCACTTTACATTTCTTCATCAGCTGGCAGCGTGGATAGAGACCACGAACTTTCCATTTTTATATTGATCTTATATTACCTCTTTTAAGGATTGATTTTAAAAGCGGAATAATCACTCTCCGTTAAAAATTGTATTATGCTGTTCTTAGGGAATCAGAGTAACATCTGATAAGGCTGCCATTACAGCTCCTGCAGGGAGGCTTCCCCAAACATCGGTGTTGCAATGTGCCCTGTAAGGCTGCAATATAGAAATGCCGATTTATCATCTAACATGGTGACAAACCCTGAAGACGCTATATTAGTTGCCATATGGCTTTCTTGGAAAACAATTTTAACAAACATAGTAACATATTTAGGAAAGTTTGAAAAAAGCTGTTGATCCTGAAAAATGCAAAATTATAAAATTATGTAGTTGTCAATTTCCTTGAATAAGGGAAAACAGACTCAAAACATGGCAATCAGAATGTCTAGATCAACAACAGTTGGAGTTGATGAGCCCAACACTGCAGGCCATTGAGTACCGTATATTTGTTGGAAATCAGAACAAACTTTATAAATGATTTTGCAGTAGTTGTTTTCGTTTCCCTAGAACGGATCCGAAAAGAAGAAAAGTACAACGAATTTGAGCATTCTCCAAAAGTGACTGGAGGAAATGATTTTTCCATAAATGAGGTTAAACGATTTTGCATCAATGTTAACTTTTATAAATGGTGTCTTGAAAATTATTTACACAAAAGCAACAGAACTACAAAAATCCTATATTCTATTCATTTTGGTTTTTATTTGTTAATTTCATTTTTCTTCCTGTCTCTTTATTGTCATCATCGCAAAATGATTTGTTTGAGCAAATGGAACATTGACGACATAGAAGATGATTTAGTATAAGGAGTTTAATTGTGAGCAAAAAAATGAAAAAAGAGAGCCAATTGATTTATTTGCTAAATCGTGAGAAGTTTCCAAGTGTATTTGCCAAATACACAGTGCGAATACAATGAGAATACATATGTGAATTAATATTTCACTCACTGGATGTTAATGCATATTTCTAGCATACCTTAGCTTTCTTAGATCCAATAAGTTAGATGTGGGGACGATATTAGAGTAAATGAGGCCTCCTAGGATATTGGCTAACCATTCGGTCACTCATCTCAACCATAGAAATCAGCTGTGCTGGATAATTTTGTAGGTGTCAGCTAATTTCATCACCAATGGGAAAGTAGAATTACATGGCACCCACTCATAGCAATTGGTGAACACATAATGCTATACATTGTTAAGTAAATCACAGACCTCTTTGTAGTTGCTCCTTCTCTGGTCCTTGGTAAAGAACTTCACTCTATGTTTACCAAAAATAAGGATTCTCATTCTTTTTTATAGGGACCTCACAACCTAGAAAGGAGATGACTAAACTCTATGCCAAAATTAAAATCCAATCTTAATTTATTTTTCATTACTAAAGCCAGAAAAAAAACATTAAAATGAGCACAACATGAGATTAAATTAGAAATGGTTGCTGCCTAAGAAAGACTTGTACTTCAAAAGCTTACTTCTACCAATACAGCCTCCCCAACTGCACAACAAACCACAACTAGGGGTCTTGCCTAATAGATCCAAATTGATAGGAATTGTTCATAAGGTTACCTGCTTTCATTGTTGCTTTGTAGAACTATAACATTGGCTTCTGATCTGACCAGGGTCAACTAATCCAAATCGATAGGCTAATTGTCTGATTATGAAATAATCTCATCTGACATAAGGAAATTAGATTTGGTGGAATGTTATCAATGAAATGTATAAGTAGAAATGTTTGTTGTTTGAGTTAGAATTTAAAGAGGTTTTCCACTACTTTAGCATTGATGACCTATACTTAGGATGGATCATCAATGTCCAATCGGTCTGGGTCCGACATCCGCCACCCCCGTCGATTATCTGTTATCGTTGTCCGCGGCAGCCAGAAATACTCATTGCAGAGCTTTCCGTCTTCTGACAGTGGCCGAGGCAGGGTAATGCACATTCAACTCCTATTCAAATCAATAGGAGGCAGATGTGCAGTACCCTGTGTTGACCACTATCAGAAGATGGCCAGTTCTGCAAATCAATATTTCCGGCCGTCGGCCACCACCGATAACAGCTGGGGTGCCAGGTGTCGGACCCCAATTAATCGGACATTGATAACCTATCCTAAGGATAGGCCTTCAATGCTAAAGTAGTGGAAAACCTCTTTAATAAAGCTGCAATGCGTTATACATTAAGGAATTGTTTCCAAATTTTGTCATGCTGATTTAAAGTGATGGATCTCGCTGTTTTCTGTAGAACTTGTTAGCAAAGCTCCACGTGAACTCTGTTTTGCACTTTGTATACAATTTAAAGAAAAACTCAATATATATTCATTGATTTTAATGTATAAATCCTGATAATTACAAGCACTTACGATGTGCAGTGCCATGTAAAAGTTTGTGCACCCCTGGTCAAAATTATTGCTATTGTGAACAGTTAAGCAAGTTGAAGATTAAATGATCTCTAAAAGGCTTAAAGTTAAAGATGACACATTTCCTTTATATTTTAGGTAAAAAAATATATTTTAATTTTATACATTTAAAAATTCTAAAAATGAAAATGGGCCAATGCAAAAGTTTGGGTTCCCTTAGAGATTTTTGTGCTTAGACAACTTTGACCAAGGATTCAGACCTTAATTAGCCTGTTAGGGTTATGGCTTGTTCACTATCATCGTTCAGAAAGGCCAAGTGAAGCAAATTTCCCAGCTTTATGAAAACCCAGCCTCCTCTAACCTTGTGCTAAAAACCAGCAGCCATGGGTTCTTCTAAGCAGCTGCCTAGCATTCTGAAAATGAAAATGGTGGAGGCCAACAAAGCAGGAGAAGGCTATGAGAAGATAGCAAAGCGTTTTCAAGTTCTCCTGTCCTCAGTTCGAAATGTAAGAAATAGCAGTTAGCAGGAACAGTGGAGATCAAGATAAGGTGTCGAAGACAAAGCAAAATTTCAGTGAGAGCTTCTCAGAGGATTGCTAAAGAGGCAAATCAGAACCTTTGCTTGATTGCAAAAGGCCTTTCGAAAGATTTAGCAGACTCTGGAGTTGTGGTACATTGCTCTACTGTTCAGAGACACCAGTACAAATATGGCCTTCATGGAAAAGTTATCAAAAGAAAACCTCTTCTGCATCCTCACCATAAAATTCAGCATCAGAAGTATGCAAAAGAACATCTCAACAAGCCTGATGCAGTTTGGGAATAAGTCCCGTGGATCGATGAGGTTAAAATAGAATTCATTGGCACAATGATCAAAGGTATGTGTTGAGAAAAAAAAGGTACAGAATTTCAGGAAAAGAACATCACGCCAAGCATTAGGCATGAAGTGGATCAATCATGCTTTGGGGTTCTGTTGCAGCCAATGACACGGGAACATTTCACACGTAGTTGGAAGAATGGATTTATTGAAATTTCAACAAATTCTTGATGCAAATATAACATCATCTGTAAAAAAGCTGAAGTTGAAAAGAGGATGGCTTCTACATGTGGATAACAATCCTAAACACAAAATCCACAATAGACTACCTCAAAGGGTGCAAGCTGAAGGCTTTACATTGGTCCTCACAGTCCCCAGATCTGAACATCATTGAAAATCTGTGGCTAGACCTAAAAGAGGCAGGGCAGGCAAGACGACCCAGGAATCCTACAGAACTGTAAGAATTTTACAAGAATGGACGAAAATCCCTCAAACAAGAATTGAAAGACTCTTGGCTGGCTACAAAAAGCATTTACAAGCTGTGATACTTGCAAAAAAGGGTGCTACTAGGTACTAACCATGCAGTGTGCCCAAACTTTTGCTTTGACCCATTTTCCTTCATGTACTTTTTAAAATGTAAATATATATGTAATATATATATATATGCCTGAAGTACAATAAGAAATGTGTCATCTTTAACTTTAGGCCTTTTAGAGATCTTTTAATCTTCAGCTTGCTAACTGTTCACAATAACAGTAAATTTGACCAGGGGTGCCCAAACTTTTACATTTCACTGCATAGGTAAAAGTTTCCACCCACTCCCTCCCACCCCAAAATAAGAGAAAAGTATAAAACTATAACCTTCATTGCATTTACAATTGTGCAGACTTTTGTACTCTTTCCGACTGCCTACACTATGATGACACTATCCGGTCACAGACTTTGGCATAACATTAGTAGCATATTGACAGCACAACGTCAAAAGAGACACTTCATGAGCAAAAATTGTTATAATAAACAAAAGCTGTAGCCCTGGTACTTTCTACCTGCAGGGCAATGTCATGGATGTAATGTAATACATACAGTTTACAGTATCCCCCTCACAGCTGTGACACTCGACAGAAATACACAAATGTGTACCAGGAAGGCAGCGTACTGTCACTAAGCACATTATAGATTGAAGTAGGAACAGAAAACAAGATATATCTTTTAACAACTTGCATATGTCCAGGATCAGCAACTCTCTAGAGATCTGCAAAAAGATTCCTAGTTGTAATTAACAGGATTTACAGATATATGTTTAGAGTTTATCCAATTTAGAAACCCAAGATATCTTCAGAACGTGACATGAACCTTTATCTCTAATTCTCGTTTTTGCCTAATTTTGGGCTTCTGAATCCAAAAGTGACCCCAGTTTTTCTCTCTTACAACAACTTTTCAAGCTACAGGACACCCTTCCTTTGTCTCCAAAACTATACAAAATGTACATACAATCAGTAATATAGCCTCACATTTCTCTAAAAGTCATTAACGCTCCACCATTTCCCAATTGTTGCTGTTGCAGGTTCAAGCACCCACCTCTTCAAGATTTTCCACCTGCAGTGTGGACCAACAGGCGCGGTGATCTCCATCTATGTTCTCCTTACTATAGAAAAGTCAGCAGCCATAAATCAATGAACGGAAGGTATCAGCCCCCTGTTCTGAGGGATGAGGCTCCAGGTGGGGCTTTCACCTATGAGGCATTTATGGCATATGTGTGCTCCAAAATACTTAAGATGGGAGTACCCCTTTAACTTTTACCAATATACTTCATTGAGATAAGCCGACCGTAACTGGGTCTTTAAGATGAAAAGTTTTTTTTTTATGAAACAACCCAACCTAATGTCTAAAATTGTAACAAAACAGGTAGACATTACACCCAATGAACTAAAAAAAAATGAACATCGAATCTTTTACTATTTATATTATTTCTTAAAAACAAATTCATTATGCAGCAAAGAGTTAATCTGAAATGATAAAATAACAAATGGATCTGGCCACATTAGGTCATACATGCTTCTGTAAGAAGTTGACATAAACCAGGTCAAAGCGTTTTTTATAGTTTCACCTAATGAATGTAAAAAAAAATACAAAGTCTACTTATCTTAAATGTAGTCACGTCAATTAAGTTTCTATGTTTCTAATTATAAATAACAGAAACAGAACCTTTACAAAGTAGAAGCAGAACCTTTACTAAGTTTATAGACAAAAAAAAGAAAGGGCTCTTGATGCTCATAGATATGGATAATTATTTCTCAGGCCAGGTTTACATGTCCACAAAATCTTTGACATAAAATATTACATACCATGATATCGGAAAGGTTGTCACACTTTATACAATTGGCTACAAAGGTATAGTTATGAAGCCACGGCTATCCATTGTATATTGATGAAAACTCGGCACTCAAGTAGATGAAATGAAGAAAGGAGATTTAGTCATGTAATCCAACAGAAAAATGACCAGTGACTCTTCTACCTATAGAAAATTGACCAGCGAGCCTTCTACCTACAGAGAAATTACCAGAAGCCTTCTCCTACAGAGTAATTACCAGCGAGCCTTCTACCTACAGAGAAATGACAAACAAGTCTTCTCCAACAGAGAAATGACCAGCGAGCCTTTCACCTATAGAGAAATGACCATTGCACCTTCTACCTATAGAGAAATGGCCAACGATCTTTGTACCTATAGAGAAATGACCAGTGAACATTCTACCTATAGAGAAATAACCAGCAAACCTACCTATACAGAAATTGCAAATGAGAATTGTACCTACAGAGAAATGACCAGTGAGCCTTCTACCTATAGAGAAATGACCAGGGAGCCTTCTACCTAAAAAGAAATGACCAGCGAGCCTTCTACCTATAGAGAAATGACCAGCGAGCCTTCTACCTATAGAGAATTGACCAGGGAGCCTTCTACCTATAGAGAAATGACCAGCGAGACTTCTACCTATAGAGAAATGACCAGGGAGCCTTCTACCTCAAGAGAAATGACCAGCAAGCCTTCTACCCATAAAGAAATGACCAGCGAGCCTTGTACCTATAGAGAAATGACCAGTGAGCTTCTACCCATAAAGAAATGACCAGCGAGCCTTCTACTTATAGAGAAATGACCAGCGAGCCTTCTACCTGTAGAGAAATGACCAGCGAGCCTTGTACCTATAGAGAAATGACCAGTGAGCCTTCTACCCATAAAGAAATGACCAGCGAGCTTCTACTAAGAGAAATGACCAGCAAGCCTTCTACCTGTAGAGAAATGACCAGCGAGCCTTGTACCTATAGAGAAATGACCAGTGAGCCTTCTACCCATAAAGAAATGACCAGTGAGCCTTCTACCTCAAGAGCAATGACCAGCGAGCCTTCTACCTGTAGAGAAATGACCAGCGAGCCTTGTACCTATAGAGAAATGACCAGTGAGCCTTCTACCCATAAAGAAATGACCAGTGAGCCTTCTACCTCAAGAGAAATGACCAGCGAGCCTTCTACCTGTAGAGAAATGACCAGCGAGCCTTCTACCTGTAGAGAAATGACCAGCGAGCCTTCTACCTGTAGAGAAATGACCAGCGAGCCTTCTACCTGTAGAGAAATGACCAGCGAGCCTTCTACCTATAGAGAAATATAGTTAATTACTCCAGAAATGCATATGAATGCCACGTTGTATATCTGTCACCTAACTAGATTACAAATATTAAAACGCTGTCTCATTTTGTCTCATTACCGCATCCATGTCCATATGCTTGATTAGGTCGGAAATTCCTGCAGCTATAATAAGAGATCGATGGGGGGAGGTTTTAAGACCGGGAGACATTTACTGATTGCTCTGCTGCCTTCAATAGAGAAAGAGGTCATCAGCTGAAACAACTCGTCTAATTCCTCAAAATGATGATTGTATAGGGTCTATTACTGAAATATCACACTAGGTAGAGCAGTTGTCCCCATTCGGTGGCTTTAGAGACATGTATGGCTCCTGGCTCTCCAGTATTTCGCTCTCTAGATGTTGGATGTTCCAGATACTATCGGCCACTGGTAGTACCAATGTGGTATTACATCAAAATTACTTGTACCAGAGTCATACTTGGCACTACAGTCACATCTACTGGCCATGTATTCCTCCAAAGCCAAAGCCTTCTATGCCTCAGGCTCCTTTATTATTATAATTAATAATATACTGGCTGATAACTGCCTAGTAGCCTCCCGATGCAGCCTAACCTTGAGGACTTTTTCCTTTCAATGCTCAAAGAAGCTCAACCATACCTGTCATATATGAAAGTGAAAAAAAAAAAGTTGAGGATCCTTGCCTTAGGCCTTATTCAGATGTCAATTCTTTTTTTTCATAAAAGAAAAAAACAGACCATTTTCCAGCCATTTTTTTAAAGTGTTGCATCCGTCTTACTCATCTGGGAAAAATTTACAAACTTCCAACCTTCTTATACGTTCCTACTAATTAAAAAGTAAAAAATGTCTGATATTCAGATGATATATGGATGACATCCATTTGCCGTCCTTTCTTTTCATGGATCCATTGATTTGAATAGGAAATTTTGATCCGCAAATAGTCTCAAAATTGGACATGTGCCTTTTTTTTTGCAGAAAATTGGTTGGTATTATCCACTGTATGTCTAAGGTCATAGCAGGGCAGAAATTATGGAACCAGATAAAGCCGCCAGCTGCGGACGTGACTGCCTCTTTCTATGGAGTTGCCTGCTGTTTGAATGCACTACATGCTAAAAATTTTTTCACACAGTTCTGAGGTCCATGTGAAAAGTAGATAGTTTGCACTAGTGCATAGGCTAATAGTGGACTGATCGCTGTCCGTGTGTGGATGTTTATTAAAAACTATCCAATGTATTTCCTGGAACTGTATTCCATCATAGGTAAGAAAATCTAATGTTTAATACTGAAAAATGATTTTGGTAAAAAAACATTCACATGACCGTACTATCGGTCTGAGTACTGTCTGTTTAAAAAATAGACTTGACATGGACTGCACTTGGCCCAAAGTTATTCAATAACGTAGTAGCCTAATTGTGTACACAAGGATCTGACCGCTCTGCTGACCAATCTGTTTTAATAAATACGCATAACAGGTACCAGAACTCTACCCTAACGTGAACCTGAACCCGAACCACATAAAAATCAATGGGCACTGAATTTTGGAGCTGGAAAATCCCTCTCTTGCTCTGTCTGTCTCTCTCTCTCTCTTCCCCGACCTCCTGAATAGTAAGGCCTCTTTCACACATCCGTTTTTTTGTATCAGGCATGATCCGTCGAACACCTGAAGGGACGGATCCGGCACTGAAATAAAAAAACTGATGCAACGGATCCGTTTTTTTGCTGGATCCGACCTGAACTTTTGAACCCAGAAAAATAGGATTTCGGATGCCCGGAGACACTGGAAAATGTAGTAGTAGTAGTAGTAGTAGTAGTAGTAGTAGTAGTAGTAGTAGTACCGGTCAGACTATTTGACTGATTGCACAAAAGTCTGATCCGGTTCCATTGACTTCTATTGTTTCCGGCCGCAAGATGCGCCGCTTCAGGCACATCAGGCGGCTCCGGCAAACAAAAAAAACGTTACATGCTCTGTTTTGTCCGGCCGCCGGAATGCACATTTCCGCCGGATCCGGACAAAAACGGATACAACGAAATGACATCAGGCACAATCCGGCGCTAATGAAAGTCAATGGTAAAAAAAACGCATCCGGTACCGGATCCGTTTTTTTAGCAACACGTCGGATCGTGCCTGAAGTAAAAAAAACGGATGTGTGAAAGAGGCCTAAAACGGACTTCCAGAAGAAGTCTGTGTTCGGGGTACAGCACCGGATACTAGGTGTCCAGTACGAACCCCGAACTTTACAGTTTGGGTTCGCACATTTCTACCCAAGACTTTTAGATAGAAAAATTATATATGTCAGACGAAATCTCAGATCCTCATTAAAACTTTGCTGGTGGAAAAAATGTAAATAAGAGTACCAATCTGTGCCATAAAGCACTACCAGCTGAGGGTGGCTCATGTACAAAGAAAACATTGTTTGTTCCAAGTTTCTATCCTATCATTCTCAGTATGGAAACTGTATCACAAAAGTGTGTGGATGTCAGGTATTCTCCTCCTGACAAAAGGAATAAGTTATTATTTAGTTTGTTTGTGGTAAGAAGAGCACACCTTAGGAATGGCCTGTTACACCCTGCTGCGTCATGCCAAGCTATGGGCAGAGAGGCTGCATACCTAAGAGGCATGCCCATTACTTTCAGACTCCTTTACTGCCACCTCATACCAGGGCCTCGCAGTCTGCTGCATACAGAATAAAAAATCATGTAAAAAAATAGAAAAATCTCCCTCTATTAAAATATTATAGCTGTGCCGCTTTTGTCTAGTTTACACCTCCACTTCACAGAACTTCTTTGTTAGATGCCCGTGTTAATCAGTCCTTGGAAACTTGAATAAAAAAAATAAATAGAAAGAAATCATTTTCCTTTTTTTAAGAAGGGAGTAGTCTTTATAGAGGTCTTTATGGATCCACAATATCTGACAGCTTAAGTGATTCAATGAGCAAAGAAAGGAAAGAAACAGCTGAAATTCTAATTTGACACTTTTTCAGACGTTCACAAAGGGGAGAGAGAATGGGAACAAAATGCTCTTGAAATTTGAATAAAATCTACATGAAAGTGTTACCTGCTAATTTGTATTTTTTTTTGCTCCAAATTATCTTCAATTATTTAATTAGCATAAATAGAATAAGAAATCTCGAAGAACAATAATTTCTCATGCAAAATGAGAAATTAAAAAAAATACACTAATTCTAAGATAGAAAATATTTTTTTTTAATTAGTTAGTAAATATATGTATACTTAATATAGATATATACCATAAATGAGTTATATTTTTGCTAGTGTAAAAATTAAAAGAAAGCATTTAAAGCACCACCACAGTGTTTTTATTAATTTCAGAATAGGAGTGGAGCTACTAATCCCTGACTTTAGGATTATACTTACCAGCTGCCGTCTTCTGCTCTTCCCAGTGCCGCTCCGGTTCCACGCTGCCATCTTGCGGCCGCAGCTCCTGACTGACCATAAGTCAGTGGTAATGGTCACAAGTTCCCGGTGTAAGTCTATGAGATCCTTGTTCTGGCCTCGTTCTGCCTCTCATAGACTTACTTTGAGTTGTGACTTTCGGATCGCCCAGCAAACACTGGAGCGATCCGGCAGGTCACAAACTGCTGGTGGAGAGTGACCGGAGCGGCGCTGATAAAACATGAAAATAGCGGCTGATAGGTATGAGGCTAAGGGCAGGGAATTTACATTAGTGATAGCCCTCCAGTCTTCCATAAAAAAAATTGCGCTTTAAAGTGGTGCTTTAAAGCTAGAATCCCACTACAGCGCACTCAACTGACCTCACTGTCTAAAATAGGGTCCACTGACTTTCCATTATGATACGTCATTAAAAAAGGCAGCATGGTGAGTGTTTTCTCTTGCGAAACTGGCAGATTCTGTGACGGGCCTTCTCTCGGAGACTTTAATGCAGAAGTGGACGAAACATAGGATGTATAGCGGCCCTCCAGTTGTGAGACTACATCTCAGACATGTTGGGGGTTGTAGTCTCACAACAGCTGGAAGGCTACGGGCCCTGAGTCAGAATAAATACAAGAAACATGGCTCCTCAGAAAGTAACCTTAGTGGGTTTCTATGAGGGGCTGCCACTTAGGCCGGGATCACACATGCGACGAAGTCGTCCGACACTCGCATGTGAAATCCCAGCTCTGGCGCCGGCACTCGGGAGTGGAATGCGCGACTGTATGTAGTTCTATGCAGCCACTCGCTCCACTCCCGAGTGCCAGCGCCAGAGCTGGGATTTCACATGCGAGTGTCGGACGACTTCGTCGCATGTGTGATCCTGGCCTAAGTTAAAAAGTAGAGTTTAATTAAGGCCATGTTCTCACATAGAGTAAGTGCTGAATTTTTCTGCTACATTTGTTGTGTAGAAAAACGACTGCATTGAACAAATAAAACAAAGTGGATGTAATTTCATGAAAACTCATCTCCGCCGTGTGGTTAAAGATGCTGAGGAGCTGTACATTTTTGGTGCATTTTTTACCTATAGGCTTCTATGGGGAGCCTGAAAAAAATACATGTAAAAAATATAATTCCATTTTTAAGCACAAAATCTGAGAGCATTGAAAGGGAACGATCAGGTGATTCATGCTGCCCAAACTATAGAAGGTATGAATCGCCCCCTGGCCGCACGATTGCAGACAGGCATATTACTCTCTGAAAAAAAAGACTAGTCTGGTGCCTCCTCAATCCACTGTACTCAGAACCGCTGCAGGTGATTGACAGGTCTCTGTCATGTGTGCACATAGGGAGAGACCTGTCAATCACCTAGAACAGCGCTGGCCCATCGTGGCACCAGATTAGTCTCATCTACAGCTATGATCCACCATTTTTAAAGTATATGTTCTCTGAAAAAGCGGAGCAATCACTGGAGAGATCGTGCAGTCGGGGAGCGATTCATGCTGCCCTTGGTTTGCGCAGCATGAATCATCTGATATGTTCCCTTTTAAAAAAAAAACACTGTGTGAAATCTTACAAATTGTATCAGAACAGGGAAAAATACATAAAAAAACACAACGTAAAATCCGATAATCAGCACAGATTGTCATTGCGTTTTTTGGTGCAGATACTTGGAAAAGAAAAAAATGCAGCGTTTATGCATTTTCCCTGCAAAATTACACAAGGCACCAAAACTAATTTGCCAGGTTAGAGATTTCCAGAACTGAACTGTCAGATTCAGGAAAATCAAGAGGTCTGAACAGTGTTTATAGGTCACATCATTATTATTATTATAGCGCCATTTATTCCATGGCTCTTGACACAGGAGGAGAGAGGACTCTGCCTGTGAGGGCTCGCAGTCTACAAGGGATGGGTGAGGATAGAGCTGGTCATGCAGCGGTGCACATTATGGAGCACCATGTCTTGGTGCACCGTGGTTTGGTGGAGGTCACAGAGCCTCATCAATGTTCTCTACTAACATGTCTAAATGTCATGTGTAAGAGAAAGAGAACATCAGTCCAATATAAGAAAGAACAAAACTACACGTTAGATGGACAGTCCATTACAGACCTGGGCTTTAGCATGGTCTAGACCAGTGTTCCCCAACTTCAGTCCTCAAGAGCCACCATCAGGTCACCTTTTCAGGATTTCCTTAGTATGGCCTAGGAGATAAATTACAATACCTGCACAGGCAATACCTCCATCACGTGTGCAATACTAAGGAAATCCTGAAAACATGATCTGTTGGTGATTCTTGAGGACCAGAGTCGGGGAACAGTGGTTTAGACCAATCCGATGGGGAACCAATATAATAAGATTAATTTGAAATTTGACTTGGATTAGATAAACTTTTTATGTATCCTGTTCATCATGTCCCCCATTGTATATGGAAGTCACCATATGAACCAAAAATAGTTTTGTTTCCATATTTCATCCATGAACTATAACTTTCCTTCATCCCAAATCATTCATTCCAATCACTGTTATTTATTGGTCTTTAGAAACTACGTAGAATGAGCAAAAATAAAAATGTAGGATTTTACTTGATGATCTTGACACCTCTTCGTACTTTAATCGTCCTGTTCCTGTACTATAAAAAACCCAAAAAAACAGAAACCACTATGCTATAATAAAATACTGTGTTTTATTCTAGATCTCTTCTTTGAGAAAAGGTTGTAACAACAGCGACAGGGAATGTAATAAATAAAGCATTTGCAAAATGCCCTCTGTACTCTGCTTTCAGGTTACGGGACCTGGCTTGTTGGCACTACAATTAAACTCAGGTACATTCGCCAGGTAGAACAGAATTATTTCCCAATACCGACTGCGGCTGAAACTAACTCTTCCAACGTTCTTCTTGCTTTTTTATCCAGACTGTTTAGCTAATAAACTGTAACCAGCTCTACTAATTAAAGCACTCTTTATCTTAATGCCAGGATGTAGGGATGAAGTCCAAGAAGTGTTGTTTATCAGGGTAAAAAAATAAAATAATAGTAATCATCAAAGACACGTAAAGAAGGCAAGTGCTGATGTGTTTGGGAGTGGAAAATTCCCAATAAACGTAGATGTAATCAAGCTTCCTGGTGATATAATGTATGTCAGTAACCCGTCATAGATAACCACACATACCCCAACTAAAAACTGAATTCCATCCCCTTAAGAGATATATTCTGCCTTCGAGTAAAATACAAAAAAATGTGTGAAGTGATGAAATCCACTTACAATTGATCCCTGGACCCTCACAGAAGCAGGTCCTGGCTCTGAGACCACAGTGTCACTGCTTAAGTAGGTTAAGCCAATGAACATGCAGCGATGAAGAGTGGGATTTTCCAAATTATGGGGTCAAGGTGGTTTAAAGACTCAGGACCCACTTAGTTTAGAACAACAATGATAGTGCCGGCGGCGGGGACCCTCAGCGATAATGACTAGCGACACACCCTTCCAAATATAAGGTTTAGTTTGTGGCGATGCCAATGCAATGGAAAGATCTTACGCATATGAAACAGGAAAAGCAACATTACATGCTAATAAGCCATAGACGACTCCAGTATGGCGCAACTCGGATCCCACAATGCCACTTTTGGCAACTTTCATGTTAAACAATATTATAATAATGTCCTATTTCCATTGTCTCCATTGACTTGAACAGAGCTGTGCGATTACAGGTTAGAAAAAGTTTTAAAAAAAGTTTCAGCCAGATACAACTTTTGTGGCAGAAGTGATGGCTCCCCACACACCACCCACTACAGTCCTGGAGGACACAATGGTGCTCGGCAGAACAGCAGGTGGAAGTTGTGCACCGTCCATTAATGATGGCAGAAGCAGGAGGCTGTGGACCCCTGCGGAATCAGCGGCTCCTCCATTCCCTGAATACCCATGGGAGCCCCAGCACTTACCCTGGATTAATGGGCGCAGTCAGTCGGTGGCACTGCCATGCCAGGAGCCCGGGACAATGCTGATCCTGACTCCTTGTAGCAGGACAAGGATTAATTCCAACAGCCAGAAAGCCACAAAACCCAATCTCAACATGTCATCATGATCCAGTATCCCAAAAAGTATCCAGGAATCAGGAGAAGCCGCAGAATAATCCCAGAGCACTGAGGGGGCGAGAGAGGGGCGCCCGAAATCTGCCCCACTGCTGCCAGCGATCACCTGTGCCAGGACAGGGCAGGGAGGGCACAGGACAGCTTGTGGAACTAGCAGCTGCGCTCAGCCGGCCCGCTCCTCCTCCCCGGCCTCTGTGCGTGGAGTGGGAAGAGGGAGTGCGTGGAGGAGCGAGAGGCTGGAGCACAGAGCAGCCACTACTGCAGAAACTAGGTCACATCATTAGCAACCGGAGAGGGAGAGCTGAGCCAGCTCCTGCCGCCGCCATGGTGCCGGGTCCTCCTGCCTGCATCCCCTCACTGCCCGCTCGCCAGGCTCCCTCTCTGCAGCCTGTCCTGGCACCAGAGGGACCCTGGGAGCTGCTCCAGCGCGACCACCACAACCACAGCTGCTCTGCGACATGTAGGGACACACGTAAGGCAAGGGACAGAGAGACAGATGTGTGGGAGATAGCTCATAGAGAGATCATAGATAATAGAAAGATAATAGATAGATAATAGAAAGATAGATCATAGATAGGTGATAGATACATAGATAATAGAAAGATAGATAATACATAGATAGATGATAGATAACAGATAGATACATAGATAGATCATAGATACATAGATCATAGACAGATAATAGAGATAATAGAAAGACAGATAATAGAAAGATAGATAATAGATACATACATAGATCATAGACAGATAATAGATAGATAGATAATAGAGAGATCATAGAGAGATTATAGATAGATAATAGAAAGATAGATGATAGATACATAGATAATAGAAAGGTAGATAATACATAGATAGATGATAGATACATAGAAAGATAGATAGATGATAGATACATAGATAATAGATACATAGAGAGATCATAGATAGATGATAGATAATAGAAAGATAGATAATAGATAGAGAGATCATATATAGATGATAGATAGATAGCTAGATAATAGAAAGATAGATAATAGAAAGATAGATAGATATAGATAGATAATAGAGAGAAAATAGATACATAGATAGATCATAGAGAGATCATAGATAGATGATAGATAGATACATAGATAATAGATACATAGATAGATGATAGATAATAGAGAGATAATAGAAAGATAGATAATAGATAGATAATAGAGAGAAAATAGATACTAGAGAGATAATAGATAGATTATAGAGATAATAGAAAGATAGGTAATAGATATAGATAGATAATAGAGAGATAATATATAGATACATAGATAGATAATAGAGAGATAATAGATAATAGAACGATAGATAATAGAGAGATAATAGAAAGATAGATAATAGGTAGATGATAAATAATACTTAGATATGTAGATAGTGGAAAAATGGAACAGCACGCTAGAAAAAATGCAATATGGGTGCAGAAGCCCCCCAAAACAAAATATCCAGATTTTTCATAAGTATATAAAAGTTAAAGAGGTACGCAGCACTCCAATAGTTAATAAAATAAATGGCCGTTATTAGCATTGCTTGAGAAAGGTTCATTTGAACTGAAACGTCATCATGATACATAAAGTCCACTTATTTTGTTCACTATTGGAGAGCTGCTTACCTTTTTTACTTTTAGATACGTAGATAGATATACAGATAGGAAAATAGATAGCTAGAGATAGATATCAGATAGATATGAGATAGATTATAGATCTAATAGATAATAGACGACAGATTATTTTATGGTTTATATTATATTATACATGTATTTATTAAATAGATTATCTGTAAATTATCTCTATTTAATATTGTTATTTATACAGTTATTTGTTTTGTTTTGTTTTAAATCTGAAATATCAGTAAATACAAACCTTCAATCTTCTGTCCAATATTTTTAAACTTCTTTTCAGTTTTATCTATTTCTGGAAAAGCTGAGTGTGAAACCATGTGACTGCCCTTAGGCTAGGATCATACACATAGGCCAAGTTTACACAACTGTATTCTCCGTAAAAAAAAGAACAGCAGACGGACAGCACTCGGACCAGTGTTATTCAGTGGGGCAGTGCAGATGAGAGTTTTTTATTTTTCATAGGCCAAATCAGCACAGGAAAAAAAATTACTATCCAATCACCCAGTTTCCTAAAAAAAAGACAATTCACACATAAATAGCTGAACTTGATAAAAGACTAACAAAAAATGAATTATACATACTTGTTATTTGGCAAAACATCATGGGTGCATGATGTTAAAGGGGTTTTCCAAGACTGACTTTTTTTTTCAATGTATTATACAGTCTGTGAAAAGTTAACATGCATCGTAATCAGTTTCTGATCCTCCCACACCCCGTTATCACAGCCATGCGACAGGTCCACAAAGCATCATCTGTCGAATTCCTGTGATTTCCCGAAATGCAATAGCTGATATCATCTTAAGTGACAGATTCAGGAGGAGAGTGCTGGTCCGAGGGCAGATAATGAGCTGGTTGGAGCACAGGTAGGACTGCTAGCACTGGATATTAGCCATGTGTAAAGCATCTCAGCCATTCATACCTTTGTCCCATCCCCTGATGACTCCGCACACGCGGCAAAACGTTGGGGGGGACAAGTGCTCTAATCATGTTTGTCCTATTCAACCAATAAGTGCTGACACCCCAGGGTGTCATCCTATTGAAATGTCCTAACATATCTAAAGGACTAAAGGTACTGCCACACTTAGTGATCTCGTTAGCAATCTCAATAACGACGCAAGCTAATGAGATCGTTTGTGAGATCTCTTTTAGGTCGCTAGTAGCTGCCAAACAGGAGATCTCATAAACGACTCATCAGCGGTCAGCGATCTCTTTAACGACTTTGGCGGTTAGGATGTCATTAGCATGTACTGAGCACTTCTGATTTATAGCAATTTCCAGCATCGCTCCTGCTCTCTGCGTCCTGCTAGCCTGCTTTGCAACTGCTGCGATCCTCTCTGTGACGCAAAAGAGAACTTATAGATATTGCGATCCATTCCGTGACGCTAAACCCAAATGCGTCACAAACGAGGTCGTTCGCAAAAGGTGTCAAACAGCGATATAGGCTCACCAGCAGGACGCCAACGATCAAAAAACGGTCCAGAGTGAACGACCAACGTTTGCACTAGCAGGATGCAGCAGGCTCCCATGGATAAAGGCTGGAGAAGCAACAGGTGTTTAACCACTGATAAAGGCAGCCACCCTATCACAAAAACAGTGATGATGAAGGTGTTAACTGCTTAGTGGGAGAAAAAAAACACACAGATACAAGTTGCTTAAAACATAAATGTCATGCACAGTGTCTGGATAACAGCCTATTTTAAACGCCTATGATGGAAGGCGGGCTGGTCAGCACTGAATGTGCACAACACAAAAAACCAAGCCATCAAAAAGAGCCCGGGTGCACCCTGCAAAATATGATAAAAAGTGCAAAAAATGATGCATATGATAAATGCATCAGATGAGGTATTAGTTACTATTTTGGCCAAAGCAGATAAGCTCGCAACCCAACGTCAAGGGTCCTCATTTTATGTTTTAAGCAACTTGTATCTGTGTGTTTTTTTTCCCACTAAGCAGTTAACACCTTCATCATCACTGTTTTTGTGATAGGGTGGCTGCCTTTATCAGTGGTTAAACACCTGTTGCTTCTCCAGCCTTTATCCATGGGAGCCTGCTGCATCCTGCTAGTGCATTTGGTCATTTGATGATTGTTTTTCATGATTTGCTTTTGCTTAAAATGTTTTTTTTGGATTTATGTCTAGTTAGTTACTCGCAATAAAATGAGGACCCTTGACGTTGGGTTGCGAGCTTATCTGCTTTGGCCAAAATAGTAACTAATACCTCATCTGATGCATTTATCATATGCATCATTTTTTGCACTTTTTATCATATTTTGCAGGGTGCACCCGGGCTCTTTTTGATGGCTTGGTTTTTTGTGTTGTGCACATTCAGTGCTGACCAGCCCGCCTTGCATCATAGGCGTTTAAAATAGGCTGTTATCCAGACACTGCATGACATTTATGTTTTAAGCAACTTGTATCTGTGTTTTTTTTTCCCACTAAGCAGTTAACACCTTCATCATCACTGTTTTTGTGATAGGGTGGCTGCCTTTATCAGTGGTTAAACACCTGTTGCTTCTCCAGCCTTTATCCATGGGAGCCTGCTGCATCCTGCTAGTGCATTTGGTCATTTGATCAGACTGGGTATGATTGTTTTTCATGATTTGCTTTTGCTAAAAATGTTTTTTTTGTATTTATGTCTAGTTAGTTACTCGCAATAAAATGAGGACCCTTGACGTTGGGTTGCGAGCTTATCTGCTTTGGCCAAAATAGTAACTAATACCTCATCTGATGCATTTATCATATGCATCATTTTTTGCACTTTTTATCATATTTTGCAGGGTGCACCCGGGCTCTTTTTGATGGCTTGGTTTTTTGTGTTGTGCACATTCAGTGCTGACCAGCCCGCCTTCCATCATAGGCGTTTAAATTTGGCTGTTATCCAGACACTGTGCATGACATTTATGTTTTAAGCAACTTGTATCTGTGTGTTTTTTTTCCCACTAAGCAGTTAACACCTTCATCATCACTGTTTTTGTGATAGGGTGGCTGCCTTTATCAGTGGTTAAACACCTGTTGCTTCTCCAGCCTTTATCCATGGGAGCCTGCTGCATCTTGCTAGTGCATTTGGTCATTTGATCAGACTGGGTATGATTGTTTTTCATGATTTGCTGTTCCTCTGCTCTAAGGCTGTGGTTCCACGGTCCGGAACCACAGCGCTTTGGACGGAGCGGAAATTCCGCTCCGTCTAAGCCCCGCCCCCTTTCTGACGCGCGCTCTTTCCGGAGGTGTTCAGGACACCTCCGGAACACCTCCGGAAAGAACGCAGGGCTACATAGCCCTGTGTAAATTCTGTTGCGGCGACGCACCGTCGCCGCAACACGCGAGGACATGCTGCGGTCTGAAAAGACGCGCCGCATGTCCGTTTACGCAGGTCTGCCACCTGCGTGTTGTTACGCATAGTGGAGACGGGATTTCTTGAAATCCCCTCCACTATGCTGTAACATCTGGACGCTGCGTGTTTGGCACTGCGCCAGCGCACAGCGCCAAACACGCAGCGTTTACTGATCGTGGAAACTCACCCTAACAATCTTTCTCTGTGACACATCATTATATTGTAGTGGATTTCTCCTGGCATTTGCTACCAACTGGACATTATAGGGGAGTTGTGTGTCCTAACTTGGTGGATTATTGTGCAGTTTGCTTTTTACATGATTTTAATTGTGTGCCATTATACAGTATACACGTTAATAAAGTATTTGCATTATTTATTTTGGAGATCCCAACTTGTTTTGTATTTTTCTTTTCTCTGCATTTCACATTCAGCGTTTTGGTGTGTAGTTGGCTGATCCCTATTTGATCAGTAATGTCCTCAGTTTCTTGTATTTGCTAACATAACAAAGTTTATGTATAAAAACTGTTGCAGAATGTCAATAACAACTAATCAGATCACAGTTTCAATTTATCATCCAGCAGAAAAATCAAAGTCAGGATCTGTTTAGTTGAAATATTCCTATACACTTCAACCAAACAGATCCCGTCTTTCATTCTTATAAAGGACTAGCTGAAGAGCCCGGCGCTGCCCGGGCATAGTAACTAACTACGGTTAGTTATAACAAATTATAATGATTATATCTATATATATAAAGCTGAGTGTAGAGCCCCGCCCACTCCGCATAGCCACATTCACTATAATATCCCACACAATCCCGTCAGCCAGAGCCACTGGACTACTACCCCTAATATCCCACATCATCCCATCACAGCCGCCAGACTACTACCCCTAATATCCCACATCGTCCCGTCAGCCAGAGCCACCAGACTACTCCCCCCTAATATCCCACATCAACCCGTCAGCCAGAGCCACTGGACTACTCCCCCTAAAATCCCACATAATCCTGTCAGCCAGAGCCACCGGACTACTACCCCTAAAATCCCACATCATCCTGCCAGCCAGAGCCACCGGACTACTACCCCTAAAATCCCACATCATCCCGTCAGCCTGGGGTCAGAACAAGAGGGCTGAGTGAATTTGCCCTGACTTCCATACCAATGATCCCTTTAATAGTAGCCTGGGGTGAGAATCAGAGAGCTGAGGGATTTACCCTAACTTCCATACCGGAGATCCCTTCAACCCCATCACCCCCGAGGGTGGTTTGCACGTTAATGACCGGGCCAATTTTTACAATTCTGACCACTGTCTCTTTATGAGGTTATAACTCTGGAACGCTTCAACGGATCTTCGCGATTCTGAGATTTTTTTTTGTCTCGTGACATATTGTACTTCATGATAGTGGTAAAATTTCTTTGATATAACCTGCGTTTATTTTTGAAAAATTTTGCAATTTTCAAAACTTGAATTTTTATTCCCTTAAAACAGAGATATATGTCACACAAAATAGTTAATAAATAACATTTCCCACATGTCTACTTTACATCAGCACAATTTTGGAACCAACATTTTTTTGATGTTAGGAAATTATAAGGGTTAAAAGTTGACCAGCGATTTCTCATTTTTACAACAAAATTTACAAAGCCAGGGACCACCTCACATTTGAAGTCACTTTGTGGGATCTATATGGCAGAAAATACCCAAAAGTGACACCATTCTAAAAACTGCACCCCTCAAGGTACTCAAAACCACATTCAAGAAGTTTAATAACCCTTCAGGTGCTTCACAGGAGCTGAAGCAACATGGAAGGAAAAAATGAACATTTAACTTTTTAGTCACAAAAATGAACTTTTACAAACTTTTTTTTTTATTTTCACAAGGGTAAAAGGAGAAAATGGACAGATAAAGTTGTTGTGCAATTTCTCCTGAGTATACCAATACCCCATATGTGGGGGAAAACCACTGTTTGGGCACACGGCAGAGCTCGTAAGGAAAGGAGCGCCGTTTGACTTTTTCAAACCAAAATTGGCTGGAATTGAGATTGGATGCCATGTTGCGTTTGGAGAGCCTCTGATGCGCCTAAACAGTGGAAACCCCCCACAAGTGACACCATTTTGGAAACTAGACCCCCTATGGAACTTATCTAGATCTGTTGTGAGCACTTTGAACCTCAAAGTTTTTCACAAAAGTTTATAATGCCTGGGTGTGAAAAAAACAAAACAATTTTCCACAAAAATGATTTTTTAGTCCCAAATTTTTGATTTTTCCCAAGGAAATTGGACCCCAAAAGTTGTTGTCCAATTTGTCCAGAGTACACTGATACCCCATATGTGGGGGGAAAACTGGGCGCACGGCAGGGCTTGGAAAGGAAGCAATAACGTTTTTGAATGCAGACGTTGATGGGGGTCATGTTCCGTTTGCAGTGCCCCAGATATGCCTAAACAGTGGAAACCCCCCACAAGTGACCGCATTTTGGAAACTAGACCCCCTAAGGAACTTATCTAGATCTGTGTTGAGCACTTTGAACCCCCAAGTGCTTCCCGCAAGTTAATAATGCCCAGGCATGAAAATAAAAATCCTATTTTTTTCCCACAAAAATTATATTTTAGTCACCAATTTTTTATTTTCCCAAGGGTAACAGGAGAAATTGGACCACAAAAGTTGTTGTCCAATTTGTCCTGAGTACGCTGATACCCCATTTGTGGGGGGAACCACTGTTTTGGCGCAAGCAGAGCTCGGAATGGAAGGAGCGCCATTTGACTTTTTCCAACCAAAATTGGCTGGAATTGAGATTGGACGCCATGTTGCATTTGGAGAGCCCCTGATGTGCCTAAACAGTGGAAACCCCCACAAGTGACCCCAGTTTGGAAACTAGACCCCCTAAGGAACTTATCTAGATCTGTAGTGAGCAATTTGAACCCCCAAGTGCTTCACACAAGTTTATAACGTAGAGTCGTAAAATTAAAAAATCATATTTTTTTCCACAAAAATGATCTTTTCACCCCAATTTTTATTTTCCCAAGGGTAACAAGACCCCAAAAGTTATTGTGCAATTTGTCCTGCGTTTGACTTTTTCAACGCAGAATTGGCTGGACGCAATGTCGTGTTTGGAAAGCTCCTGATGTGCCTAAACAGTGGAAACACCCCACAAATGACACCATTTTGGAAACTAGACCCCTCAAGGAACTTATCTAGATGTGTGGTGAGAACTTTGAACCCCCAGGTGTTTCACTAAAGTTTATAACGCCCGAGCATTAAAATAAAAAAATCATATTTTTCAACAAATATGATCTTTTGATCCCCAACTTTTTATTTTCTCAAGGGTAACAGGAGAAATTGGACCCCAAAAGTTGTTGTCCAATTTTTCCTGAGTATGCTGATACCCATATGTGGGAGAAAACTACTGTATGGGCACACGTCGGGGCTCGGAAGGGAAGTAGTGATGTTTTGGATTGCAGACTTTGATGGAATGGTCTGCGGGCGTCATTTCGCATTTGGAGAGCCCCTGATGTGCTTAAACAGTGGAAACCCCCACAAGTGACCCCATTTTGGAAAATAGACCCCACAAGGAACTTATCTAGATGTGTGGTGAGCGCTATGAAGCCCCAAGTGCTTCACAGAAGTTTATAACGTACAGCCGTAAAAAAAAAAAAATCATTTTTTTTTACAAAAATGATATTTTCACCTCCAATTTTTTATTTTCCCAAGGGTAACAGAAGAAATTGGACCCCAAGAATTATTGTGCAATTTGTCCTGAGTACGCTGATACCCCATATGTAGGGGTAAACTACTGTTTGGGCGCATGGCAGAGCTCAGAAGTGAAGGAGCACCGTTTGACTTTTTCAATGCAGAATTGGCTGGAATTGAGATCAGACATCATGTCACATTTGAAGAGCCCCTGATGTGCCTAAACAGTGGAAACCCCCAAATTCTAACTCCAACCCTAACCCCAACACACCCCTAACCTTAGTCCCAACCCTAACCATAACCCTAACCACAAACCTAACCCTAACACACCCCTAACCCTATTCCCAACCCTAACCTTAATCCTAACTTTAGCCCCAACCCTAACCCTAACTTTAGCCGCAACCCTAACCCTAATGGGAAAATGGAAAAAATATTTTTTTTTATTTTATTAGCTTTCCCTAACTAAGAGGGTGATAAAGGGGGGTTTGATTTACTATTTATAGCGGGTTTTTATGATTCGCAGCTGTCAAGCTAAAATACGCTTTTTATTGCAAAAAATAGTTTTTGCATCACCACATTTTGAGAGCTATAATTTTTGCATATTTTGGCCCACAGAGTCATGTGAGGTCTTATTTTTTGCGGGATGAGTTGACGTTTTTATTGGTACCATTTTTGAGCATGTGACATTTTTTGATCACTTTTTATTTTGATTTTTGGGAGGTTAGAATGAACAAAACCCAGCAATTCATTAATTTCTTTTGGGGGGGGCGTTTATACCGTTCCGCGTGTGGTAAAATTGATAAGGCATTTATTCTTCGGGGTAATACGATTACGGTGATACCTCATTTATATCTTTTTTTATGTTTTGGCACTTTTATACAATAAAAACAATTTTATATAAAAAATAATTATTTTTGCATCGCTTTATTCTGCGAGCTATAAGTTTTTAATTTTTTCGCTGATGATGCTGTATGGCAGCTCGTTATTTGCGGGACAAGATGACGTTTTCAGCAGTACCATGTTTACTTATATCGGTCTTTTTGATCCCGTGTTATTCCACTTTTTGTTCTGCGGTATGATGATAAAGCATTGATTTTTTGCTTTTTTTAAGGGTTCACTAAAGGGGTTAACTAGGGGTATAGGGGTTCTATAGGGCGGGTCATTACGGACACGGCGATACCAAATATGTGTAATTTTATTGTTTTAGTTTTTTATTTACATGAAGAAATGAATTTATTGGGGAATATATATATATTTTTTTCCTTTATTTTGGAATTTTTTTTTACACATGTGATTTTCATTTTTTTAACTTTTTTACTTTGTCCTAGGGTGGGACATTACTGTATAATACCAGATCGCTGGTCTCACAGTGTGCACAGCACTCTGTGAGACCAGCGATCTCACAGGCACTGCTGCAGGCTTTCTCAGCGCCTGCTCTCAGCAGGCACTGAGGAAGCCACCTCCCTGCAGGACCCGGCGGCCATCTTGGATCCGGTGTCTTGCAGGGAGGAAGGCCTCAGAACAGCGCGATCACATCACGCTGTTCTGAGGGTCTCAGGAAGCACTCAGGGAGCCCCCTCCCTGCACGATGCTTCCCTGTGCCTCCGGTACACCGCGATCATGTTTGATCGCGGTGTGCCAGAGGTTAATGTGCCAGGAGCGGTCCATGGCCTTGCCTTGCTGCATTTTTTTCCACCCACTCATTGACCGATTTATGTTTTTCACAGTGTTCTGTACTCAAAAATTCATCAAAGCAGGCAAAATTAAATGATTTAACGTGTCCTTTTACAGATTTTCTGTAGCATCTGTATGTAAGTGTAGTGGTAGGAGACTTTATGCTACTGGAATTACCACTTCTGATCTCTCCAGTGCTTTGTCTCCATCTATTTCTAGGTTGTTCTTGAAGTATGTTTGGGGTCATTGTCCTGCTGGAAGACCCATGGCCTACTATGATGCAAACCCAGCTTTCTGACCCCTGGCACTACATTGTGAACAAAAATCTCTTGGGAATCTGCACCCAGGGCCAGAGGCAGCAAGACAACCCAAAAATATCTTTGAACCTCCACCATATTTGACTGTAACTGCTGTGTTATTTTATTTGTAGACCTCATTCCATTTACAGTAAACAGTAGAATAATGTACTTTACCAAGAAAACTATCTTGGTCTCATCTGTCCACAAGAGACTTGCTGGACCTCTAACAATAGAAAGGGCCCTCTACAAATAGTGATGGCCAGCTGATGGCCCTGAAAAAAACAAATTGTAACTTTCAATGTGTCTGATCATGTCTCACACACCACATGGTCGGATATGGTATTAAAATGATAAAATTACATTTCCTGTTGAATGTTTTTTCACCATCGAAAGCAATGCAAACTTGAAAAAACGCAGTAAAAACATGCGTGTGAACATAGCCCAAGTTGTGGAGGAGCATTTTTTTCCTCTTATTTATTTTGTTTATTTTGCATTATATATAAGTCACTATTCTGGAAAGAATGTTTCTTAACATTTTTTTTACAGCCAAATCCATTTTAAGGGCAGTTTTGTATGTTGTCTGTCCGTAAAAGTGGCGTAATACTCTGACATCATTGTTCTCAGCACCGACCTGGGATTCAGAGATGCTTTCAGTGGTCTTCCCGATGCTGTTCGAATGCCATTTCAGCGCTGTTTACATGGTTTTTAGCAATTTTTAGACCCCCTCCAGACCTTCACTGGGCCACCGGAAAAATGCTCGAGTTTCCCATTGACTTCCATTATACTTGTTACTCGGGTCGAGCATCCGAGCATTACAATTTGCTTTACTCGAGTACCCGAGCATTTTGGTGGTTGCTGATCACTATTTACTGCTTTTTATAAAGTTTACATCACACAGTATGACGCCCTCACAGCTCTTCACTCAGTATGATGTTCCCACAGCCGTCCTATTCACATAGTGTGATGTCCCCCACAGCCACCTAAACAGTTAAATTACCCACAGCCTGCCAAAAAGTATGATGTACCCCACAGCCCTACAACACAGTATGGTGGTCTCCACAGTCCCCAAACAGTATGATCCCCCACAACCAGCCAACACAGTTTGATGAACCTATAGGTCCTGTCCACATTATGATGAACCAACAGCTTCCCAGACTGTATGATCCTCCCAGATCACTCACACACAGTATGATTTCCCACAGAACTCCCTATTCCACCATTTTTTACATTGAAACGTAGAATGGGTGTATACAGAACCACTTTCCCATGCAGAAAAAAACTTTTTTGGGATCAGTGAGGGTCCCAGCTGCAAGACCACCAGTAATTGGGAAGTCAACTTGCTAACTGTACAAAAATATAACTTTTAACTGCCTGGTGTTTGGGCGCTGCCCGAGTGCTCACACAGTTCTTGCCCCTGGTCTACATCTGAAGTCGGTTGAAAAGTAATTGAACTTTATGTGATCAAAGGTTGTACATTTTTCCTTCACCTTTGAAATACTGTTCATGAGAAGAAGACTCAGCACATGCTCATCTTGGCAGATCATTTGCCATCTAACAATTCAGATTTATAATTCCATACTCCAATGTCCTGAATGATTTATTCCAATGTTCTTTAGGACGACAGCCAAAATTATAATGTAATCGCAAGTAGGCAGGACCTTTCTCTACCCTACCTACGATTACTGCTATCATGGCTAAGGTGCTTACAAGAGCTGCCAATCACTAATATGGAGCTAGACACAAACAAATTGTAATTCATTATTTCATATTAGATCATGTTGGATTTTCACAAATGTGCCAGTTTCATTAAGGACGCATGGTGCATCTATATGAACTTTGGCAAACATGCAGAAACTATGATTTAGTTTTCTTTAACTTATATAAGAAGAATAGAGGTTGACAAGGGTCGCTGCATAATAAAGCTTGCTACGCTATGTTACTAATTTTACTCTATAATTTGCAATCTGCATATTAGACTTTACATCAGACCTTACCTGTATTATGTGGACACCAGGGGCGTAACAATCGCAATCGCAGAGGTCGCTGCCCACGGGCATGGGTGAGAGGCCCGCAAACACCAGCGGAAACTTTAACTGGATGTGCATCCTTGAAGTGCATCCTAAAGCGTATTGCGGCGCAGAGACCCATCTGGTCCGTGTTCTTAATACACAGTGCCGGTCAATCAGGAGCAAGCAGCTGACGTCAGCGTGCAGGTGACTGGGGGTGCATGGCAATGACATCATGAGCTCCGGTCACTTGCACGCTGAAGTCAGCTGCCAGCTTCATAATAGGACACTGCATGAAAGGTGAGTATAATTGTTTATTTTTTTATGTGCATTAAAAAACAGCAGATGAATGGGGGAAATATAGCAGGATAAGGGACATATTCACCAGGATGAGGGATATATACAGTGGGGCAAATAATTATTTGACTCCTTGCTGATTTTGTTCGTTTTTGCCCACTGACAAAGACATGAACAGTCTATAATTTTAAGGGTAGGTTAAGTTTAACATTGAGAAATAGAACATCAAAGATAAAATTCAGAAAATCACATTGTATAAATTATATACATTTATTTGCATTTTGCAGTGAGAAATAAGTATTTGATCCCCTACCAACCATTAAGAGTTCTGCCTCCTACAGACCAGTTAGACGCTCCTAATCAACTTGTTACCTGTTATGTTTCGGTAGCTGAGGAGTGCAGGCAAAAAAGGCAATACACCAGAGCAGTTGGAATCTATGAGATTGCAGTACCCTGACTAACCACAACAACTAGAGGCAGCCGTGGAGCGTTCCTACGTTGGTCCTAGACGCCTCGTCACAGCCTGAGAAACTAACTACACCTAAAGATAGAAATAGGAAAGCTATCTGCCCCGGAGCAGAACCCCAAAGATAATAGAAAGCCCCCAAACAAGTAATGGCGGTTAGACAAGAAGAAATACAGACACAGACAGAAAATAGTATGAGCAAACGTTGGGGCCCAAACTAACTAAATAGAAAAGGATAGGAAGGGTACTTACTGCAATCCCAGAAAACCCTGAAAAGCACCAACTCTACTAATTTCAAAAACACCTGAGATCACACGACCTCTACCACCTAAATTAGTTCTCTGGTGTAACAAAATCAAAACAGCAGCCACTGAAAAAACTGGAAAAAGCAAAGGTACAAACATCAGTGGCTGAACTAAACTGAGAGGGCAAAAGCCCCCGGAGGGGACCCTGAAGGCCCCCACAGAAGTGCAGGACAAAATGCAAAAATCAAGCACAAAAACAAAAAGAAGAAAATGTCTTATCTGTTAGTAGGAGATGCAGACACGACACAGCAGGCTACAAAGGAAACAGGAATCAAGGATTCAGACCAGAACAATTGATCACCGGCAACCCTGATGGGAAGGTGACTCCCTTATATAAGACCAGTCAGTAACACCTGATTCCCAATCCTCACAATCTTCACAATCTTCACTGGACAGACCAGCACCGCTTGTAACCACCAGAGGGAGCCTATGCTCAGAACTCATCCCAAGCCCACTCACAACAGTACCCCCCCCTTGAGGAGGGGTCACCGAACCCTCATTTGAGCAACCAGGTCGGTCAGGATGAGTTCTATGGTACGCACGGATGAGTCTCCTAGCATGGATGTCCGAAGCAAACACCCAAGAATTGTCTTCCTGACCATAACCTCTCCACTTAACCAAATACTGGAGTTTCCGTCTAGAAAAACGAGAATCTAATATTTTCTCAACCACATACTCCAGATTGCCCTCAACCAAAACAGGGTCAGGAGGCACAGCAGCAGGAACCACTGGCTCAACAAACCTCTTCAACAAGGACTTGTGGAACACGTTATGGATCTTAAATGTCCCTGGAAGAAGCAAACGAAAAGAAACAGGATTAAGAATCTCTATGATCTTATAAGGTCCAATGAACCTAGGCTTAAATTTAGGAGATGCTACTCTCATAGGAATATTTTTTGAGGACAACCAGACCAAGTCACCTACTTTAAACCGAGGACCATCAGTCCTATGCCGGTTAGCAAACCGCTGGGCCCTCTCCTGAGAGAGGGACAACCTCTCCACTACCTGGTCCCAAATCTGTTGCATACGCTCCACAACAGAGTCAACACCTGGACAGACAGAAGCCTCCGTCTGTCCTGAAGAAAATCGAGGGTGAAACCCAGAATTACAGAAAAACTGAGACATCAAAGTGGCAGAGCTAGCCCTATTATTAAGAGCAAACTCAGCCAAAGGCAAAAAAAGAGACCCAGTCATCCTGATCAGCAGACACAAAGCATCTTAAATAAGTCTCCAATGTCTGGTTTGTTCTTCAGTTTGACCATTGGTCTGAGGATGAAATGCCGAGGAGAAAGACAATTGAACACCCAGTTTAGAACAAAAAGTCCTCCAAAATCTGGAAACAAACTGGACTCCTCTGTCAGACACTATGTTCTCAGGAATGCCGTGTAAACGAACCACGTGCTGAAGGAACAACGGCACCAATTCAGAGGAGGAAGGCAACTTAGGTAATGGCACAAGATGTATCATCTTAGAAAACCTATCACAAATCACCCAGATGGCGGTCATTCTCTGAGAAACAGGAAGGTAGGAAATGAAATCCATAGAGATATGGGTCCATGGTCTCTTGGGCACAGGCAATGGCATCAACAAACCACTAGAGCGAGAGCAAGGCTTGGAGCGAGAGCAAGTCCCGCAGGACTGCACAAATTCCCTAACATCACGAGACAAGGTAGGCCACCAAAAGGACCGACTAACCAAGTCTCTGGTACCAAAAATTCCGGGATGCCCAGCCAACGCGGAACAATGAATCTCAGACATCACACTCTTTTTCCACTGGTCCGGGACAAACAAACCAGGGGAGGAGTCCCGAGGAGGTAATTTGCATATTCCCAGTGCCTTCTGGGATAAGTGAAGAGTCTCTGCGAGCTCAAGGAACACTGGATTTTGGCTGTTGCAGCTGAAAGGAGGACATCAGTAAACCAGGGGAGGAGTCCCGAGGAGGTAATTTGCATATTCCCAGTGCCTTCTGGATAAGTGAAGAGTCTCCGCGAGCTCAAGGAACACTGGATTTTGGCTGTTGCAGCTGAAAGGAGGACATCAGTAAACCAGGGGAGGAGTCCCGAGGAGGTAATTTGCATATTCCCAGTGCCTTCTGGGATAAGTGAAGAGTCTCCGCGAGCTCAAGGAACACTGGATTTTGGCTGTTGCAGCTGAAAGGAGGGCATCAGTAAACCAGGGGAGGAGTCCCGAGGAGGTAATTTGCATATTCCCAGTGCCTTCTGGGATAAGTGAAGAGTCTCCGCGAGCTCAAGGAACACTGGATTTTGGCTGTTGCAGCTGAAAGGAGGCATCAGTAAACCAGGGAGGAGTCCCGAGGAGGTAATTTGCATATTCCCAGTGCCTTCTGGGATAAGTGAAGAGTCTCCGCGAGCTCAAGGAACACTGGATTTTGGCTGTTGCAGCTGAAAGGAGGGCATCAGTAAACCAGGGGAGGAGTCCCGAGGAGGTAATTTGCATATTCCCAGTGCCTTCTGGGATAAGTGAAGAGTCTCCGCGAGCTCAAGGAACACTGGATTTTGGCTGTTGCAGCTGAAAGGAGGGCATCAGTAAACCAGGGGAGGAGTCCCGAGGAGGTAATTTGCATATTCCCAGTGCCTTCTGGGATAAGTGAAGAGTCTCCGCGAGCTCAAGGAAACATGGATTTTGGCTGTTGCAGCTGAAAGGAGGGCATCAGTAAACCAGGGGAGGAGTCCCGAGGAGGTAATTTGCATATTCCCAGTGCCTTCTGGGATAAGTGAAGAGTCTCCGCGAGCTCAAGGAACACTGGATTTTGGCTGTTGCAGCTGAAAGGAGGGCATCAGTAAACCAGGGAGGAGTCCCGAGGAGGTAATTTGCATATTCCCAGTGCCTTCTGGGATAAGTGAAGAGTCTCCACGAGCTCAAGGAACACTGGATTTTGGCTGTTGCAGCTGAAAGGAGGGCATCAGTAAACCAGGGGAGGAGTCCCGAGGAGGTAATTTGCATATTCCCAGTGCATTCGGGGATAAGTGAAGAGTCTCCGCGAGCTCAAGGAACACTGGATTTTGGCTGTTGCAGCTGAAAGGAGGGCATCAGTAAACCAGGGGAGGAGTCCCGAGGAGGTAATTTGCATATTCCCAGTGCCTTCTGGGATAAGTGAAGAGTCTCCGCGAGCTCAAGGAACACTGGATTTTGGCTGTTGCAGCTGAAAGGAGGGCATCAGTAAACCAGGGGAGGAGTCCCGAGGAGGTAATTTGCATATTCCCAGTGCCTTCTGGGATAAGTGAAGAGTCTCCGCGAGCTCAAGGAACACTGGATTTTGGCTGTTGCAGCTGAAAGGAGGACATCAGTAAACCAGGGGTGTTTTGGCTTATATTTCACCGCTTGATTATCTCTTGAACAATAAGAACATGGAAGAGGCTAGGAGCCATGTGGTGAGCTGCATTTCTTGCTACATGTTCATAGACTTACCAGTGGAAAAGCCAAACTTCACATGCCAGAAATGCAAGCTTGTGTCCCTGTTGGAGGAAAAGTTGCAAAATCTGGAAGAGAGGTTATCTACATTGAAGACCATTAAGGAAGGTGAAGAGTTCTTAGACAGAGCAGAATTATCTCTTCATGGTACAGAAAGAGAAGAAATTCGAAGTGCAACTGAAGAAACAGAGGAATGGAAGCATGTGACCCAGAGAAGCAGGAGGATCAGGAGGCAGTCAGCACCAATTCTGCTCAGGAACCAATACCAGGCTCTTACACAGGAGAACGATGAAGAAATACATCAGGATAAGACTTTGCCCACAAACAACCTTGTACGCCCTCAGAGTCCTCCTGAATGGAGAAAGAAAACTGTTGTGAAGAAGAAACGGAGAGTTGTTGTCATGGGCGATTCCCTGTTGAGAGGAACAGAGGCCGCTATCTGCAGACCGGATATAACCTCAAGAGAAATGTTCTGTCTTCCAGGTGCAAAAATTAAAGATGTGTCTGACAGGATATCAGGACTCTTCAGACCTAAAGATGACTACCCATTCCTGCTAATACATGTGGGGACAAATGACACCGCTAGAAACGACCTGGAAACCATCTGCAGTGACTTTGAAAACTTAGGTAAGAAAGTGAAAGAACTGGGAGCGCAGGTGGTCTTCTCTTCCATCCTCCCAGTGGATGGCCATGGAACAAGGAGGTGGAATAAGATTCTGCAGGTGAACAACTGGCTACGTCGATGGTGCCGTCAGCAAGGATTTGGATTTCTGGATCACGGAGTGAATTACCTATACGATGGACTACTTGCTAGAGATGGGGTGCACCTTACGAAGACTGGAAAACATGTATTTGGAAGTCGCCTTGCTACACTCATCAGGTGAGCTTTAAACTAGAACAATGTGGGAAGGGAAGCAAAAACGCCAGCAAAAGTCATACACTTGACAAATACTATTGAGATTTCTGCTATTAGAAGTGAAGGGGAAGAACAAAGACAAAAAAATTTACATAATAAAAATATTGAAGGAAGAGAAACCAATCACAAACTAAAGTGTTTCTATACGAATGCACAAAGCATGGGCCAACAACAAGGAGAACTGGAGCTACTAACGCAGGAGAAGAAATATGATGTCATTGGAATCACTGAGACTTGGTGGGACGATACACATGATTGGAATACAAGGCTAGAAGGATACAACTTATTTGCAAGAAACAGACTTGATAAATGAGGAGGAGGTGTCGCATTGTATGTTAGAAAAGCGTATATCTGCACAGAGATTGACGCTTCAAAGACTGGGAGTTCTGTGGAAACTGTTTGGGTAAGAATACAAGGACAGAACAATGGAAAGGACACCATTGTAGGCATTTACTACAGGCCGCCTGTGCAAGCTGAAGATATGGATGAACTCTTTATGCATCAAATGGCCAAGTTCTCCAAAAAATATGACATAGTGGTCATGGGAGATTTCAACTATCCAGACATTTGTTGGGAATCTCTCTCAGGCAAAACTAACAGGTCCAGGAAATTCTTATCCTCTCTTGCTGACAACTTTATCTTCCAAAAGGTAATGGAGAAAACAAGGGGATCTGCTACCTTGGATCTAATCCTCATAAACAGGGAGGAAATGGTGGAGGAGGTAAGAGTGGCTGGGACTCTAGGAGGTAGTGACCATGCTATTTTAGAATTTTGGATAACAAGAGGAGGAAGACCTGTGAAGACTCAGACGTCAAGGTTAGATTTCAGAAAGGCAGATTTTAAGGAACTCAGAAAGAGAATTGGAGGGATCCAATGGCTGGATATCCTTAAGGACAAAAATGTCCAGGAAGGATGGAAAATCTTGAAAAATGAGATTCTCAAAGCACAATCGTTAACAATTCCGAAAAGAGGGAAGAATGGGAAGCATTTAAGGAAACCAGGATGGATGAACATAGAACTTAAACACATGCTAAAAAGGAAGAAAGAAATGTTTATCAAATGGAAAGAGGGAGGCATATCTAAAGAAGAATATAATGCCGTCTGCAGAACCTGCAGGGCACAAATCAGATTATCTAAAGCTGACAATGAATTAAGGCTTGCAAGTGACGTCAAAAGCAACAAAAAAGGATTTTGGGGATACGTCAAAAGTAAAAGAAAAGTCAAAGATGCTATAGGATTTTTACAGGATGAAAATGATGAAATGGTAAGTCAGGATGTTGAGAAGGCTGAACTTTTAAATTCCTATTTTGCATCTGTTTTCTCTCAGAAAGGAAATGTAACATCAACTGATCTTCACTGTCCTATTAAAGGAATAGAAGAATCCAGGATATCTATAAACAGAAAGACAGTGAGGAAACACTTAGCTAACATAAATGAATTCAAGTCTCCAAGTCCAGATGAATTACACCCCAGGGTTCTGAGGGAGATAGCAGAAGAAATTCTTGAACCACTGTCCATAATCTTTGAAAATTCTTGGAGAACAGGAGAAGTCCCAGAAGACTGGAGAAGAGCAAATGTTGTTCCTATCTTCAAAAAGGGGAAGAAGTGGACCCAGGAACTACAGGCCGGTGAGTCTGACTTCTATACCAGGAAAGATCTTTGAACAAATTATTAAAGAACATGTATGCAAGTACCTGGATAAGAATGAAGTGATTAAACAGAGTCAGCATGGGTTTGTAACTAATAAGTCATGTCAGACTAACTTAATTTCCTTCTATGACAGAATCACTGACTGGTGGATCAGGGAAATGCTGTAGATATAGTATATCTTGACTTCAGCAAAGCATTTGACAAAGTATCTCACACAATCCTTATTGAAAAAATGACTAAGTATGGAATGGACAAGGCAACTGTTAGGTGGATTCATAACTGGCTTAGTGATCGGACCCAAAGAGTGGTTGTAAATGGCTGCACATCCAGTTGGAAGAATGTCTCAAGTGGGGTACCACAAGGCTCTGTTTTGGGCCCTGTATTGTTCAACATCTTTATCAATGATTTAGATGAAGGAATTGAGGGTAAACTGATCAAATTTGCTGATGACACAAAGCTAGGAGGGGTAGCTAATACTAGAGAAGAGAGAGAGAGGATTCAAAAAGATATACATAAACTGGAGCAGTGGGCAGCAACTAACAGAATGGATTTTAACAGGGAAAAATGCAAAGTACTACATCTGGGCAATAAAAATGAAAAACGCATATACAAAATGGGAGGAATAGGGCTAAGTAACAGCACATGTGAAAAAGACTTGGGTATACTAATTGATCACAGACTTAACATGAGTCAACAGTGTGATGCAGCAGCAAAAAAGGCAAATGCAATTCTAGGATGTATCAACAGAAGCATACAGTCTAGATCACGTGAGGTCATTATTGCCCTCTACTCCTCTTTGGTCAGACCTCATCTGGAATACTGTGTCCAGTTTTGGGCACCACATTTTAAAAAAGACATCAACAAACTGGAGCAAGTTCAGAGAAGAGCCACCAGAATGGTGACCGGTCTGCAAACCATGTCCTATGAGGAACGGTTGCAGGATTTGGGAATGTTTAGCTTGCAAAAAAGAAGACTGAGAGGAGACTTAATAGCTGTCTACAAATATCTCAAGGGCTGTCACATTGTAGAAGGATCATCTTTATTCTCATTTGTACAAGGAAAGACTAGAAGCAATGGGATGAAACTGAATGGGAGGAGACACAGATTAGATATTAGAAAAAACTTTTTGACAGTTAGGGTGATCAATGAGTGGAACAGGCTGCCACAAGAGGTGGTGAGTTCTCCTTCAATGGAAGTCTTCAAACAGAGGCTGGATAGACATCTGTCTGGGATGATTTAGAGAATCCTGCTTTGAGCAGGGGGTTGGACCAGAAGGCCCAGGAGGTCCCTTCCAACTCTATGATTCTATAATTTTCCAACAGGGCAGCGCTCGGGCCTATCCTCCTGACACCCCTCCAGAGCAAGTCTCAAATTAGGTGAGATGGCGGAAAGAACTACACCCTCTTTCAAAATAACAGAAGGATCAGATAACTCAGGAGAGTCCGCAAGGAAGCTCCTCGAGAGGGCATCCGCCTTAACATTCTTAGTGCCAGGAAGAAAGGAAACCACAAAATTAAAACGTGTGAAAAACAAGGCCCACCTGGCCTGCCTAGGATTGAGTCGCTTGGCAGATTCCAGATAAACCAGATTCTTATGGTCAGTAAGGACCACCACCTGATGTTTGGCTCCCTCCAGCCAATGTCTCCACTCTTCAAAAGCCCACTTCATGGCCAATAACTCCCGATTACTCACGTCATAATTATGTTCAGTAGGAGAAAATTTTCGAGAGAAAAAGGCACAAGGGTTACTTTTAGAGGTCTCTGGATCTTTTTGGGACAAAACGGCACCTGCCCCAATTTCAGAGGCATCAACCTCCACCTGAAATGGCAGAGAAACATCAGGCTGCCGTAGAACAGGAGCAGAAGTGAATCTCTGCTTAAGTTCCTGAAATGCAGAGACTGCCTCAGGAGGCCAATTCACCACATCAGAACCCTTTTTGGTCAAATCAGTTAATGGTTTAACAATAACCGAGAAATTACCAATAAATTTACGATAAAAATTGGCAAAACCCAAAAATCTTTGAAGAGCCTTTAATGAAGTAGGTTGGACCCAATCACAGATGGCCTGAACCTTGACCGGGTCCATTTCAATAACAGATGGGGACAAAATGAATCCCAGAAATGAGATCCTCTGTACGCCAAAAAGACACTTTGATCCCTTCACATACAGAGCATTCTCTCTCAAAATCTGGAATACAGTTCGAACATGTTTCACATGAGAGTCCCAGTCATTAGAAAAAATCAAGATATCATCCAAATAAACAATCAGAAATTTATCCACAAAATCCCTGAAAATGTCATTCATGAAGGACTGGAAGACAGAAGGAGCATTAGTGAGCCCAAAGGGCATCACAAGGTACTCAAAATGCCCCTCCGGGGTATTGAATGCCGTCTTCCATTCATCCCCGTGCTTAATGCGAATAAGGTTATATGCCCCCCTGAGGTCAAGCTTGGTAAACCAAGTAGCGTTTTTCACCCTGGAAAACAGGTCAGAAATCAAGGGTAACGGGTATTGATATTTCACAGTAATATTGTTCAAAAGACGATAATCAATACACGGCCTTAATGAACCATCCTTTTTGGCCACAAAGAAAAAACCGGCACCTAAGGGTGAAGAGGATGGTCTGATATGACCCTTCTCCAATGACTCCTTGATATAAGACCGCATAGCGTCATGTTCAGGTACAGACAAGTTAAAAAGGCGACCTTTAGGGAATTTACTACCAGGCACTAATTCAATAGCGCAGTCATAGCTCCTATGGGGAGGCAAGGATGCAGATTTACTTTCGCTAAATACTTCAGAAAAATCAATCAAAAAGTCAGGAAAATCCTGAGCCTGGGGGGAGCAGAAAAAACAGGAGTGTTGGTATTAACACATTGGCAGCCCCAACTGGTTACAGACACAGATTTCCAATCCAAAACAGGATTATGAGACTGTAACCAAGGGAAACCCAGTACGATAATATCATGCAGATTATACAGAACCAAAAATTTGCAGCACTCTTGATGATCAGGTTCAACCCTCATTATCACCTGAGTAGAGAACTGAGGTTTATTCTCAGCCAAAGGGTAGAATCGATCCCCAGTAGGGGAATAGACTTCTGTAGGGGTATCAAGGAAACCCACAACGTTTAGCAAAATCATAATCCATCAGGTTAATAGCTGCTCCAGAATCAACGAAAGAAGCCTGAGCAGAAAATGAGACAGGAGGCATAGTCAAGATGACAGGTTATAAAAACTAGTCTGAATCACCCAAGAAATGAGGTGCAAAACGTCTTCCCGTTAGGGCAAGATGTAATAGCATGAAGGCATCACCACAGTAGAACAACCATTGCGCTTTCGAAACTTCATACGCTTGTGCCAGAACACCACTAATCCACTGCATTGGATTCGAGAAGCCCAAAGTTCACAAGGCAACACTATTCACGCATATTCTCCGCTCATGCAAAGATCTTCAATTTGAATCGCTAATGACATAGAATCGTTGAGACCAGAGATGGGACAGGGAATCCAACCATAACATCCTTTACATTGACAACCTACACGAAAAAAGGCCCAAAGCGTGCATTCACTTGGTCAGACTGCCCACACACGGAATCTTGACAGTAAACTCAGCGTATCAAGCCCCTGATTAGCATGCCAACAAAGGCTTTTTTCAAGGCTGATCAGTGACATTATGCTCATCGTACATAACCCCAAGCCTGAAAAACATCAACATCTCTAAACACACATCCATGTCAGGGAAAAAAACCCAATCCAGAAGGAATCGCCGCGCGGAGAGATGACCAATTTGAACCTGCTGCGCTGCGTTTCGGAGGACTTATTTAAGGAAAAAACAAAGACAATTATTTTGAAATTCTAAGTTAGCTCGATCCCCAAAAACAAATCTGGCATGCATCCTAGGTCCACAACAGCAACCATAGAAGATAATGCAGCAATACCTGAACCCAGTGGCAAGTCTGAATCCACACTGACACTGTGATCAATGAGAGAAAAATCCTCCCAGCACCGATGATACAAGGGAAAAAAAATAAAAAAATGCGACAAACAGAAATATCTCTGACAATCTCTGAAACCTTTCGTTTTTCACAAATTTTTCCCTTCTGTGAGTACCATACAATTTTAAATTTTAGGCCGGTGATACTGTTATGTTTCGGTAGCTGAGGAGTGCAGGCAAGAAAGGCAATACACCAGAGCAGTTGGAATCTATGAGATTGCAGTACCCTGACTAACCACAACAACTAGAGGCAGCCGTGGAGCGTTCCTACGTTGGTCCTAGACGCCTCGTCACAGCCTGAGAAACTAACTACACCTAAAGATAGAAATAGGAAAGCTATCTGCCCCGGAGCAGAACCCCAAAGATAATAGAAAGCCCCCAAACAAGTAATGGCGGTTAGACAAGAAGAAATACAGACACAGACAGAAAATAGTATGAGCAAACGTTGGGGCCCAAACTAACTGTGAGGAACTCAGCCGGCCGCCACACGGTAGCCCGGGTATCACAGCTTCTGATACCACCGCCGCTACCAAATGTGACGGACGATCCCTTTCCTCCCACGTCACCAATGGGACGTAACTCCACAGGTACAGCTCTCCGGCGCCCCCCTCTGTCTCTCAGGTCAGTAAGAGAACTGCACCTAGAGCAAATGGCCGCCGGGGAAGGTGTCCTGCTACCCACTGGGTATTCTAAGATTCGTGATCAGAGTAAAAGCATCAGCCCAAGATTAATTTTATGGTTTAATTTGCCTTAAGGGCGCACTAGATAATTACAAAAATATACAGTAAAGCTATACAACGTAATTACAATGGAATGGCAGTCAGAGTAAAAATACAACAATAATGTACAAGGCTAAAAGGTATAAGCTATGGATCAATATTACCGGTATTATGGTCTTGGGAAGGCCTTGGCTCTGCCATTCCCAGGTACAGTCTTCAGTTCCTGAATAGTCCCTTGGTCTTTCCTAGACCATCTTCTTGGCTTCTGTGTGAGAAATGGAATGAGACCAGCAGCCTGGTCATGGCTAGTTTTTTAGACCTGCTAGGCCCATCCCCATTGCTTTGAAGCACGCATATTAATTGGCCTGCAATTCATATGGAACAGGAAACAATGCCTGAGCTTGGGCTATTTACCATACGACTGAACATCTCATTCAGTCACTGGCCTAGACTAATTAGCATGTAAAGGCCTATTGATTCCTAGTGGGCATCAAAACCTGTCGTACTGGATATGCTAATAGGCAATGTGTAGCTAAAAGTCTGTGGCTGTGTGAACTGACAAAATGGAGGCTGGTACAGGCCCTATACAAAATGGCGACAACCTTTTCCTTACACCTCCCTGCTTTTGAGGGCGCTAGGGGGTATCACATTCCTGTGTTCCCCCGTGCGCCCTACCGCACCCTCTCTTTGGCTACGGTGGCAGATCCACGAGGATTTCTGACTCTCTGTCCTCTGAAAGGTTGCACGCTGGTTGGGCATAAGCCTCCCGCTCGTGGTGGGCCTTCATCATGTTCACATGGAAGGCCTTCCTCCTTCCATGGGCGTGGTCCAGGGTGACCAGGTAGGTGACGGCGTTGAGCTGCTCGTGCACGAGGTATGGACCCTCCCAGGCCGCCTGAAGCTTGTTTTGTGGTACGGGGACCAGTACCCACACCTTTTGACCCACCTGGTAGGTCCGCTCACAAGCATTCTGGTCGTACCATCGCTTCTGGTCAGCCTGAGCTTGGGCCATATTGTCGTGCACCAGCCGTGTCAAGGCCATCATTCGGTCCCGGAAGCGCACGACATACTCAATGACCGACACTCCAGGGGTGGCTAAATCCCCTTCCCATGCTTCCTTCACCAGAGCAAGGGGCCCCCGTACACGTCGCCCGTACAGGAGCTCAAAGGGGGAGAACCCCGTTGAGGCCTGTGGAACCTCCCGGTAGGCAAACAGCAGGTGTGGGAGATACCGCTCCCAGTCTCTCCCGTGGGAGTCGACCAACATCCTCAGCATCTGCTTTAAGGTGCCATTGAACCGCTCACACAAGCCATTGGTCTGTGGGTGATACGGGCTGGCCACCAGATGTTGCACCTGTACCTGCTTACAGAGAGACTCCATCAGCTGCGACATGAACTGGGTCCCTCGGTCGGTGAGCATTTCCTTGGGAAACCCCACTCTGGAGAAAATCTCCAGTAAGGCAGTGGCCACTTTGTCGGCCCGAATGGACGACAAAGCTACCGCCTCCGGGTACCGGGTGGCATAGTCCACTACCGTTAGTATGAAGCATTTCCCGGAGCGGCTGGGAGTGGACAGAGGTCCAATGAGATCCACAGCCACCCTCGAGAAAGGCTCTTCGATGATGGGCAGAGTTACCAGTGGGGCTTTGGGGCGCGGCCCCGCCTTCCCCACCCTCTGACAGGTGTCACATGAACGGCAGTAGGCTATCACCTCGGTCCTCATTCCAGGCCAGTAGAAATGCTGAGCTAGCCTGGCCCTGGTTTTAGTGATCCCTAAGTGTCCGGCCATTGGAATCTCATGTGCGATCCGCAACAATTCCGCCCTGAACGGATGGGCACCACTAACTGTCGGTCCCTGGGCCACGCCTCCGGTGAACCCTGCTGGACCGTTACCCGGTACAGCCGTCCCTGGTCCCAGACCACTCGCTCGCGGTCGGACTCCAGGGGAGGCTGTGCCGCCTGTGCCTTGAGAGTCTTCAGGCTAGGGTCAGCTTCCAACGCTGCCTGAAATCCCTGACTAGATATGGCAAGAATTGACGAAACTGCCCTGTCCTCTGTCAGTTCCCCGGGATCTGTCTCCTGGCTACTGTCTGACTCGGCAGCCACTTGGTCAGAGAGGGGGAAACCGTCGGACCTCCGCGAGGCTCCTTGGGCTTCAGCGCTCCCACTCCTGGTAACAGCGGCCACGACCGCTGAGACCACGGGTAGCGCCTGCTTTCCCTCCTCCTCTGACCAAGTCGCCGGGTCAGGCAGACTTCCCTGACTTCCTGACATCCCGGATGTGGGGAACTCCTGACCTGGGGTCCTACCTGGTGGCTCCTCTCCCGGGACACCCCCTCCCCCCATGGCCTGTTCCTCTTCCTTCAGGGGCTCTAGACTCAGCAGGCTGGATTCACTTAGGGGCCCTACACTGCCCATAGCAGCCCCTCCCTCCACCTCTGAGCTCTCCCCTACAGCCTCCTCACCTGTCCTCACTGTGAGCCCTGTGTGTGTAGTGTCAGTGCATGGCTTACCATCAGGTTTCACTCCCTCCTCCACTGTTGGAGGCACATTCAATACATTAACATTAGCATTCACAGTAGAGTCATGACATTCTTGGGGAGCCGGACTTGGGGGTTCAGTGGCCACATACTGGGACACTAGCCGCCCCAAATCGGTCCCAAGCAACACATTTGCAGGAATATTCGGCGTTACTCCCACCTCCCGCATCCCCCTCCCGGCACCCCAATCCAAATACACCTTGGCAACGGGCAGCGCCGGTTCAACGCCTCCAATTCCGGAGACGGAAAGGGTTTTCCCAGGTACCAAGTCTTGAGGGGACACCACCTCAGGGCGTACCAGGGTTCGTTCAGCGCCTGTGTCCCGCAGTCCCATGACCGCTGAGCGGCCGATGGTGACGGGTTGGTAATTGTCTAGGGACCTCCCACCACCCCCTCCCACACACAAAACAGTGGACGGTTTCTGGGACAGGGATGGGGCCTTCTGGCGCTGGGGACATGCAGCCTTAAAGTGTCCTGGCTGATTGCAATTATGGCAACGTCTGGGTTCTGTTCCTGGCCTGGAGAGGGCAGCAGGGGGGTACACCCCTTGCACTCTGGGGGCTGGATATGGGGCTGGGGCAGGATTGGGCTTACCCCCTCTCCAGGTGCTGCTGGCAGGCTTCTTTAGCTCCGGCGCCCTGTTGTTGGCATACTCGTCTGCCAGGGCGGCTGTGGCAGAAGCCCCCTTTGGTTTCCGGTCACGGAGGAACTGCTGGAGGTCTTCTGGGCAGTTCCACAAAAATTGCTCCACGACAAACAGTTCCTGGACCTCCTGGCGGGTAGTGAGCTCTAGACCCGAGGTCCAGTGCTCCGCAGCTCTCAGCAGGGCCCGCATGTGGTCGGTCCAGGTGTCCTTTGAACCCCGCTGCAGGCTCCTGAACTTCCTGCGGTACGACTCCGGGGTGAGGTTGTAGTGCTGGATCAGGGCCCGCTTGATGCTGTTGTAGTCCTGCTCCTCCCCGGCAGGTAAGTCCCCCAAAACTTCCAGGGACTTACCCCTCAAACGGGGGGTCAGGTACCTTGCCCACTGATCCAGGGCCAGATGATGTTGGAGGCATGTCCTCTCAAAAGCCAGCAAAAAGGAATCCAGGTCTCCATCCTTTTCAAGCAAGGGAAAGTCCTCCGCCCGGACCTTGGAAGCCCTTGTCTCCAGGGGGCCTGGTGCGTCCAGTGGGGGCCCATGCTGAGCCATCTCCAGTCGGTGCTGGCGCTCCGCAGCTTCACGGCGTTCTGTAGCCTGCAACACACGTTCTGCATGCTCACGCTCTGCTGCTCTCTCTGCCGCTGCTTGCTCACGCTCCGCAGCTTCACGGCGTTCTGCTTGCTCACGCTCCGCAGCTTCACGGCGTTCTGCTCGCTCACGTTCTGCTGCTTTCTCTGCCGCCACCAGGAGTCTGTCATAGGCAGCGTCATTACCAGCCTCGAGCTGTGCCATAGCCGCTTGGAAGAGGGTCTCCGATCTGGACAGGCTGGGACGGGCAGGGGGGGACAGTCCACTGTGAGACTGAGCACGGGGGTCGGGCTCCTTGGGGAGCCCTGGCTGAGCTCCAACTCATCGGTATCGAACCCCTCATAGGCCACATCATTGGCCTCCCCCTTTGCCCTACTCCTGGTGCCTTCCGCCATCTTGGGAACCTTTGGTTACTGAAACACAGCTGCAACCCTGACCTTGCACACAACTTGTTATATTTACACTCTGACCGTCTAGTGCTGGGCTGACCTTAAGACCCCAGCAGTGAAAGTACTGCTGGTAGTCTCTAGTGTCTGGGAGTAGGGGTCCCACGCACACTATTACTCTGATCCCACCGCTGCCACCAATTTGTGAGGAACTCAGCCGGCCGCCACACGTAGCCCGGGTATCACAGCTTCTGATACCACCGCCGCTACCAAATGTGACGGACGATCCCTTTCCTCCCATGTCACCAATGGGACGTAACTCCACAGGTACAGCTCTCCGGCGCCCCCCTCTGTCTCTCAGGTCAGTAAGAGAACTGCACCTAGAGCAAATGGCCGCCGGGGAAGGTGTCCTGCTACCCACTGGGTATTCTAAGATTCGTGATCAGAGTAAAAGCATCAGCCCAAGATTAATTTTATGGTTTAATTTGCCTTAAGGGCGCACTAGATAATTACAAAAATATACAGTAAAGCTATACAACGTAATTACAATGGAATGGCAGTCAGAGTAAAAATACAACAATAATGTACAAGGCTAAAAGGTATAAGCTATGGATCAATATTACCGGGTATTATGGTCTTGGGAAGGCCTTGGCTCTGCCATTCCCAGGTACAGTCTTCAGTTCCTGAATAGTCCCTTGGTCTTTCCTAGACCATCTTCTTGGCTTCTGTGTGAGAAATGGAATGAGACCAGCAGCCTGGTCATGGCTAGTTTTTTAGACCTGCTAGGCCCATCCCCATTGCTTTGAAGCACGCATATTAATTGGCCTGCAATTCATATGGAACAGGAAACAATGCCTGAGCTTGGGCTATTTACCATACGACTGAACATCTCATTCAGTCACTGGCCTAGACTAATTAGCATGTAAAGGCCTATTGATTCCTAGTGGGCATCCAAACCTGTCGTACTGGATATGCTAATAGGCAATGTGTAGCTAAAAGTCTGTGGCTGTGTGAACTGACAAAATGGAGGCTGGTACAGGCCCTATACAAAATGGCGACAACCTTTTCCTTACACTAACTAAATAGAAAAGGATAGGAAGGGTACTTACTGCAATCCCAGAAAACCCTGAAAAGCACCAACTCTACTAATTTCAAAAACACCTGAGATCACACGACCTCTACCACCTAAATTAGTTCTCTGGTGTAACAAAATCAAAACAGCAGCCACTGAAAAAACGGGAAAAAGCAAAGGTACAAACATCAGTGGCTGAACTAAACTGAGAGGGCAAAAGCCCCCGGAGGGGACTCTGAAGGCCCCCACAGAAGTGCAGGACAAAATGCAAAAATCAAGCACAAAAAGAAGAAAATGTCTTATCTGTTAGTAGGAGATGCAGACACGACACAGCAGGCTACAAAGGAAACAGGAATCAAGGATTCAGACCAGAACAATTGATCACCGGAACCCTGATGGGAAGGTGACTCCCTTATATAAGACCAGTCAGTAACACCTGATTCCCAATCCTCACAATCTTCACAATCTTCACTGGACAGACCAGCACCGCTTGTAACCACCAGAGGGAGCCTCTGCTCAGAACTCATCCCAAGCCCACTCACAACAGTTACCTGCATTAAAGACAGCTATCTTACATAGTCACTTTTATAATTAATCAGTCAGACTCTAACCTCTACAACATGGGCAAGACCAACGAGCTTTCTAATGATGTAAGGGACAAGACCATAGACTTGCACAAAGCTGTAATGGGCTACAAAACCATAAGTAAGACGCTGGGTGAGAAGGAGACAACTGTTGGTGCAATAGTAAGAAAATGGAAGAAATACAGAATGACTGTCAATCAACATCGATATGGAGCAACTCGCAAACTCTCACCTTGTGGGGTATCCTTGATCATGGGGAAGGTGAGAGATCAGCCTAAAACTACACGTGGGGAACTTGTTAATGATCTCAAGGCAGCTGGGACAACAGTCACCAAGAAAACCATTGGTAACACATTACGCCGTACAGATTTAAAATCCTGCAGTGCCCGCAAGGTCCCCCTGCTCAAGAAGGCACATGTGCAGGATTGTCTGAAGTTTGCCAATGAACACCTGGATGATTCTGTGAGTGATAGGGAGAAGGTGCTGTGGTCAGATGAGACAAAAATTGAGGTCTTTGGCATTAACTCAACTCGCCGTGTTTGGAGGAAGTGAAATACTGCCTATGACCTAAAGAACACTGTCCTCACTGTCAAGCATGGAGGTGGAAACATTATGTTTTGGGGGTGTTTCTCTGCTAAGGGCACAAGACTACTTCACTGCATCAATGTGAGAATGGATGGAGCCATGTACTGTAAAATTCTGAGTGACAACCTCCTTCCCTCCACCAGGACATTAAAATGGGTCTGGGTCTTCCAGCAAGACAATGACCCAAAACATACAGCCAAGGCAACAAAGGAGTGGCTCAAAAAGAAGCACATTAATGTTATGGAGTAGCCAGTCTCCAGACCTTTATCCCATAGAAAACTTATGGATGGAGTTGAAGATCCGAGTTGCCAAGTGACAGCCTCAAAATCTTAATAATTTAGAGATGATCTGCAAAAAGGAGTGGACAAAAATTCCTCCTGACATGTGCGCAAACCTCATCAACTACAAGGAACATCTGACTGCTGTGCTTGCCAACAAGGGTTTTGCCACCAAGTATTAAGTCTTGTTTGCCACAGGGATCAAATACTTATTTCTCACTGCAAAATGCAAATACATTTATATAATTTATACAATGTGATTTTCTGGATTTTATTTTTGATATTCTATCTCTCAATGTTAAAATTAACCTACCCTTAAAATTATAGATGTTCATGTCTTTGTCAGTGGGAAAACTTACAAAATCAGCAAGGGATCAAATACTTATTTCCCCACTGTATACCAGGATGGTTCCCAAGATAAGGGACTTATATACCAGGATGGGGAACATGTATACCAGGATGGTGACGACATATTACAGGATGGGGAACATATATAGCAGGATGGGAAACATGTATACCAGGATGGAGGTAATATCTACCAGGATGGGGAACATATATTACAGGATGGGAAACATATATACCAGGATGGAGGTCATATATGACAAGGTGGGACAAGATGAGGAACATATATACCAGGATAGAACCCCAGATTCTGGACAATACTATATATTGGCGGAGGGGGTGCAACTTGCATGTACTTATAGGATTTAGAACACTAACAAGTCACATACATCTGGCCAACATGTAGGGGGGGAAGCAGGTCCAAATTATGCACCAGGGCCCATTAGGCTGTAGTTAGGGTTATCAGGAGGTTTTGCATTGTGTTGATAGAGCTAAAGTGCTGAGCCACAACACCAAGGTGGAGGATGTTGCAGTTTTACCCTCAATCTCTGATTAGGAGCAGACTACGATGCATTTGTGCCATGACAAATAAATGGTGCAAATGCTTAGATTTGCTTATGTTTTTACTTTCTTCTTCACAGCTGGCAGGCGTTGAAGGGTCCAGACAGTGCATGCTAAATTTGTATAGTTCTCAGCCTACACTCGAGCAGTTTATGCTATTCTAAGCACATAATCTGTGGCTGAGAAATAGATCCACTTGATTCCATAAAGGTACAAAGATGTTCATATAGGACATTATTTTGGTTTGGCTTGGCTTGACTAATACCCTTTTTCCTGTTAATTCTTTTGCCTTCACTACGGCTTTTGTACAGTACCTCTTTATCTCGCATCCTTGCATTGTGCTACGAACCTCCAGCCTGTCTTCATGCCATCAGCTGCTTGTGGTGGCTAAACCAAAATAGCAACCTGGGATTTATCGTTAGAAAAGCCCATATCTCCGTGAACATGGTTAAGGGTGAAGAGCAGAGAACCCTCTAAAATGTCCTTTAAGGTCCAGTCAATGCCAAACCTGTTGGTAATCTGGTGGATCCATTGCCCGTCTGTTAAACCCCGCATCATCTGATATTACAGCCATGTCACTACTGATATTTGGGTAAATTCTCTTAAAGTATGTGGATAAAAATTAATCAAATGCAAAAACTGTAAAGAAAAATATTTTATAACTGCACAAAACATCATAAGGTGAGTAATTCACGGTCCATTCTGTAGTTATTTACTTCCATCAGATAATTCTACTATGAAAATTCTTTAACATAAAGAGGATGTCCACTAATCAGATACCCCCTTCTCAATAACCACATTTTCCTTATGTAACATAATTACAGCTATAATCACCTCTGGTTTGGGCGCCGTTACAGGGATGTTGGCATCTGCTCTGTCATGTGAGCCCTACAGCCAATCAGCAGCCACTACACTCTCACCTCCTTTGAACGTAACTGACATCCAGAGGATGATAGAGAGCAGCAGCACGCTCACAGCTTTTCTAGGTGTCAGTTTCACCCGAAGAAGTGAGAGTGTAACTGCTGCGGAATGGCTGTAGGGCTTGCATGACATAATGTCACTCAAGCCCAAAGAGATCAGGCACCAACATTGCTGGAACAGCGCCCGTACCGGAGGTGAATTTAGCTATAATTATTGTACATAGGGAAAATATAGTGATTTGAAGGTTCAGAAACCTTGAATCAGTTAAAAGAAGTAACGTTGATTCTTCAGGCAGGTTATACACTTGAAAGTACGGAGCAATGTTGCCAGCAGTGCTGCCGCCGTGAAATCAACTGATAAGGCCCTGGCAAAGACGAAGACTGTTCAGGAAAATGACTGTCAGCATTTTCCTGAGACATTCACATCTTGGAAAGCTTAGGGATTCCATCAGTGCCTTAAAGTCACAGTCTGTACCTACCCTCAAAAGAGGTTTCACACTAAATAGAGGTTTGCTATTCAATTATTTATTTTCACAGAAGGGAATCAAACCACGGCCACACATGCTCTATAGCACAGCGGACTTTGGGACCCCTATTCTCGGGATCAGTGTGGTTTCTCAGTTGATAGACATCACCCACCATCCATGCCTGTGATCTTAGCTTTATCAGTGGTTTTTTTTCGAGAAGCCACTTTAAAGCGGTTGTCCACTACTTAGACAACCTCTTCTCAATCACATTACGCGGGGTCATCACTGGCTCTCCCGGGACGTTGTTACGTCATTTGATCCCTTTGGTCAATCAGTGGCCGCTATATTGTCCAATCTTTTGGACGTAACTGACATCTCGAAGAAGTGAGAGGTGCGGCTGCTCTCTGATTTGTCCAAAGTAGGGGACAGTGAAGCTGTGGCTGATGAGCTGGAGGGATTGAGTGATGTAATAATGTCATGCAACCCCCAGAAAAGCCAGTGCCGATACCCTTGGAATGCCGTCTGCACCGTTATTATTTTACTTGGTGGAACCTTACTGATAGAAAAGAGGTCATCTGAGTAGTGGACAACCTCTTTGAGTCTGATTTGTGTCTATATTTCAGAATTGTCAGGATAATTGCTCAACTTTGACGGTAAAGTTCCATTTTCCTTAAAACTTCAATTGATCAGAAGAACTTTGACTCATTTCTCCAAGTGTAGGCAAGTAGGATACAGTTTTTCCTATGACAGAATACTTGCTAATGTTTTTTTGGCTGTGTGATCCAGACATAAGTAAATTAAGGCCAGGATTATTGAGAGTGAGCAATATCCATGGTCTTAAGGACGGCACATCCAGAACTATTGACCTTTCGAACTTGCATGTGAATAGCTGACATTAACTGTCTACGGACGGTAGGAAAGCAGGAATATTATGTGTCCAGATATCATAAGGTACCGGAAGCATGTCTGCTACATTTACAATCGTGGCCTATGGTGTTTTTGTAACCCCATCAGCATAACGTGAAATAACTTGCAAACCTCTTGCACAAAGTAGGTCAGTGCTCTCCCAGCTAAGTAGTTTATGACCTTATTAGGGACAGGGCGGACAGGATCAGACAGAAATGCATGACAGATGAATGATTCATCTGTTTCTTGCTCTCCCAACTCTTCTCAGCCAGCACAATAATTCTGAAGGGTTTTCCAACATGCTGCGATATTGATGGAAGACTTGTCTGAAGTTCTGTTCGTTTTTCACCTTGCATATTATATATCCAGTTAAAAACTAGGCCAGGACCGGCATTAAAACCTTCTGCCTGATAAACAATGTATCGTACCTACTGTAAATAAGGAAGTCTAATTTATCTCTGTGACATTAGGTGACGGCTGCATAATACAGAGGAGCAGATTGTAAGAGAATCTACACAGTTGCAGTTGCTTGAAATAATCCATTGGGGGACTGCATAAATTGCAGTCCCATAAAATGTTGCATCTATAAAAAACACATCTTTTTTCTGATCACCTGTATTTACAAAGAAAAAAAAGCCCGAACCACACCTGAGACAGATTTACATATTTGTTAGTTGTAGTCCGGCCAGAAATAACCTGCATATTTTGGGTTGTCTTCTTTCTATACCGGATTGTACATTTTTTTGTATCCCTGCTTGCTAAGTGGGTGTGTGTCACTGGTGTTATGTAAGTGTGACAATAACTTGTCTCCGCTCTTATATGTGTCCTCTGTCATATCATGAGTCACAGACTGAGACAAGAGTTCACGTCAGTTTTTCTTGTACGAGTGCTATCCTAAATAAAGATTATTATTATTATCCTTTTTATTTTCACTGGTGCCTATGATCGTCTGTGGGGATGTTCACACGGCTGTGATTTTTTTTGAGGACCGATTAGACATGGCAAAATTGCGCAGACATGTCAGATCAAAATCGGCAAAGCAAGTCTATGGTTCAGTGAAAAAAAATCAGATAGCACTCGGATATTATCTAAGTGGGGTTCGTTCTGCAAGAACTGTTAGGCAGGGATCACATAGCGGTTGTCACTACATTCAATGACTCCTTCGGGGCTTACATCCAAACCCTTGCAAAAGAGGACTGGGGCCACTGACTATAATGATGCAGACGGAGTCACATTCGGCACAGAGGGCACTGTGACTCCGTCTGCATTATTATAGTTATTGGCTCCATCAGCACATATGCTCGAATCCTTTATTTGGGGGGTTTGGATGGACGTAAGCTCCGACAGGACCACTGAACGCAGTGACAAATGCAACATGAACCTTGCCTTGGATAGGAAAAGGTAAAGAAACTTTTTTTTTTCATCAGAAAAAAGCAGATGAAACTTAGATCAGACTCTTAAGGTAAAAACTGACAGACTGACCGGACTGATGAAAAATAAAATAATGAAAGTCCGACTTATTTTTTAATGCGAGAAGACCACTGACATGTGAATAAGGCCTAACACGGACACTGAGAGGGAGACACTGCTGCAGCATCTCTCTCTCCAACCCATCTTCCCGTCTCTAGATTTATTTGGTGGGCGCGTGTATAAAGCAAACCTGTCAGCAGGATTTAGCCCTATACACTAAAGGCATGACCATAATGGTGCTGTGATGCTGATTAATATGATACCTGATGTGAAGGGATCCGCTCAGAGGCTGATGAACCTTATGAAGGTTTCAGAAAATGAGTCTTGTGTGCTTCGTGGCTGGATGTGGTGGAAGAGTCTTCTTCTCATTCTTCGCCTCCCCACCAGCCTCCTCTGTTAAAACTCCATGCTGCCGCTGCCATCATTGTGTGGACAGTGCGTGCGCAGTGGGACTTCGATAACATGGCTCCGGTGGAGGCACATGGGCAGATCGAGATATCGGCTCAGTTCAGTTCTTGGCCTTTTTATTGAAGTCCTGGGCATATAACGTTGGCTCCCACTGTGCACACACAGCCCGCACAATGATGGAGGCAGCTCAGAGTATTAAAAAAGAGGCAGATCATTGAATAATCAGTGACCTGCACAAGAAACAGAGGAGGCTGGTGGCGGGAGAGATGGAGAATGAGAAAAAGACCCTGCCCCACCTCCCACTCCAAAGCACACAAGACGTAATTTTCTGAAACCTTCATAAGGGCTCCTTTCCACTTGCGAGAAATACGTCCGATTCTCGCATGTGAAATCCCAGCTCTGGGGCCGGCGTTCGGGAGTGGAGCGAGCAGCTGCATACAAATACATGTAGCCGCACACTCCAATCCCGAACGCCGGCCCCAGAGCTGGGATTTCACATGCGAGAATCGGACGTATTTCTCGCAAGTGGAAAGGAGCCCTTAGGTGAGTATTCAGCAGTCATTGAGCGGATCCCTTCACATCAGGTATCATATTAATCAGCATCACAGCGCCATTATAGCCATGCTTTTAGTTTATAGGGCTAAATCCTGCTGACAGGTTCCCTTTAAACACATACGTGAAAAAATGGTACTTTGACAGTCTGTCATCAGTGTACAGTCCGTGTGTCCATTTTACCATCAATGTAGTCATCAATGCTTTTCACAGATGGATAAAGTAATAAATAAATTACAAAGCTTCTCCTATACTTTCCAGTGTTAAACATGGACAGCACATGGATGCCATCCGTGTGCTGTATGTGTTTTTCATGGACCCATAGACTTGTATTGGTGCTTTTCCTCAGTTATTCAGGAAAAAAACAAACGACATATCTCCTTGAGTTTTGTACAGACATGTGCATAGAACCAAAGATTATAATGAGAATGTGTTCTGTCCATGAAAGAAACCAATACAACAAATCCATGCAAGACGGAAGTCTGAATGAGGCCTAAAGGTGTATTAAACTTGTATAGTGCTAGGTAATTCTGCAGCTGAGAGCTACTAATGAGGACCAGATGCAAGTGGGGAGGCAGAGATCATACATAAATTAGCCTTTTCTGGCAATACAGTCATTTTTCCAAATGCAACAAACGGTAAACAATGAGAAAAAGAAATAAACAAAAAGAAAAAAAGTCAATTTCATTGCTTTTCAATTACAAGCCCATACTCTATAGACAAACGTATTGTGACACTTACATTAGCTTTGATGACATCAGGCTTTACCATGGAGTTGGTGCCTGTTTTGCTGCTATAACTTCGGAGTGTATCTGCTGGAATTTTTGCCCAAACCCAAACTCATCCATCAAAATGGCAGATAGAAAAGACCGATGTGTCACTCCAAAGAACACGTTTCCATTGCTCCAGAGTCCAGTGGCAGCACACCAATCTGATGCTTGGCATTGTGCTTGGTGATACACTCCCATGGGTAGTTAAAGAAAAAGTGTTATCAAAAAATGACCTATTGTTTAACTCAGGACTCTGAGGTGTTCAATGTACTTTTTTTTGTTAAGACAATGTTTTTTTTCCATATCTCAACCTTTATTAAAAAGGTTGCCCGGGCATAGTAACTAACTGTGGCTAGATATAACAAATTATAATAATTATCCTCCATCCCATAGTCCAGTGCCTATATACCCATCACACATCCTACATCCCATAGTACAGCGCCCATATACCCATCATACATATCCTCCATCCCATAGTCCAGTGCCCATATACCATCACACATCCTCCATCCCATAGTCCAGTGCCCATATACCCATCATACATCCTCCATCCCATAGTCCAGTGCCCATATACCATCATATATTTCCTCCATCCCATAGTCCTGTGCCCATATACCCATCATACACATCCTCCATCTCATAGTCCCGTGCCCATATACTCATTTTTCACATCCTCCATCCCATAGTCCAGTGCCCATATACCCATCATACATATCCTCCATCCCATAGTCCAGTGCCCATATACCCATCATACATATCCTCCATCCCATAGTCCAGTGCCCATATACTCATCACACATCCTCCATCCCATAGTCCAGTGCCCATATACCCATCATACACATCCTCCATCTCATAGTCCCGTGCCCATATACTCATTTTTCACATCCTCCATCAAATAGTCCAGTGCCCATAAACCCATCATACATCCTCCATCCCATAGTCCAGTGCCCATATACCCATCATACATATCCTCCATCCCATAGTCCAGTGCCCAAATACTCATCACACATCCTCCATCCCATAGTCAAGTGCCCATATACCCATCACACATCCTCCATCCCATAGTCCAGTACCCATATACCCATCATACATATTCTCTATCCCATAGTCCAATGCTCATATACCCATCACACATCCTCCATCCCATAGTCCAGTGCCCATATACCCATCATACATATCCTCCATCCCATAGTCCAGGGCCTATATACCCATCATACATATCCTCCATCCCATAGTCCAGTGCCCATATACCATCACACATCCTCCATCCCATAGTCCTGAGCCCATATACCCATCATACATATCCTCCATCCCATAGTCCAGTGCCTATATACCCATCATAATATCCTCCATCCCATAGTCCAGTGCCCATATACCATCACGCATCCTCCATCCCATAGTCCAGTGCCCATATACCCATCATACTGTACATATCCTCCATCCCATAGTCCAGTGCCTATATACCCATCACACATATTCTCCATCCCATAGTCCAGTGCCCATATACCCATCATACATATCTGCCATCCCATAGTCTCGTGCACATATACCATCACACATCCTCCATCCCATAGTACCGTGTCCATATACCCATCATACATATCCTCCATCCCATAGTCCAGTACCCATATACCATCACACATCCTCCATCCCATAGTCCTGAGCCCATATATCCATCATACATATCCTCCATCCCATAGTCCAGTGCCTATATACCCATCATAATATCCTCCATCCCATAGTCCAGTGCCCATATACCATCACGCATCCTCCATCCCATAGTCCAGTGCCCATATACCCATCATACATATCCTCCATCCCATAGTCCAGTGCCTATATACCCATCACACATATCCTCCATCCCATATTCCAGTGCCCATATACACATCATACATATCTGCCATCCCATAGTCTCGTGCCCATATACCCATCACACATCCTCCATCCCATAGTCCCGTGCCCATATACCCATCACACATCCTCCATCCCATAGTCCCAAGCTGGGTGGTGCTGAGCAGGGAGTTCCTGGTGATGTGCTGTTATGTAACCTGACAGTGTGGTTCTGTGTGCAGCCGCTGATGATGTGATTTTCTACGCTAGTAACACTAGAGCCTGACAGTAATAGAGGAGGGGGTGATTCATTTCTGTCATGTGCTCTCTGCTCCTTTCTGGGGGCAGACAATGGCTGGGACCTTATGTTCCCGTGCATGCTAGATTTCTCCCACCAGGTCAGTCTGCTGAGGTGTTGTGGAGTGGGAAAACTGTTACTCATAGCAACCAATCACAGCTCAGCTTCTTTTAAATAGCTCTGGTGAAATGAAAGATGCTTAGTGATTGGGTGGGGCTATGTGGAGTGGGCGTGGCTGATACACACACACACATACACAGATACATACACTCATTTTTATATATGAGAAAAGAAGGAAACACCAAAGACGTCCAATATTTTCAAAATACCAAGAATTTTTTATTAGAAATATAGAATAAAATCAGAAGGGTGGGAAACCAATAACAAAAAGGGGGCACAGCACAGGGGATAACAATGATTGCAAAACAAAAATGGGTAATGAGTTAGAAAATATGTGATTATATTATAGAACCAAAGTGGACCAAAGATACCATTTGTAAATACCACTATGCTATAATAGCAATCAATGAGAGGATATAACAATGTGCAAATATAATAAATAATATAATATGAGGTATCACATGTAAAAAGATAAAGTGCAAGTGCAAATACCAAAGTGAATATCGAAGGCTAATGGTCAATCAGCAACATAAAGTAGGTATACGGCCTAACCGAATAACCGTTGCTGTTTAAAGAGAACCAAAAAATAGCCAACAGAATTATATTACCTTATGCACATATGGCAGGAGTCCCAGGATGCGCCCCAACCCCGACGCGTGTTTCGGGGTCTGCCTTTGTCAGATGAAGATGATATCATATTTTCAAATATAGGTTTATGTATGTATATATATATTATATATATATATATATATATATATATAAATATTCTTGTTTTTCCAGTTTTGCCTTTCACATTCACATTCACTGATGCCGAGATGTAATTATTACTTTGCATAGTCTGTGAATCAACACTAAAGTTCATTGCAAATAGAAATAGAATTATTGAGAAAATGGAAAGCTCAGTAGGTATTTTCAGAGCCCAATATCCCATTATTGTGGTTTTGTTTGCCTACAAGCACAGTTTGATGACGCAGTGCACAGTTTTTCCATTGTTTCTGCATTTTTCGGAGGCTGTGTATTCTGATTTATAAATTAATCCATTTAAAATAACAGCTTTTGTTCAGAGTTGGGAGCTTGGGAATTGACAATTTTGCACAGTGTGTCACACACGGAGCTTGTAACTTACACAATAGTAATAAAATGAACATAGAAGTGTGCAGGTATAGGAGTGATAAGAAGCATATACAGGTCCTTCTCAAAAAATTAGCATATAGTGCTAAATTTCATTATTTTCCATAATGTAATGATTACAATTAAACTTTCATATATTTTAGATTCATTACACACCAACTGAAATTTGTCAGGTCTTTTATTGTTTTAATACTGATGATTTTGGCATACAACTCCTGATAACCCAAAAAACCTGTCTCAAAAAATTAGCATATCAAGAAAAGGTTCTCTAAATGACCTATTACCCTAATCTTCTGAATCAACTAATTAACTCTAAACACATGCAAAAGATTCCTGAGGCTTTTAAAAACTCCCTGCCTGGTTCATTACTCAAAACCCCCATCATGGGTAAGACTAGCGACCTGACTGATGTCAAGAAGGCCATCATTGACACCCTCAAGCAAGAGGGTAAGACCCAGAAAGAAATTTCTCAACAAATAGGCTGTTCCCAGAGTGCTGTATCAAGGCACCTCAATGGGAAGTCTGTTGGAAGGAAACAATGTGGCAGAAAACACTGTACAACGAGAAGAGGTGACCGGACCCTGAGGAAGATTGTGGAGAAGGACCGATTCCAGACCTTGGGGGACCTGAGGAAGCAGTGGACTGAGTCTGGTGTAGAAACATCCAGAGCCACCGTGCACAGGCGTGTGCAGGAAATGGGCTACAGGTGCCGCATTCCCCAGGTAAAGCCACTTTTGAACCATAAACAGCGGCAGAAGCGCCTGACCTGGGCTACAGAGAAGCAGCACTGGACTGTTGCTAAGTGGTCCCAAGTGCTTTTTTCTGATGAAAGCAAATTTTGCATGTCATTCGGAAATCAAGGTGCCAGAGTCTGGAGGAAGACTGGGGAGAAGGAAATGCCAAAATGCCTGAAGTCCAGTGTCAAGTACCCACAGTCAGTGATGGTGTGGGGTGCCATGTCAGCTGCTGGTGTTGGTCCACTGTGTTTCATCAAGGGCAGGGTCAATGCAGCTAGCTATCAGGAGATTTTGGAGCACTTCATGCTTCCATCGGCTGAAATGCTTTATGGAGATGAAGATTTCATTTTTCAGCACGACCTGGCACCTGCTCACAGTGCCAAAACCACTGGTAAATGGTTTACTGACCATGGTATTACTGTGCTCAATTGGCCTGCCAACTCTCCTGACCTGAACCACATAGAGAATCTGTGGGATATTGTGAAGAGAAAGTTGAGAGACGCAAGACCCAACACTCTGGATGAGCTTAAGGCCGCTATCGAAGCATCCTGGGCCTCCATAACACCTCAGCAGTGTCACAGGCTGATTGCCTCCATGCCACGCCGCATTGAAGCAGTCATTTCTGCAAAAGGATTCCCGATCAAGTATTGAGTGCATAACTGAACTTTATTATTTGAAGGTTTTTTTGTTTGTTTTTAAAAAACACTTTTATTTTATTGGACGGTTGAAATATGTTAATTTTTTGAGACAGGTTTTTTGGATTATCAGGAGTTGTATGCCAAAATCATCAGTATTAAAACAATAAAAGACCTGACAAATTTCAGTTGGTGTGTAATGAATCTAAAATATATGAAAGTTTAATTGTAATCATTACATTATGGAAAATAATGAAATTTAGCACTATATGCTAATTTTTTGAGAAGGACCTGTAATAACATACTTCTCACATTATGCCCACACGTCACAGCGTCCTCATTTAGTCTTTATTTGCTGCAGTCCACATCACCAGGTCATATGTTACCAGTCATATTTATGTTCTTTGTCCCTATACACATGTGCACATTTACACTCATGTACATCTCAGAACAGAAATACAGGTGCTTCTCACAAAATTAGAATATCGTTAAAAAGTTAATTTATTTCAGTTCTTCAATACAAAAAGTGAAGCTCATATATTATATAGAGTCATTACAAACAGAGTGATCTATTTCACGCTTTTATTTCTGTTAATGTTGATGATTATGGCTTACAGTCAATTAAAACCCAAAAGTCATTATCTCAGTAAATTAGAATACTTTATAACATGAGATTGAAAAAATGATTTTAAAATCTGAAATGTAGGCCTATGGAAATGTATGTTCAGTAAATGCACTCATTACTGGTCGAGGCTCCTTTTCTGTCAATTACTGCATAGATGCGGCGTGGCATGGAGGCGATCAGCCTGTGGCACTGCTGAGGTGTTATGGAAGCCCAGGTTGCTTTGATAGCAGCCTTCAGCTCGTCTGCATTGTTGGGTCTTGTGTCTCTCATCTTCTACTTGACAATACCCCATAGATTCTGTATGGGGTTAAAGTCAGGCGAGTTGCTAGCCAATCAAGCACAGTGATACTGTTGTTTTTAAACCAGGTATTGGTACTTTTGGCAGTGTGGACAGGTGCCAAGTCCTGTTGAAGAATGAAATTTCCTTTTCCAAAAAGCTTGTCGCCGGAGGGGAGCATGAAGTGATCTAAAATTTCCTGGTAGACGGCTGCGCTGACTTTGGTCTTGATAAAACACAATGGACCTACACCAGCAGATGACATGGCTCCCTAAACCATCATTGATTGTAGAAGCAGCTTGGATTGTGGCCTCTCCACTCTTCCTCCAGACTCTGGGATCTTGATTTCCAAATGAAATGCAAAATTTATTTTCATCTGAAAACAACACCTTGGACCACTGACAACAGTCCAGTTCTTTTTCTCCTTGGCCCAGGTAAGACGCTTCTGGTGTTGTCTATTGGTCATGAGTGGCTGACACAAGGAATGCGACACTTGTAGCCCATGTCCTGGACACGTCTGTGTGTGGTGGCTCTTGAAGCAATGACTTCAGCAGCAGCCCACTCCTTGTGAATCTCCCCCAAATTTTTGAATGGCTTTTCTTAACAATCCATTCAAGGCTGTAGTTATCGCGGTTGCTTTTGTACCTTTTTCTACCACACTTTTTCCTTTCACTCAACTTTCCATTAATATGCTTGGATACAGCACTCTGTGAACAGCCAGCTTCTTTATCAATGACCTTTGCGGCTTACCCTCCTTGTGGAGTGTGTCAATGACTGCCTTCTGGACATCTGTCAAGTCAGCAGTCTTCCCCATGATTGTAGAGGCTACTGATTCAGACTAAGGGACCCTTTTAAACTCTTAGGAAGCCTCTTGCAGGTGTTTTTGTTAATTATTATAATTTAGTGAGATAATGACTTTTGGGTTTTTGATGATTCGTTAATCATCAACATTAACAGAAATAAACACTTGAAATAGATCACTCTGTAATTACTCTACTGTATATAATATTTGAGTTTCACTTTTTGTATTGAAGAACTGAAATAAATTTACTTTTTGATGATATTCTAATTTGTGAGAAGCCCCTGTATCTGTACATAAAGTTCCATATTGATGTGACTAGGCGTAGGGTGGGGTGTATAACGCTACAAGGTAACTCTGATGAGGGTTTACCACCCTTTATAAAATATTGATCAAACATGTTGAAATCTGATCCTTCTTTCCCCAACATCTGCCTTCGGGATAAAGGTGGGACACTCTCATACAGTCAGGTTAGTACAGTAACTTTGCCTCTGTATAGTCTCTCTCTAATATATGGTTGTACTGTGGAAGCATCCAAGTTAATGTAAAGCACAAGATATGACAAAAATGTGAAGGAGAAAACAAAAAAAGAACAAAAAATTAAAGAGCATAAACCAAGGTAACCAAAGTTATTGTAGAAGTGATCTCTTACCTGATAATGAGTGACATCATGACATGTAAATGTATTGTTCCATATTCAAGAGAATATGTAATCAAAAAATTGTATTTACCTGCAGCCATAGTGCTAGTCTGCAGGTAAATGCCAATTTAAATATTTGTAGCTTTCTAATTAGTTGTGCAACTTTGGGAGAAAATGAGGTTTTATTCTACCTGAAGCCGCTCACATCCCATCATCTCCCACTACATAGTGAGTGCGTTGTAGTCATGTCCACCACTGACATCCTGCGCTGCACACAAGCCACAGAGCTGGATGTCAGGCACGGCGTAGTTAGCATTATTATAGCGGACCACTCTTTGTTCTGAGCTCTAGTTGTTCACTGACATGGCGGCTGTAAGGAGAATGTAACTTTATTTTGTAGAGTCTGCATAAACAGCTAATTTAAAAAAAAAAATAATTAACATGCTTTTGTGTTGATCCATTGGATTTATTCACATGTTTGACTTTGTGACGTAAAGAACAAACTATAAAAGAGCTACCTAACTGAAAAATTTGTAGGTAGATCCCCGCATTTTACAGGAGGGTGTTTATTCGTTTTGTTATCCAAGTTTCAGTTCAAAATATCACAAACAGCTTGGATAGGTTTTAATTTTGGTTTGGTCTTTTCTTTTTCAGAACACCTTCACAGAGAGACATATGATATGAGTTATATCACTATTCTGTCATTTACATGACCGCATCATCAGTTCAGAAGACAAGATCGCTAAGAAAATTCAAATAAAGTGCCTCAGTGCTTACCCATAAATGTGCAATACAGCGCCCAAGTGCCGAGGGTCCAAACGTTACCCCTGACACGCGTTTCTCGTGAGCTTTATCGAAGGGTGATGCGGTTATGATTAATTAGCACTGGTCTTTTTTTCTTGGATTTTTGTGGCACTTTTATTATATAATTATAGGCACATATATATATATATAATGTTTTTGCACGTGGCAGCCTATGTATATAATTGATTTTGTTCACACTCATAAGTTTTTGTACTTGCGGCATCACTTATGGTATAAATATATATATATATATATTTTTTTGGTTATTTGGTTATATAAGGAGACAATGATTGGTATATATACAGTGTTTCTCTATGCCCTGGGCCCATGTAATAACCCATAATTGGTAGGGTTACATTTTATGAATTCTTTGTTATTTGTCTTTTTAACATATATTTGGATTGTATACAATAAAGCTTATTTTTATATAATTCTATTTGTATAAAACTCCTTTTTTGTGGTTTTTGAATTTTCAGATGTAGACCTTAGCCTAGGTGAATGTGAGTGGAGATGTTATTCCTAGTATTTGGTATTGATATTGATTGTGTGAATGTTATGTGAATGTTATACGGTATATTATCTGTAGATTATTTTTAATAAAATGGTGGTGCGTCTTACAGTCTGCTTTTAGGGTAGAATAGATAATGATCCTAAACACACGTCAAAATCCAAAATAGACAACCTGAAAAGGCACAAGCTGAAGGTTTTATTATGGCCCTCACAGTTCCCTGATCTGAACATGATTGAAAAGACAACCCAGGAATCTCACAGAACTGGAAGTATTTTCCAAGTAAGAATTGATGAAAATCCCTCAAACAAGAACTGAAAGACTCTTGTCTGGCTACATGGTGTACAATAATAATAAATTATATTGTGGTACCGTGTTAGCCAGAAAAAGCTAGCGAACATATAATTTTCTGGTTAGCCAATAAAGGTATCACCTTAAGAATGCTCTTGTCATAATTGGACGGAATTGTCTGGCTACAAAAAGTGTTTACAAGGTGTGATACTTGCAAAAGGAGGTGCTACTAGGTACTAACCATGCAGAGTGCCCAAACCTTTGCATCGGCCCATTTTCCCTTTTGTAATTTTTAAAATGTAAGAAATTATAATATATATATATTGCTTATATACTGTAATATATATATAACTTGCTTAACTGTTCGCAATAACAGTAATTTTGTCCAGGCGTGCTCAAACTTTTGCATGCCACTGTAATGACAGTTGCTGTTACATACACATCTGCAAATGTCCTCAATCCATGAGAAAAACTTTTCTCTAAATTGAAGGTAGAGATAAATTGTACATACTCACTATTGTACATGTGTAATTAGATATGGCTATATAATACGTTGTGACTTGTGACTACCGTATATACTCGGGTATAAGCCTAGATTTTCAGCACATATTTTATGCTAAAAAACACCCCCTTCGGCTTATACACGAATCATTGTCCAGAAAGCCGGCGGGAGAGCGGGAGCGGTGGAGCAGCATCAGGAGCCGGCGGCTGTGGCACAGTGACAGCTGCAGCCGCTGGCTAACAGTAGACATCATACTCACCCTCCTCCTGCCATCGCTGTATCTCCGTCGCTGAATCTCCATCCCTGCATCTCTGTCCGGGCACCGGCAATGCTTCCTATGTTGAGCGGTCACGTGGTACCGCTCATTAAGGTAATGAATATGCACGCGTCTCCATTCACATAGGCATGGAGCACATATTCATTACCTTAATGAGCAGTACCACGTGACCGCTCAGCACAGGAGAGCTGCCGCGCCGGGACAACGGAAATGCAGCGACGGCGCAAGGAGGGTGAGTAGGACGGGGATGTGTGAGCCATGCGGGATCGTGGAGCCATGTGGGATCGGGGTGCCATGCATACAACAGGGGAAGCCACACATACAAGGACAAAACGGGGGAGCTACATACCAGGACAGGACGGTCAAGCCACATACTAGGACAAAACGGGGGAGCCACCTTCCAGGACAGGACGGTGGAGCCACATACCAGGACAGGACGGGGGAACCACATACCAGGACAGGATGGGGGAGCCACACTTACCAGGACAGGGATTAGGGAACAATGCATACCCGGCTTATAATCAAGTCAATAAGCATACCCAGTTTTCTGTGGCAAAATTAGGTGCCTTGACTTATACTCGGGTCGGCTTATACTCGAGTATATATGGTAATTATAATAGCTGCATCTACTGATAATTATTTTGCTTATATTACAGCTAAATCCTGTTAGTTCACTGTCATAAAGCTGTTGTGAATTTGCACCATGTGTAAGGCTAGGAACCCACTGTGAATATGGAATATCAGGTGCATATGCTCAGGTGGCATAAGATCTACAGTGGCCACAGTCAGGATAGACGCCTATTAGAAATGGGAAGATCCATCTTCGTAGGATCAGTTTTGAGTTGAATTTCATGAAATTTGCAGTTACTTTGAGTATCGATTCTCAAGTGTCTTATAAAAAACAAAACATATGCCTGGCACTAACTCTACACACTGCTGTAGCATCAGAGAGTGGGTTAATGATATTTTGCATGGCCGCATGGGGAACACATGCAGCTGTTCATTTTATAGGGAGCTGTTTTCTGCTTACTATACAGTTAAAAAGGCTCAAGTGTTTTTATATTTGCAGAAGAGGGGTCCTGCCTATTTTGCTCTCAGTTCTTTGTCTGAGATCACATGGAAGGAGATTTCTTTTTAGATCTGTGCACTACCTTTGGGGTAGTGTGGTCCAGAGCCATGGTGCCTTGCTTTGCAGTTTGACTTCTTTGGGACACCTGGCTCTCCCTGCTGATGTGATGTCGCTGCACCTCGCTAATCCTGATAGGTTTGGGCACAACTGAGAGGTCACTGTGATGTGGCAATCGCCTTTTACAGTCCAAATGGGTGGTGAAAAAACCCTGAAAAAACACAGGTATCAGGTTTGCATCCGCTTTTGTTCTTTTTCTGAGAATCAAACATAGCATATCACAACACGACCTATACGATGCCTGGAGACCTGTCTATGTTATTATTATTATTATTATTTTGTTGCTCCTGCGCAGAGTAATAACGATCATAGAAGTAAGTGTACGGCAGTTGTGTTTTGAGTGACTAAGGCATTGGTTTATACATTTTTGAGGGATTCTATATTTCATTGTCTCAGCTACATAATTTGGCAAAATAATGAATGAATGAATATTTTATTTAACCCCTGCGTCACGTCATTTTCGTAGAATCTAGCACCCCCATCTCTTACCTCTGCGTCTGTCATACTAGTGACTGTAGAAGGCAAGCATGTCACTAGCATCTGCCTATCATTCATTTACTAATCATTCCCCGCAGATAGGAGATAATATAACAAATCCGACAGTTCATGACCATCACAGAACTGAAATCAAATCTGTAAAATGTTCGCTACAGATGTGTTTTCAATGGCAGATGAAAACTCCCTCTAGTGTCCTGTTATATAAATGTATTACATTCCTTTCTAGAACAGCAAAGTGTGTCACCGGGTCACAGTCACCCCAGCGCCACCATATGTTGCACCTAGGTGACGCCGATAAGATTATTTATTTATGCCAATGCCGGGTTTGTTCATCCTTTTAGGACATGGCTCAGAACTGAGAAGCATCAGGTTGTGATCAGTAATGGTACCCGCTAACATGAAGGCTATTTTTTTTTGTGGATTTTAAATTTAGCAATTTTAGGAATAGTGCATTTTATTGTAATCACAATTCTGCATCTGATTTGCTTTTTTACCTTGTTATTCTGATACAGTATAATAAATATTTGTGAATATTCTATTATCTTTGGGATGACAAGTCATAAAATGCTGAAAAAAATGGACTATAGATGACATAGGTTGGTTCATAGGCTCACACAGTCTGCCTTCACCACATAGATACATGGGTTCCACTTGGGTCCTGTATCCCAAAGGGTAAGAAAAGGCCCTTGTTTCCCATGAAGAGACTGGGATTGTGAATGACTTGTGACATCTCAGGTGACCTGTTACTTATTTTGCACTAGGATCCAGAAAATTTCAGTTATGCCTCTGAGGGACAATAATCCTAAAAATTGTATTTTCTCAGAATGCTGTGCAGTTATTTCCAAACTTTAAGCTGACATTTCAGAGTGACTATGGTCACCGCTCCAGCATTTTTCAGCCCTGGAGTGGTGCTTCTAATCTAAGTTCCCTGTCCCTAGTAATATGCTTAGCAGGTGCTGTCTTCAGCATTTCCCAGTGCCACTCCGGTCCTCCACAACCGTCTCGTGGCCTCAAATTTTGACTGACCGGAAGTCAGAGGTAACGGTCATAAGCTTTCATTATAAATCTGAGAGGCTTGTTCTGAACTCGTTCTGGCTCTCATAGACTTCTGGATCTCCCAGCAAACACTGGAGCGATCCAACAGGTCACAAACCGATAAGACTGGTGCCGGGAACAGAAGAAGACGGCGGCTGGTAAGTGTATTACTAGGGGCAGGGAACTTAGATTAATGGCACCACTCCAGCACTGCAGTAAAAAAAATACTGTAGTGGTGCTTTAAAAGTATTTAGGATAGGTCATCAATATCAGATTGGTGAGGGGTTTGATACTTGGCACCCCCACCAATCAACTGTATACAGCTCCTGCATGGACGGATGTAAACAATGTATGGAAACAGCATAGTACAGCTCTGTACACTGTGATTTGGCCAATTTTCAGTGCTATAATTTGGCTCCTATTCAAGTTCAAGCTCCCATTCATCCTTGTAATATCAGTCTCCAACCCCCTCTCTTCTCTTCTGTACCCTAATATAAGCTTAAACTTGATTTCCATTGATGAGCCCCTTCTTCCCAGTTAAATAACTTTTTGTTTTTCCATCAATATAGCCATATGAGGGCTTTTTTGCAGGACAAATTGTACTTTTGAATGACACAATTGATTTTGCCATATAGTGTGCTGAAAAATGGGAAGAAAATTCCAAGCGGAGTGAAATTACAAAAAAGTGTAATTCCACAATTGTTTTTTTAGCTTTTTTATTTACCATGTTCCCTGAATGCTAAAACTGCCAAGGCAGTATGATTCCCAAGGTCAGAATGAATATGCAGATATGACATAAAACATGTATAGATTATTTTTTATTTATGTGGTGAAAAAAAAATACAAAGCTTGTAAGAAAAAATAGTTGCCATTTTCTGACACCCGTAGCGTCTCATTTTTCGGGATATGGGGCTGTGTGAGGGCTAATTTTTTGTGTGCCGAGCTGACGTTTTTATTGATATTATTTTAGGATAGATATGATGTTTTGATAACCTGTTATTGCATTTTATTGCAATGTTGCGACAACAAAAAAAAACGTAATTCCGGCTTTTTGATTTTTTTCTTGTTACGCCGTTTACTGATTGGATTAATTTACTTTATATTTTGATAGATCTGGCGTTTCTGAGCTCAGCAATACCAAATATGTGTATTTTTAATTTTTTTTATTGCTTTATTTTGAATGGGGTAAAAGGGGGGGTGATTTGAAAATTTATGAGTTTAAAATTTTTTTATATTGTTTAAAACATTTTTTTTAACTTTTCATTTGCTTCAGTAGTCCTCTTAGGAGACTTGAAACTGTGATCATTCAATCACCTGTTCTACACATAGCAGGGCTTCAGCACTGCTTTGTGTAACAAAAATCATCATCCTATGAATGCCGGCCTAGGAGATTTACAATGACAGGCACGGGGTATTTAAAGACTCCTCCGGCTGTTATGACAACCCATCGGTGCCCGACAGTCACATGACAGGGGGGTTGATGGGCGTGACTTATGACGTGTTTCTGGATTGTGCAGGGAAAGATGCGGGCTCAGAGCCAGAGCCTGCATCAAATGAGGGAGACAACTTTGGAAGTATGTAAGTCCAAGGTCATAAAGGGGGTTAATGAGAACACCTATATATGCTAGCCCTCAGTCTGAAAGCACTACTGCAGATGAAAGGTTCAAGGTCTGTGAATAGGTTTAGGTGCTTCATCGAGCCCAGCAGCCCTTCTGGTTTTGAAAGGTTTTTTACCACTGGCGAGATGTTAACAGAACACCACTGGTCCGTCACATTGTTACACCACTCCCAGGTACTGCCCATCAGCTCCATTCATTGAATTAGCAGTTTCACTACTGGACAGATATTAACAGAACACCACTGCTATTACCTAGGAGATGCCAGTGTGACGGAGCAATGATGTTCTGATCTGCAGACTGTGTATATTCAGCCGCTAACACAGCTGCTAGTAGATGAACGGTGGGGGATCCAGGAGTTGGACCTCAACAGTATGCAGTACACATGATCTATCCTAAAGACAGGTAACCTATATCAGTCAAGTGAAAAAAAACTAAAATCAAAGTGAGTCCAAACTCACAAATCCACACCAATATTATCTTCTGACATGTCTCCCACTATAAGACCCCACAATATGATATTAGAATAAATTTCTCCTTTAAGGCCTCATACTCACTGGCTGGAAAAAAATCAGTCCGTTTTTGCAGGAAAAAAACGGTACATTTGTTGTAAAAAGGCATGCGATTTTGATGCGATTTTAAATCGCACCATGCGTTTTCTGTCAGTTTTCCATCAGATTTCCATCTGTATGCAATGCGATTTTAACATGAAGTTTTACATAGAGCAGTTATCTCTATGTAAAAAGTCATGTAAAAATCACATTGTAACAAAAAAATTTACACAAAAAGCAAATAATTATATATATAATATATATATATATATATATACATCTAATATATATATATATATATAATATATATATAGGTCATACACTTCTACATAGTATAATAGCCGCTAATTCATCCCTGGCTATACTGTAAAATCACACTGACAGCTTTAATAAAGAATAGAAAGAATAGATATACACACATAGAATACATATATATATATATATATATATATATATATATATATGTAATTGTGACATATATATATATACATATATTTATAGTTCCTAGACTTCTACATACTGTAATAGCCGCTAATTCAATTGCCGGCTTTTGTGAAATCACAGAAGTCGACATGAAATGATACATTGTTTCCACACAGTTAACCATGTCATTTCCTGTATTTTTATATATGGTTTGAACTTACAATTACATGAGTGTATTTGTACAAAATTTCAGACATGTAGGGGTTAATTAAAGGTGTAAATTAGTTGAAAAAAAATGCGTGGGCTCCCGCTGTATTTTCTCCACCAGACAGACAAAGCAAGCAAGTGGGGGCAGATAATAATAGCCTAGGGAGGGTACATTTTTTTTGTGCCCCCCCTGGCTACTAACATCTGCCCCCAGACACCCCAGAAAGGGCAAATCTATAATTAGATTCGCCCTTTCTGGCACTTTGCCCGTCTATTCCCATTGCCCTGTAGCGGTGGCGAATGGGTTAATAAGGGGTTAATGTCACCTTGCTATTGAAAGGTGACCTTAAGCCATGTTAATAATTGAGAGCTGTCAATTAGACAACTATCAATTATTAATCCTATTGAAGTAAATAAAAAAACACAAACACACTTTAAGAATAAATAATTTTAATGAAATCAAAACACATATTTTTGACCATCTTTTATTTAACTCTTAATCCGTTCGAAGCCCTTGTTCTTCTAAAATAAATATAAAATAATAAAACAACATTATTCTTACCTATCTGGCGATCTGTCACGTCCCACAATGTAATCCTTCACAAAGAGTTAACTAGCAATCAGATAAGCAGCGCAAGTAATCCTGCGTGCTCATCTGATAGCTCCTGAATGAATGAGCTTATCTCCTGCCGACAGGAGAGGATGTGATTAATGAATGAAGCTTAATTGATTGTATCCCACTTTCACGTTAGGTCAGGTCACTCAAGTGAAAGTGGCAATAAATCAATTAAGCTCCATTCATGAATCTATTCCTCTCCTTTCGCTGGGAGAGGAAGTTATTCATTCATGGGAATACAGCTCGGAGACAGCATTTAGCTCTCTGCAAGCTGTAACCTGTTAACCCTTTCTGATGGATTACACCGTGGGACCTGACTGTACATCGGATTGGTAAGAATAATTTTGCTTTTTTATTTTATTTTTATTACAGGAAATGGTTTTAGCAGGAAAATAAAATATGGTCAAAAACTGTGTGATATTTCATTAAACTTATTTTTTATTAAACTGTGTGTGTTTGATTTTTCTATCATACAATAGGATTAATAATTGATAGTTGTCTAATTGACAGCTCTCAATTATTAACATGGCTTAAGGTCACCTTTCAATAGCAAGGTGACATTAACCCCTTATTAACCCATTCGCCACCGCTACAGGGCAATGGGAATAGACGGGCAATGTGCCAGAAAGGGCGAATCTAATTATAGATTTGCCCTTTCTGGGGTGTCTGGGGGCAGATGTTAGTAGCCAGGGGGGCACAAAAAAATGTACCCTCCCTAGGCTATTATTATCTGCCCCCACTCGCTTGCTTTGTCTGTCTGGTGGAGAAAATACAGCGGGAGCCCACACATTTTTTTTCAACGAATTTACACCTTTAATTAACCCCTACATGTCTGAAATTTTGTACAAATACACTCATGTAATTGTAAGTTCAAACCATATATCAAAATACAGGAAATGACATGGTTAACTGTGTGGAAACAATGTATCATTTCATGTCGGCTTCTGTGATTTCACAAAAGCCGGCAATTGAATTAGCGGCTATTACAGTATGTAGAAGTGTAAGAACTATAAATATATATATATGTATGTGTTACAATGACATGTATATATATATATATATATATATATATATATGTATTCTATGTGTATGTATCTAGTGTTTTGTGAGCTGTCAGTGTGATTTTACAGTAGCCGGGATGAATTACCGGCTTTTCAAAGGAGACTGGTGCATATAAATCGGACAGCACGTGCATGGTGCGAGTGCTGTTCGTTTTTTAATCGCACCCATTGACTTGCATTGGCGATTTTCATCCCAAAATCGCATCAAATCGCAGCATGCTGCGATTTTTTTCTCACAACAATATCTGATGAGAAAAAAATCGCAAATGAGAATTCACCCATTGACTAACATTGGTCAGATTTGCATCCGATTTTTTTTTCCTCTGATTATCATCCGTTTTCGGCGCCAGTGAGTATGAGGCCTAAGGCTGAATTTCTGAACATGGAAAATTCATTTTGCAGCAGAAAAGATAAGTTGAAACAAAGGATAACAAAGGTTATTGTTGATTTTCTGCCACCTCCTTGTGGCTGATACAGATACTGGTGATGAATGGTAGGAAGTATTTGGTATCTTTTGTCAACAATGCAAAGTCATTATTCATTAACGCCACTCCCAACCTGTTAAAGACGAAAAAACAGGGTTTATTTTAGTTTAAGGACTTACTATTATTTACAGCAAAACTTATAGAGGTAAAAAATACAGCCTGTTATAAATGGAGTTCTATAGCTTTCACCAAGGTCGGATTGACCCACAAAATTATCAATCCTATGGTGGTCCAGGGTCTAACACATTAATGTAATTTTAATAGAATCATTTTTAGAAACTTTTTAATAGCGTAGAATGATTGGCTAAAATTTACCACTTTTTGATATTTTTTAAAATGTAGAGGCTGAAATTAGGTTACTGAGTTATTGAGTTGTAATGATTAGTCATTGCTTGTTTTCCTCTTTTTGTTTTTCTTTTACCTATTTAGGTGCTGTTTGGTGTGTGTTTTATTTCATTTATACAATCCCATTTCTTCCGTAAAAAAGATTATTTACTTGTTCTGTGCACTATAACATATATACATATATCTTGTACTGACATGCCCATGGTCCCTTTGTAAAATTGCCATTTTTTTGCCCTAAAATATCATCCAGGTGAAGGGTGGCACAAAACTGGTATGTGTAATTGCACAATAACATGAGTAATAAAGTGGGTAGGGTTTTGGGTGTGTTATTTTCCTCTAGGAGCTTCTGACAGTGTGAACCCACTCATACTTGCCTTTGTGGTCATGACGTTTTAGGAGGACAATAGCTGTTGCATGTTAAGGACTCAGACAAAATTTTTGTTACTTTATACGTGCCCCTTTTCAGGCCGTTCCCTTCATTAGCTTTTCTATGTATCTAAAATTGAAAAAGACATCTGGAAGCTTTGCTCTTTATGAGACTTTGGAGTTTTCAGGATATTTGGCCAGTATGCTAAAGATCAGCATTTTCCTCCTCTGATCTCTGCTTTTGTGCTCACAATGTCTTTTTTTAGGCATGCTGCAAATGTAGAGTTTTTCAAGCAGACGACACTTCTGGAAACGCCAATGCCTTTATTTTTTGTCCAGAATCCTCTTTTTTTAGCTTTTGTATGTTCATTTCCTCAGTGCTTTTTTCACCCTTTTGACCACCAATGGGGTTTTTGAGTATGTTTCCAAAACTTTTGGGGTTTTTTTTTTTTTTACTGGAGCTTTCCGAATTATTATTTTATAACTCTGTTCAACAAAGAAGAAATTGATAAGTCTGTGGTTCCACGGTCCGGAACCACAGCTCTTTGGACGGAGCGGAAATTCCGCTCCGTCCTAAGCCCCGCCCATTTTTTGACGCGCGCTCTTTCCGGATGTGTTCCGGACACCTCCGGAACACATCCGGAAAGAACGCAGGGCTGCATAGCCCAGTGTTATTTCCGTTGCGGCGATGCAGCGTCGCAACGGGCTAGGACATGCTGCGGTCTGAAAAGACGCGCCGCATGTCCGGATACGCAGGTCTTCCGCCTGCGTTTTTTACAGCATAGTGGAGACGGGATTTCTTGAAATCCCCTCCACTATGCTGTAACATCTGGACGCTGCGCGTTTGACGCTGCGCCAACGCACAGCGTCAAACACGCAGCATTTCCTGAAGCATTCCGGATCGTGGAAACTCACCCTAACACGTGTTCATACAAAAATGCTGATAAAATTCTCAAAAATACAACTAAATGTGTCCCAAACATCTTTGGAGCCTTCACATTGACATAAAAAGTATAATATATATACTTATAAAGTATGGAGCATCTTCAGAGCGCAAATCACCTGAAGAATGGTCAGCGCTAGTGATTAGTGATCGTGCTCGGATTAGGTATTATCTGACCACGCTTGTGTGCTAATGGAGTAGATGGATGCAGACAAGTGGAAAGAAGGAGTTCAGTGGAAAAGAAGCTTCATGTCAGTAAAAGTGCACATTTATCATAAACAATTAAATTACTCCATCCGCAGTGGTCAGGCCACACAAGCAGAGGTGATAGATGAACCTGTCAGTTTTCTAATTTTAGTAAATAACATGACATCAAAGACATTTCTCACATTTACTTTCCTGTCTATAACATAAATGGAGCCAAAAACTAATTGGTTTTATTTTAGTAAATGTTTGTACTTAATAAATACATTTAAATTTGACATGAAAAAAGCTTGTAATGTATGAAGTTCCAAGTACAGAGCAAATAATACTAATAAGGCTGAAATAGTAGAACACATTTACCTTACATGACCTTTGAGTTTTTCAGGCTTTACTCTTGCACACTGATATAAATGACACTCCACAATGCCCAACCCCTACAATAAATGAGTTTGACTGTATATCCTGTAATTCCAGTTTGAAGAGTGATTATCAGTGCAAACAAGAGCCCTTCAATTACAGAGACTCCTATTATTATACTGGAAATTCTATGTGTGTGTATTAGAACATATAGTGGATAATTGAGAGACAAAGAAATGAGGATTTGTCTCCCCCATATATAAAAATATGTATTTATAACACAACTTGAGAGTAAGTGTTGGCAGAGAACATTTTTTTCCCTATAAATCAAGATCGGGGGAAAGTCTGCTACAAGGGCGTGGTTGTTGAAGTGGGGAGAAAAATGAAGGTCCCTCTCCACTAAGTTTGAACCCACTAATACTTGCCTTTCTGGACATGACCTTTTGCATGTTGCAGCTAAAGTGCATCCAAAAATGGAGCTGAAATAACACCACAAAACTGATTAAATGCAGGTAAAAGCAGTTTAACGGTTCATGGCAATTTGGCAAACTTGCCTTTAGTATAACCAAACGGGGTTTATGCAGTAAAAAGACACCCTATATGTGCCACATGTGAGCAAAGCTTCATTCACACAACCATGTGGTACATCCTACTGCTGTCCGGATGTGTAAATGAAGCCTAACTCACATAGAGCTTCCAGACTGGCGAGTGCGCAGGTGGCAACATTCTCCGAGAGTCATGCTAACACCACTTTCAGTATTTGGTTGGTATTTTACTCAGGATTTGTAAGCCCAAACCAGCAGTGGGTGATAAATACAGAAGTGGTGACATGTTTCTATTATACTTTTCCTCTGATTGTTCCACTCCTGGTTTTGGCTTACAAACACTGATGTAAAATACTGACCAAATGCTAAATATGAAGTGGCTAATTTGTGGATTTGCCTTAATCCTATTCCTAACGTATTTAGGTGAAATGTTTCACAGATGGAGGGTCCTGAAGTCATTTCTCCATGGATGGTATAATTTCCCCTGAAGCAGAATGTCATCAGCGGCAGGCGCTGTGATCACTTTCCCTGAAATGAGACATCATGAAAGGCCAGCGATAGAAAGGGGGTGATGTTGTGAACGAGTTGGAGACGACTTCAAAGCTTAGGCTCCCTCTGGTGGTTGCTGAGGGTATTGAACCTATGTTGAACAGAAAAAATCCACCACCGGCAACTGAGTGGTTATCAGGTGGGACCGACTGGCCTGATATAAGTGAGCTGACCTCCCAGGGTCCTTGCCAGTGACCAATTGTTCTTCCTGGTCTAGGTGGGAATTCAGCTTGCTTTTCTGCTGTCTCCTGCTTACATTCAGTTAAGTCACTTTCAGTTTTTTTGTACTGTGGTTTGATTTTTCCTTGCTTTTTGCTGCATTGTTTTTTGTGTTCGGCCGGGTCCCCTTTGGGGGGCTTTGGCTGGTCTCCGTTCTCTTTTTGTATTTGTTCATTTGCTCAGTTCTTGTGATATTTTACTGCTGGATAGCTACATGTCCACACCAGGGATCTAATATAGGTGTTCAGTATTTTTGGATTCAGAAGTGTTGGAGTTTTTCCTAGGGTTTTTCTGGGTTGCAGACAGTATTCTCTCCTGTGCTGTCCTATCTAGACAGTTTTGGGCCCCAGCGTTTGCTCAATCTATTTTCTGTATGTATTCGTGTTTTCATCTTGTCTAACCGTCATTATTTGTTTGGGGCTTGCACGGCATTCCAGAGAACATTGTGTCTGACAGAGGAGTCCAGTTTGTTTCCAGATTTCGGAGGACATTTTGTTCCAAACTGGGAGTTCATCTGTCTTTTTCCTCTGCGTTCCACCCTCAGACCAATGGACAAACTGAGAGAACAAACCAGACCTTGGAGACTTATTTGAGATGTTTTGTGTCTGCTGATCAAGATGACTGGGTCTCTTTTTTGCTTTTGGCTGAATTTGCTTTGAATAATAGGGCTAGTTCTGCCACCTTGATGTCTCCATTTTTCTGCAATTTCGGGTTTCATCCTCGATTTTCTTAAGGGCAGGTGGAGGCTTCTGTCAGTCCTGGTGTTGACTCTATTGTGGAGAGAATGCAGCAGATTTGGGATCAAGTATTGGATAAGCTGTCTCTCTCTCAAGAGAAGGCCCAGCGGTTTGCCAACCAGCATAGGACTGATGGTCCTCGATTTAAAGTGGGTGACTTGGTTTGGTTGTCCTCAAAAAATATCCCTATGAGGGTCGCGTCTCCAAAATTTAAGCCAAGGTTCATTGGACCTTATAAGATCGTGGAAATTCTTAATTCCGTTTGCTTCTTCCAGGAACATTCAAGATTCAGAAGTGTTGGAGTTTTTCCTAGGGTTTTTCTGGGTTGCAGACAGTATTCTCTCCTGTGCTGTGCTATCTAGACAGTTTTGGGCCCCAGCGTTTGCTCAGTCTATTTCCTGTCTGTGTTCGTATTTTCATCTTGTGTAACCGCCTTTATTTGTTTGGGGGCTTCCTATTCTTTTGGGGTCTACTCCGGGGCAGTTAGCTTTCCTCTTTCCATCTTCAGGGATAAATATCTCTCTGGCTGTGACGAGGCGTCTAGGGCACCGAAGGAACGTCCCACGGCTGCTTCTAGTTGTGTGGTTAGTTTAGGGGTCTGCAACCTATTAGTTTCCAACCTTTCTGGTGTTTGGCTGCCTAAGCGTTTTTTTGCTCCTGCCTCCTCAGCTACCAAAACATAACAGGGTGAGTTACAGCAGCAATATGAGATGGTTCTGCTGTCACTCACCCTTTTATTGCAGTGCCCTGATCATGTCTCATTTCCTGGAAAGAGATGGTGTTGTCAGAAGCAGACGCTGTGGCAGAGCAGACCAAAGATGTGAGCGGCGGGCTCAGAAGAAGCAGGGTGGTGGCCACTGAAGTTGCAGACACTTCCCCAATACTCCCCTTCACTCTGAAATAGGACATCATCAGGGAATAGCGGTGACATAAGCTTTGGCAGATGACTGCACCATCACCACATAATGATGTCCTGTTTTGCAGTTTGGTGGATGTATTAAAAGCTGTGAAATGTCACAGGAAGTAAAGATACCAAAGAGACACTACAGGAGAGAAAAGCAGGAATAGTGTCTTATCCAATGATAATTTCAAGATATACAATCAAATTGCACTCTCCTGATGTTTCTTTACATTAAAGCATATAAACTCATCAGAGTTGACAGCTGTGGCAGATCCACAGGTCTAATCGACGACCGAATCACAGTATTAGAGTTGGAAAATTCATGGATATCATCCGCGTTACTGTACAAATAAAGGTCCAGGCATATAGAAGATAAGGAATGGTGTTATAGTCTCAAGGCGTTTTGAAGTCAATAGGACCCTCTTCCTCAGGAGATGCTATAATGTCTACAACTGTTTCAATAGATTCCACATTCAAATCTGGCACCAAAGAGAATCACATGTCCAACAGTGTCAAAGTTCATGAGGCTGACACATGATACAGCAAATGACATTACAGCTGTGCCATAAGATTTGGTTTAAAAAAGAAAAACTGATATTATATAATCATAACCATGTATTCTCGTTTATAGGTATATTTATACAGAGGAACAATTACAAATAAGAAATAAAAAGGAAAAAGACAGAAAAAGAAAAATTGAGGGCACGAACTCACTCAAAAAAAAATTTGAACAAGGACTTCATAGAACCATCAGTCTAATGAGCTAAAGTTCCAGATGACAGAAATGGTTAAAAAAAATATATATATATGAATTGAAGATATATGTACAAGGTTGTTATTATCACCATCTGAAAAAAGAAACAATTTATTATTTTTTTTAAATCACATGAATATGTAAATATTGAATAAAATTAATAAATTGAAAAATAAAAAAATAAATTTGTAAAGGATATGTGTAGTTATTTCATAAATCACAATTATAGATAAAAACGGGGTACAAGTCCTCCAGATATATATGTGTTTTTTGCTTCTAATATCTGTCAAAAAAGTGGATTCAAAAATCATTAAAGAACAAAAAAATATATATATATATTCAAGGGAAAGCATTATATCTCAATCATACTGTATGTTTCAGGGCTAATAGGTTTATAAAGGAAAACCCGTAGTAAAACATTTATTAATTAATTTCATGATACTATTTCTATTTGATGGTCTTATTAAAAAATTAAAAAATTGCCTGGTTACTAGCAAGCCATAAAAACACAAAAAACCACCATCAGTTACAGGAGAGAGGACCAGGGAAGAGCGCCAGGAAAGAACGCAACCACACACGAGACGGGGCACAGATACACATGTTCACAGTCAACCTTTTGTCTCTAATAACTGTCAAAAGGTGGGATCAAAATTCTTTGGATAGGAAATAAAAATTCATTCAAGGAAGGGACTGTACCGTAGATATATGCTTCAAAATTAATAGAGTTATGGAGAAAAAAAAACGGTATTAAGGAATTAATTATTTTGCTTCTATTCGGTGTTATTATTAGGAAATTACCTGTTTGCCACATGACCATATAGTGTAGTGGAGGAAACAAAGTCAAGCAATAAAGAAGACCAGGGAGGAACCACAATCAATTCCTACCAGCGAGCCAAGAACATCACAGCCAGGGTAACTCCATAAAATATTAAAAACATTTTGCATTAATATAATAATTATTTATTAATAGGTATATATCGCTAATAATGAATTTCTAAGAATGGGATGTATATTAATGCAAAATGTTTTTAGTATTTTATGGAGTTCCAATCTATTGGTTTGGACAGAGTGATTGTTAATGAGTAGTCTCCATGACATGCTCCTTTTGATTAGTACTTCTATAGGATGGTTCATCAAACCTGAAATAGTCCACTAGGAGCCTCATCAAAACTTTGAATTGTAAAGATTAAACTTCTCCTAGCCACAGTGGTGTTAAGGAAGTATCTCGGTAACCAAGTAGCCAAAGAAAATGATTCAAACAGCATTATTTATCATGGCAACTACAGACTGGCACATGGTGATGGGTTCTGATTCAATGGCTGACTCACCATCTTTTCATACGTGCATCCATTGTGCACTGCTCCATCAGCTCCCGATATCATTACGTATCATTCATAACCTACTGAAACCTAGTGAACTACAGAGGAGGAGGCTGTTAGCAAATCATATTATTACTTCATAGAGTTGGCCTAGTGTTGTCTATTGCGCATATTTGAATGACTGTAAGAACATATACAGTGGGGAAAATAAGCATTTGATACACAGCCGATTTTGCAAGTTTTCCTACCTACAAAGAATGAAAAGATCTGTAATTTTTATCGTATGAACAGTACACTTCAAATGTGAAAGACAGAATTAAAAAAAAATCCAGAAAATCACATTGTATGATTTTTACATAATTAATTTGCATTTTATTGCATGAAATAAGTATTTGATACAATAGAAAAACAGAACTTAATATTTGGTACAGAAACCTTTGTTTGCACGTAAAAAGGTTAGTCGTTTCCTGTAGTTCTTGGCCAAGATTGCAGACAGCAGGGATTTTGGCCCACTCCTCTATACAGATCTTCTCTAGATCTTTCAGGTTTCGGGGCTGTCGCTGGGCAACATTGAGTTTCAGCCCCCTCCAAAGATTTTCTATTGGGTTCAGGTCTGGAAACTGGTTAGGCCACTCCAGGACCTTGAAATGGTACTTACAGAGCCATTCCTTAGTTGCCCTGGCTGTGTGTTTTGGGTCATTGTCATGCTGGAAGACCCAGGCACGACCTATCATAAAATGGGAGGGAAGGAGGTCTTTGGTCAAAATCTTGCGATACATGACCCCATCCATCCTCCCTTCAGTACAGCACTTTTGTCCTGTCCCATTTGCAGAAAAGCACCCCCAAAATATGATGTTTCCCCCACCATGCTTAACGGTGTTCTTGGGGTTGTACTCATCCTTTTTCTTGATCCAAACATGGCGAGTGGAGTTGATACCAAAAAGTTCTAATCTGACAACATGACCTGCTCCCATGCCTAATATGGATCATCCAGATGATCATTGGTGAACATAAAATGGGCCTGGACATGTGCTGGCATGAGCAGAGTGACCTTGTGTGCCCCGCAGGATGTTAATCCATGATGGTGTAGTTTGTTGCTAGCTGTAATGTTTTACAATGTGGTCCCAGCTCTCTTCAGGTCATTGACCAGGTCCTCCCATTAGGTCTGGACTGATTCCTGTCCTTTCTCAGAATCAGCTATACCCCACGAGGTGAGATCTTGCATGAAACCCCAGACCAAGGAAGATTGACAGTCACCTTGTGTTTCTTCCATTTTCTAATACCTGTGCCAACAGTAGTTGCCTTCTCAACAAACTGCTTGCCTGTTGTTCTGTAAACCATCCCAGTCTTGTGCAGGTCTACAATTTTGTCCCTGATGGGACCATTTTGGCCATTGTGGAGAAGATGGGTGTGATTGATTGAGTGTGTGGACAGGTGTCTTTTATACAGGTAACAAGGTCAAACAGGTACAATTAATACAGGTAATGAGTACAGAGTAGGAGGAATTCTTAAAGAAAAACTAACAGGTCTGTGAGAGCCAGAATTCTTGCTGGTTGATATGTGATCAAATACTTATTTCATGCAATAAAATGCAGTTTAATTATTTATAAATCATACAATGTGACTTTCTATTATTTATTTATAGATTCTGTTTCTCACAGTTAAAGTGTGCCTGCAATAAAAATTACAGACCGCTCCATTCTTTAAAGGTTGGAAAACATGCAAAATTGTCAGCGTAGCAAATATTTATTTGATTTTATATGATTTTTTTTATTTTCACTGCTCTGCGTTTATAAACTTCTGTGAAGCACTTGGGGGTTAAAAGTGCTCACTACACATCTAGATAAGCTCCTTGGGGGGTCTAGCTTCCAAAATGGGGTCACTTGTGGGGGGTTTCTACTGTTTAGGCACATCAGGGGCTCTGCAAACGCAACATGACGCCCACAGAACACTCCATCAAGTCTGCATTCCAAAATGGCGCTCCTTCCTTCTGAGCTCTCCCATGCACCAAAACAGTGGTCCCCCACATATGGGGCATTGGTGTACTCAGGACAAATTGCACAACAACTTTTGTGGTCCAATTTCTCCTGTTACCCTTGTGAAAATAAAAAATAGCGGGCTAAAAAATAATTTTTGAGGAAAAAAATTATTTTTTTTATTTTCACTGCTCTGCGTTATAAACTTCTGTGAAGCACTTGGGGGTTCAGAGTGCTCACAACACATCTAGATAAGTTCCATAAGGGGTCTAGTTTCCAAAATGGTCTCACATGTGGGTTTTTTTCACTGTTTAGGCACACAGGGGCTCTCAAAACGCTTCATGGTGTCCGATAACGATTGGAGCTAATTTTCCATTCAAAAAGTCAAATGGCGCTCCTTCCCTTCTGGGCCCTGCCGTGCACCCAAACAGTGGTTTCTGACCACATATGAGGTATCTGTGTACTCAGGATAAATTGCCCAACACATTTTAGGATCCATTTTATCCTGTTGCCCATGTGAAAATGAAAAAACTGAGGCTAAAAGAAAATTTGTGAAAAAAAAGTACTTTCTATTTTTTAACGGATCAATTTGTGAAGCATCTGGGGGTTCAAAGTGCTCACTTTGCATCTAGATAAGTTCCTTGGGGGGGTCTAGTTTCCAAAATTGGGTCACTTGTGGGGAAGCTCCAATGTTTAGGCACATAGGGACTCTCCAAATGCGACATGGCAACCGCTAAATATTCCAGCATATTTTCCATTCAAAAAGTCAAATGGCGCTCCTTCCCTTCTGAGCCCTGCCGTGCACCCAAACAGTGGTTTCTGACCACATATGAGGTATCTGTGTACTCAGGATAAATTGCCCAACACATTTTAGGATCCATTTTATCCTGTTGCCCATGTGAAAATGAAAAAACTGAGGCTAAAAGAAAATTTTTGTGAAAAAAAAGTACTTTTATTTTTAACGGATCAATTTGTGAAGCATCTGGGGGTTCAAAGTGCCTCACTTTGCATCTAGATAAGTTCCTTGGGGGGGTCTAGTTTCAAATTGGGTCACTTGTGGGGAAGCTCCAATGTTTAGGCACATAGGGACTCTCCAAATGCGACATTGGCAACCGCTAAATTATTCCAGCATATTTTCCATTCAAAAAGTCAAATGGCGCTCCTTCCTTCTGAGCCCTGCCGTGCGCCCAAACAGTGGTTTATGACCACATATGAGGTATCTGTGTACTCAGGAGAAATTGTCCAACAAATTTTAGGATCCATTTTATCCTGTTGCCCATCTAAAAATGAAAAAATGGATGCTAAAAGAAAATTTTTGTTGGAAAAATTAAAATGTCCATTTTTTCCTTCCACGTTGCTTTAGTTCCTGTGAAGCACCTGAAGGGTTTAATAATCTTCCTGAATGTAGTTTTGAGTAGCTTGAGGGGTGCAGTTTTTATAATGGTGTCACTTTTGGGTATTTTCTGCCATATAGACCCTCAAAGTGACTTCAAATGTGAGGTGGTCCCTAAAAAAATGGTTTTGTAAATTTTGCTGTAAAAATGAGAAATCGCTGGTCAACTTTTAACCCTTATAACTTCCTAACAAAAAAAATGTTGTTTCCAAAATTGTGCTGATGTAAATTAGACATGTGGGAAATGTTATTTATTAACTATTTTGTGTCACATAACTCTCTGGTTTAACAGAATAAAAAATTCAAAATTTGAAAATTGAGACATTTTCAAAATTTTCGCCAAATTTCCATTTTTTTTCACAAATAAACGCAAAAATTATCGACCTAAATTTACCAATAACATGAAGCCCAATATGTCACGAAAAAACATTCTCAGAATCGCTAGGATCAGTTGAAGCGTTCCTGAGTTATTACCTCATAAAGGAACACTGGTCAGAATTGCAAAAAATGGCAAGGTCTTTAAGGTCAAAATAGGCTGGGTCATGAAGGGGTTAATGTTGGATTGACTAATGAGGGAATAGCCCATGCAGCCCACTAAAGAGCTATTGAGATAACTGTCCAATTACTTGGTCTCTTTACAAAGAGCAGCTACATATTAAATAGATCTAATTCCTAAATCCTTTTAATCCAATTAGGATGTGAATTCACTCAAATGCCAAAACTTGAGTTACTGTTCAAATATTTCTGGTATATACTATATATATATAAATATATGTAAATATACATATATATATATGTACACAGTATATAACATTTTTTATTATATAATATATTCTATATAACACAAGACACTGAACAAAAGAACTAGAAATTATAATTATGACTACAATATTCATTGATTCATCACATATCTAAAACATAAAATTGGTAGTAATTTGCATGTTAGAAGAACAAAAAAAGGTGTTCTGCAATTCCATCAAATGTTTGCATAATTGATTATGCAAATGCTTTAAAAATAAAAAAGCTTAAAGGGAATCTGTCACCCCATTTTTTCTATATAAGCTGCTGCAGCCACTGCCATCAGTGGCTTATCTAAAGCAGTGTTCTCCAACTCCAGTCCTCAAGGCCCACCAACAGGTCATGTTTTAAGGATTTCCTTTGTATTGCACAGGTGATGCAATTATCACCTGGGCAATACTTAGGAAATCCTGAACACATGACCTGTTGGTGGGCCTTGAGGACTGGAGTTGGGGAACCCTGATCTACAGCATTCTGTAATGCTGTAGATAAGCCCCCGATGTAACCTAAAAGATAAGAAAAACGAGTTATATTATACTCACCCGTAGGCGGTCCAATGCGGTCTGGCGCAATGGCCGTCGCAGGTCTGGGAACGTCACCTCCCATCTACTAGCAATGACGTCCTCCTCCTTGCTTCTGGCGCGCTCCTGCGCAGGCGTAGTTTATCGGCCCGGTTGAGGGCAGAGCAAAGTACTGCAGTGCGCAGGCACCGGGAAAGGTCAGAGAGGCCCAGCGCCTGCGCACTGCAGTACTTTGCACTGCCCTCAACAGGGCAGATAAACTACGCCTGCGCAAGAGCACAACAGAAGCAAGGAGGAGGATGTCATTGCTAGAAGATGGGAGGTGCCGGCCTCGGACCTGCGACGCCCATCGGACTGGACTGCACCGGACCGCCCCCTCGTGTGAGTATAATATGACTCGTTTTTCTTATCTTTCAGGTTACATCGGGGGCTTATCTACAGCATTACAGAATGCTGTAGATAAGCCCCTGATGGCAGTGGCTTCAGCTTATATACGAAAAATGGGGTGACAGATTCCCTTTAAGCTAACATGCAGATGAGTTTTGCACACATCCACAAGGTGGTAAAGTGAATTATCTCATAATGAGAGAGAAAGTGCATAGTGCAGAATAATTCACTATGTCGCCTCCCAAGTACTTCTGGGTATGGCATTCAGCAATGGGCCTGTCCACCCTGCCTGGACACATCATGGAGAAGAGTGTATTGGCATGTCTCAGTAAAGAAGTGTTCCCCAGGTGATCAGGATGCTGAGGCTTGAGAGTGGGAGTGTAAGGGGGTGAAGCAGTATTACTGTGTAATGTATGTAGTACAGTTCATATAGCGTCTTGTGCTTGGGTGCGATGAAAACACAGGAGTCACAGGTTTGATATAGAAAAGTCCTGTATTACTTCATACAAGTTGGCAGAAATAGTCACACAGTTTGCAGACACAGAAACAGGAGACACAGCAGGCCAGAGTAATCCAAGCTCAGCAATCACTCTCCAATACAGATTCAGGATCTTCTTCTCTGTTACCGTAAGTCCATGCAAACGTGGGTCTTTCAAAGAGCAGGGTTCAGAGTCCACAAGTGCTTCAGAGTTCCTCAGTAGGAATAGCTGGAGTACAAGGTCCAAGGCTTACAGGAGTCAAGTCACAGGTTCACTGCAGGCTAGATTCTGAAGCACTGATTGCTCAGCTGTGGCTGCTTAAGAAGCAAAGGAGAGAATCAGGGCGGGAACATGCAAGCTGGAAACTCCATTTTGACTGAGGGCAAGATAGCTGCAGCAAGACAGAAAGTAAAATGGCTGACGAACAAACTGAGTTTCAGGAATATATACATAGAACCTTACATTACTCCCCCCTTAAGGACAACCTCCGGATGACCTCAGACCAGGCTTGTGTGGGTACCTCTGATGAAACTGACGGAGCAAGCGAGGAGCATTAACGTTATTGACCGGTTCCCATGAGTTGTCCTTCACTGGGTAGCCCTGCCATTTAATCAGATATTGTAACTGATTTCTATACAACCTGGAATCTAAAATCCTTTCCACCACAAATTCTTCCTGACCATCGACCAGCACTGGGTCAGGGCAAGGAGAGGAACGTCCAGGAAACGTATTGGGTGTCGCAGCCTTTAGTAGGGATACATGAAAGACAGGGTGGATTCTCATAGTTCTGGGCAGTTGAAGACGACAAGCAACGGCACTTATAATTTTACTGATTTTATAGGGTCCAATGTACTTATGTCCCAACTTAGACGATGGAATCCTTAACTTAAGATTTCTGGTTGACAGCCAGACCAAGTCTCCTTCCTTGAAAGCTGGTGCAGGTTTACGAAATTTATCTGCTGCTTTCTTGTACCTTTCTTGAGCCGATTCCAGATTTTCCTTTAGAAGATCCATATTCTTCTGTAAAGACGTGATTCTTTCAGCCACTGCTGGTAAAGGCGTTTCTATGGGAAATCGTGGTAGAATGTTAGGATGATAACCTAGATTAGAGTAAAAAGGAGACTGTTTAGTGGAGGCACTCTGAGAGTTGTTATACGAGAACTCAGCTAATGGAAGTAGATCCACCCAATCATCCTGTAGGTGGCAGATAAAGCAGCGGAGATACTGCTCCAGGGTTTGATTGGTTCGTTCGGTCTATCCATTAGTCTGGGGATGAAAAGCAGAAGAAAGGTTTACTTTAATGTCCAATGCTGCACAGAAATTTTGCCAAAACCTAGAAGTGAATTGCACCCCTCGATCCGAAATAACCTCATCCGGTACTCCATGTAAGCGAAACACATCTTTAATCATCAAATCTGATGTCTGTTTTGCAGTGGGTAAGCCGACACAAGGGATAAAATGAGCTGCCTTTGTTAGACGGTCAACCACCACTAGAATGGTGTTCTTCCCCTGAGAGGTTGGTAACTCCACAATGAAGTCCATAGAAATGGATCCCCACGGGCGGGACGGGGTGGGAAGAGGCTGTAACAGACCAGTTGGTGAGGAGCGAGGTGTCTTGCATCTTGCACAGACCTCACATGAAGTGACATAATTCAAAACATCCTTCCTGCAAGTGGGCCACCAAAAGAAACGAGAAAGAAATTCCTGTGTCTTTAGAATTCCTCTATGCCCAGCTATCTTGGAATCGTGAATGAGTTGCAATACTCTCAATCTGACTGTCTCAGGAATATACAGACGTTGTCCCTGAATCCACACACCATTCTTAAAGACAAGACTTACGTCCCTTGGGGGTTGTGCCAAAAAGGAATCCGCATGGTATGCTTCCTTGATGTCCTTAAGTAGGTCTTGATTATGAATTACTCCTAGGAATCTAGAGTCAGGAAGAATAGTCTTAGGGGGAGTAATTGGATGTGTCTCTGCTGAGTAAATCCTAGAGAGTGCATCAGCCTTTCCATTGCGCGATCCTGGTCTATAAGAGATGATAAAATTAAATTGGTTTAAGAAAAGATTCCAGCGAGCCTGGCGAGGAGTCAGGCACTTAGCCGACCTGATAAACTCAAGGTTACGATGGTCTGTCAGGACGACTATTTGCTGTGCAGCTCCCTGAAGAAGGTGTCTCCATTCTTTGAAGGCGGCAATAATGGCCAACAACTCTCTATTGCCCACATCGTAGTTCCTCTCAGCCGAAGACAACTGCTGGGAAAAGAAGGCACAGGGATGCAAGACATTCTTCTCACCTGTTCTCTGAGAGAGTATAGCTCCAACGGCACAGTCTGAAGCATCCACCTCTTGTCACGCGGTCTTATGATATGTGTACGATGTCAGTAAACTATTCATTAAAGAACAACACTCTATACAACATATAGATTAGCAACATCAGCATGTAAATATAGAATAGATTTACCTGACACGATATCCGTTGAACTCAGGATTAATCTTGAGGACTTGATACACTGTAACAGGAAAGAAGAGGACCGGGGGTCTAACCTGACCCTAAACTGGGGTCCTAACTAATCCCTCACCTTGGAGGTACTGATAATGGTTCAGAGGTCCAAGTCTCCAGCCTAACCCTGTCTCCTATCAGTCCCTGAACCCTGTAATCAGTCCTAAGAAGGATTCTGATTACCACCAAAGGGATATGGGCTGATCTCTGCTAAATACACAGATTAGCAATATAAGACAGACTGGAGAAAACACAGACTTGCATACACACTCAAACACAGAAGGAACATTAATGATCTGGGATATTAAACTCTAAGCAAGGTGAGCTTAAAACAACTAAGGAGCTCTTTAACTTAAGTCTATACAGATACAATCCTATCTGTGATCTGCATGAAGAATTTCACTGGCAACTCCCAAAACAGACCACCAGAGATTTAAAGGAAACCAATCAACAAATAATTAATTGCAGCCGGGAGAAACTGCACCCAGTCCCAGAACTGAGCACAGACAGAATTAACTCCCTAACTGCCAAACACAAAGAAACAGCAACTCAGCTGTGAGAAGTCAGAATGTGCAACCGCGACGATCTTCGTGGCGATGCACACATGACAGTACCCCCCCTTCTACGAGGGGCCTCCGGACCCTCAGGGCCAGGTTTGCCGGGTGAGTTCTGTGGAAGGTCCGCACCAAACGATCTGCGTTAATGTCAGACGCAGGAACCCACGTCCTCTCCTCTGGACCATACCCCTTCCAATGCACCAAGTACTGAAGGGACGGCGATTCAGACGTGAGTCAATGATCTTTGACACTTGAAACTCCAAATTACCATTGACCACCACTGGAGGAGGAGGTAGAGGTGATGGTATGACTGGTGCCACGTACCTCTTAAGTAATGACTTGTGGAACACATTATGAATTTTAAACGTAGGAGGGAGGTCCAGACGAAATGCCACAGGATTAATTATGGAACTGATCCTGTACGGCCCGATGAATCTGGGGCCCAGCTTCCAGGAGGGAACTTTAAGTTTTATATTCCTGGTAGACAACCATACCAGATCGTTCACATTAAGATCTGGACCAGAAACTCTCCTCCTATCAGCCATACGTTTATATACGGTTCCCCATAGCACTCAGATTATTCAATACACCTCTCCACACTGAAGCAAGTGACGACGAGAAACGCTCCTCCTCAGGAACCCCAGAAGGGCCCCCCCCATTGAAAGTACAAAACTGGGGATGAAAACCATATGCCCCAAAAAACGGGGATTTACCAGTGGACTCGCTCCGCCTGTTGTTAAGAGCGAACTCTGCCAGAGGCAAGAAAGAAGACCAGTCCTCCTGGTTCTCTGAGACAAAACACGAAGATAAGTCTCTAGGCTTTGATTCAGACGCTCTGTCTGACCATTGGTCTGCGGATGAAAAGCCGAGGAAAATGACAATTGCATCCCCCGACGTAAACAAAATGCCCTCCAAAACTTGGACACAAACTGAGACCCCCTATCTGACACCACATCAGAAGGCAACCCATGAAGTCTCACAATCTCCCCAATGAACACCTGCGCCAGAGTTTTAGCATTAGGGAGGGCAGGAAGAGCAATGAAATGTGCCATCTTACTGAACCTGTCAACAACCACCAGTATGACAGTCTTCCCTGACGACTGAGGAAGGTCCGTGATGAAGTCCATAGACAAATGAGTCCATGGACGCTCCGGAAGTTTCAAGGGTAAGAGGGTCCAGATGGACGGGTATGAGGGGTCTTAGAGCGAGCACAAACCCCACAGGACGCGACAAAAGTTAAAACATCTTTATTAACGTTAGGCCACCAAAACCGGCGAGAAAGGAGATCTAAAGTAGCCTTACTCCTGGATGTCCTGCTAAAGCAGAATTATGATGTGCCTCAATAACCTTTTGTCTCAACTGATTTGGGACAAACAGTCTCCCTGGAGGTCCTGCAGGGGCGTCCCCCTGAGCCTCTAATACCTCCTCCTCAAGCTCAGAACATACAGCGACACTACCACCCCCTCCTGAAGGATAGGAATCGGGTCATCCGTTTTCCCAGCCCTGGGAAACTGCGAGACAAGGCATCCGCCTTAACATTCTTAGATCCAGGGCGATAAGTGACAACAAAATTAAACCTGGTAAAAAACAACGACCATCGAGCTTGTCTGGAATTCAGACGCTTAGCAGATTCCAAATACAGCAGGTTCTTGTGATCAGTAATGACGGTGACCGGGTGGACTGCCCCCTCCAAAAAGTGACGCCATTCTTCAAAAGCCAACTTAATGGCCAAAAGTTCCCTATTGCCGATATCATAATTCCTTTCGGCGGACGACAATTTCTTAGAAAAGAAAGCGCACGGATGCCATTTACCAGGGGACGGACCCTGGGACAATATTGCACCCACCCCTACGTCAGACGCGTCCACCTCCACAACGAACGGCTGTGATGCATCTGGTTGGATGAGAACGGGTGCCGAAGCAAAACATTTTTTCAAAGAGGAAAAAGCTTGGCAAGCTTTGTCCGACCATTTAGAAAAATCCGTCCCTTTTCTTGTCATGTCAGTGAGAGGTTTGACAACAGATGAGAAATTACAAATAAATTTCCGGTAGTAGTTAGCAAACCCAGAAAACGCTGCAGAGCCTTAAGATCCTCTGGCTGATCCCATTCAAGCACTGCTCTCACCTTTTCAGGGTCCATACGGAAACCGGAGGCTGATACCAAGAAACCCAAAAACTGAAGTTCCTGTACGGCGAATACACACTTTTCCAGTTTGGCGTATAGTTTATTGTCTCGCAAGATCTGCAACACCTGTCTCACATGCTCCTGGTGAGACACAAGATCTGGCGAGTAAATTAAAAATGTCATCCAAATATACGACCACAAACAGCCCCACCAGATGACGAAAAATGTCATTAACAAAATGTTGGAATACTGCTGGTGCAGTAGTCAGACCAAAAGGCATGACAAGGTTCTCATAATGTCCCTCCGGCGTGTTAAACGCCGTTTTCCACTCATCCCCCTCTTTTATCCTAATCAGATTATACGCCCCCTGAGATCCAATTTAGAGAACCATTTGGCGCCAACAATTTGATTGAAGAGATCAGGAATCAGAGGGAGTGGATACGGATCTCGAACAGTAATCCGATTAAGTTCGCGGAAATCCAAGCAAGGGCGTAGGCCTCCATCTTTTTTCTTCACAAAGAAGAACCCGCGGCCACTGGGGAAGATGAAGGTCTAATATGCCCTTTGGCCAGACTTTCCGAAATATAATCTTTCATAGCCTGCCTCTCAGGACCAGAAAGGTTATATAACCTAGCTTTAGGTAACTTAGCATCAGGAAGTAAATTAATAGAACAGTCATATACGCGATGAGGAGGCAACTCCTGACACCCCTCCTCAGAGAACACATCCCCAAAGTCCTCCAAAAAAGGAGGCAAAGTACTAGGCACGACCGCACTGATGACTGTGTTCATGCAGTTACTTTTGCAAAACTCACCCCATTGGCTTATCTCTCTGGACTGCCAATTAATCACAGGGTTATGTTTAACCAACAAGGAAGTCCCAACACAATAGGAGTAGGTAGACCCTCCAACACATAACAAGATAATAGTTCCCTATGTATTGCCCTACCCGAAGGTCAATGTTATGAACCCTCATGAACAAAGCTACCTTGGCCGAGAGGCCTGGCGTCAATGGAGAATATAGGGATCGGTTTGACCAATACACTCAGATGCATACCTTGAGCCTGAGCAAACTGAGCGTCAACCAGATTAGCCCGGACCCACTATCAAGAAGAACAGAAAATCTCTCCACTCTCGTACCAACCACCACCTCCACTGGTACAAGGAACTGAGAAGAACTAGCGGACGAAATACATACTCCCAGGTTGTCGTCCACCACACAACCTGGGATTAACAGTTTTCCGGCGACTTCTTGCTCAACAAGGCACGGGACGGACATCCCCAACAAAATGTCCCTCTTTCCCGCAGAAGAAACACCTTCTAGTCCTGCGGCGTACCGCCAATCCCCTCCTACGAAATGATGTCCCTCCCAACTGCATAGGCCCCTCCGAACAGACAAGGGGAACCTCAACATAAGGGACTTTAGTAGTAGGTGGAGTAACAACAGGGGGCGGAGTTACCTCGCACCTCTCCCGGAGCCGTCTATCAGTACGGATAGCCAGGGCCATAGCAGCCTCCAGTGATGGAGGAGAATCATACTGAGCCAAAACGTCCTTTAATTTGTCAGAAAGCCCATGACAAAACTGGCTCCTAAGAGCTGGGTCATTCCACTGAGTATCTGTGGCCCATCTACGGAACTCAGAAGCAAATTCCTCCGCCGGACGATCCCCTGCTGTATCTTACGTAATTTTGTCTCAGCAAGAGAGACCCGATCTGGGTCATCATATACCAAACCCAGGGCAGTAAAAAATCGATCTACTGACTGTAGAGCCGGGGATCCCGGAGGAAGGGAAAATGCCCAGGATTGAGGGTCCCCTTGTAGGAGCGAGATAACAATTCCCACTCTCTGCTCTTCACTCCCTGATGATCGAGGCCGAAGCCGAAAATACAATTTACATGCTTCCCTGAAGGTAAAAAATTTGTCTCGCCCACCAGTGAACCTGTCCGGGAGAGCTACTTTAGGTTCAAATCTGGTTTGCTCCGAGGGAGACAAAACTTTGGACTTAATGTCCGTCAGCTCCATGGATAATCCCTGCAACTGCAGAGCCAGCTGGGCTACTGGATCCATGGCAACTGGGAATAATTTTTGGCCAGTGAAAATGTCACGCGGTCTTATGATATGTGTACGATGTCAGTAAACTATTCATTAAAGAACAACACTCTATACAACATATAGATTAGCAACATCAGCATGTAAATATAGAATAGATTTACCTGACACGATATCCGTTGAACTCAGGATTAATCTTGAGGACTTGATACACTGTAACAGGAAAGAAGAGGACCGGGGGTCTAACCTGACCCTAAACTGGGGTCCTAACTAATCCCTCACCTTGGAGGTACTGATAATGGTTCAGAGGTCCAAGTCTCCAGCCTAACCCTGTCTCCTATCAGTCCCTGAACCCTGTAATCAGTCCTAAGAAGGATTCTGATTACCACCAAAGGGATATGGGCTGATCTCTGCTAAATACACAGATTAGCAATATAAGACAGACTGGAGAAAACACAGACTTGCATACACACTCAAACACAGAAGGAACATTAATGATCTGGGATATTAAACTCTAAGCAAGGTGAGCTTAAAACAACTAAGGAGCTCTTTAACTTAAGTCTATACAGATACAATCCTATCTGTGATCTGCATGAAGAATTTCACTGGCAACTCCCAAAACAGACCACCAGAGATTTAAAGGAAACCAATCAACAAATAATTAATTGCAGCCGGGAGAAACTGCACCCAGTCCAGAACTGAGCACAGACAGAATTAACTCCCTAACTGCCAAACACAAAGAAACAGCAACTCAGCTGTGAGAAGTCAGAATGTGCAACCGCGACGATCTTCGTGGCGATGCACACATGACACCTCTATTATGAAGGCAAGCTCGGGGTTGGGATGTACTAGGATAGGTGCAGTGGTAAATTTATCTTTTAGACGGGAAAATGCTTCCTGGGCTTGGGGAGTCCAGGAAAACCTAGACTCTTTCCGGGTAAGTTGAGTGATAGGTGACACTACCTCAGAGAAATTTCTAATGAAACGTCTATAGAAGTTGGCAAACCCGATGAAGCGCTGTACCTCCTTCACATTTCTAGGACTTGGCCAATCCTTGATGGCTTGGGTTTTGCTTCCATCCATACTAATTCCTTGTGTAGACAGTACATACCCCAGAAATTGAATTTCGGTCCTATGGAATTCACACTTTTCAAGTTTGATATAAAGATGATTTTGTCTTAGACGTTCCAAGACCATTCTCACATGTCCATGATGTTCCTCTGTGGAGTTAGAAAAAATTTGAATATCATCCAAATAAATTACCACGAATGTATCTAGGAGATCCCTGAAGATGTCATTCACCAAGTGTTGGAAAGTGGCTGGGGCGGTACTCAGACCAAAAGGCATAACTAGATATTCAAAGTGTCCATAGCGTGACCTGAATGCAGTCTTCCATTCATCCCCAGGTCTAATACGGACTAAGTTATAGGCCCACGAAGATCTAGTTTAGAAAAAATTTTGGCATGTCGCACTCTCTCAATAACTCAGGGATTAAAGGCAATGGATAACGGTTTCTAATAGTAACCTTATTGAGTTCCCTATAGTCTACGCATGGTCTCAGAGATCCATCTTTCTTCTTTACAAAGAAGATGGGTGCACCTGCAGGAGATGAAGAGGGGCGTATGAAGCCCTTGGCTAGATTTTCATCTATGTAATCCTTTAAAGCCTTTAGCTCGGGCCCCGCCAGGGGGTAGATCTTACCAAAAGGTATCTCTGCTCCAGGCAATAATTCAATTGGACAATCATATGGACGGTGAGGAGGAAGCTGGTCAGCGTTCTTCTTGTCACATAAATCCACATAGTCCTGGTATACAGCTGGTAGTTCAGGGACTGACATGATTCCTTTAGGAACAGAGCAAGCTGAAACTTTTGGACTCATCTGTTTCTCTGGAAAGTGTAATTCCTTGGTCTCCCAGTTAATGGTAGGATTCTGAGCCTGCAGCCATGGTAGCCCTAGAATAATGGGAAAGTGGGGAGAAGAGATAAGCATAAAGGACAGTTTCTCTTGATGATCTTTACCCATAAGAACCTCAAAGGCTCTGTTTCCTGATCCACTGGTCCAGAGGTCAGCAGGGAGCCATCCACAGTTTCCATCTGTACTGGAGCAGCCTTCTTCACTGAACGTATTCCCTGTTTCAGAGCAAAGGAGACATCCATAAAATTTCCACTTGCCCCTGAGTCGATCATAGCAGAGCTAGACACCCAAGCTGAGTCAACCCAGAGTTTGATGGAAAGAAAGCAATGAGAATTGTTTTTCTTACAACTCAGCTGGGACACCGCTGAGGAAACTTGAAAAATGGCAGCATTTACACAGTCAACGTCCTCAGAGGTAACGGAGTTTAAGTCCGAGAAATCAAGATCTGTTGCTGCAGATCTCTCTGGAGCCTGAGGCTCGGACCTGACAGATCCCCTCTCGCAACACTCACAATGAATGAGTGCTGCAGTAGTCTTACGAGAACGGCTGGGGCAGTTTATAATGAAGTGCCCTGACTTACCACAATAGAAACATAGATTCTCCTTAAAACGATGTTCCTTGCGTGCATCACTAACCCGTCGTTGTAAAGAGTCTACCTGCATGGGTTCAGGTTCAGGTTCCCGTGTAATCCTACTCAAAGGTTCCTTAGCTGGAGAGGAAGGTAGGAAAAGGTTAGTACGATTGCTTTCGAACCATCTCTCTTGCCTGCGTTCAGTCAGACGAGTATCAATACGGATGCAGTAGTTAATAAAGTCACCTAACGCAGTGGGAGGGTCGGCACGAGCAAGTTCATCCTTAATCAGTGGAGATAACCCCTTTCGAAAAATAGATTTTTTGGCGGAACTGTCCCAGGTGGTATCAAGGGCCCATCTCCTGAAATCCAAGGCATATTCAGCTACCGAGTGCTTACCTTGGCGCAAAGCTAACATGGCTGCTTCAGCTGTTGCACCTCGATTGGGGTCATCAAACACCTGCCCCATGGCTGAAATAAAATCATCAAGGTGATTCAAACAATCATCCTCAGTCTCAATCAGAGGGTTTGCCCACATTAAAGCCTTGTTGGTAAGCAACATAATTATAGTAAGCACCTTAGATCGTTCAGTGGGAAATTGTGAAGCATGTGCAGAAAAAAAAAGATTGCATTGATTAATAAATCCCCTGAATTTCTCACATTCACCGCCAAAACGAAAAGGGGGCAACTTGGGAATCCAGCACTCGGGGCTACGGCAGGAGCCTGGACTCGCCCCTCTAGAACCTCAATCCTGGCTCGCAAATCCTGGGTAGTCTGTCCAACCACTTGCAAATTGTGATTATTGAGGTCCTGTAGATTTGTAAAACGGGTCTTTATATTCTGCAAATCTGCAAGGATATTATCAGTCACTCCGCAAAGTTCCTTTATGCGGGCCTCCATTTTCCAGATCTTTTAAGACAGGATTACTGGAAGAAGAGGAGAGAAAAAAAAACAATAGTGTTCACCTGTGGCAACACTGCAGAGAGAAAAAAAAATTAAGGGAACTGCTCACCTGGAATGGTTGTGAGAAGTCACAACCACTATCATCACAGAAAGTTTCAACCAGACATCTGATATCCAGAGTTACAGCAGACAAAAAAGAGAAAAGAAAGGAAAAAAAAAAAAAAACAATAGTGTTTACCTGTGGTAACACTGCAAAAAGAAAAAACTTAAGGGAATTGCTCACCTGGAATGGTTGTGAGAAGTCACAACCACTGTCATCACAGAAAGTACAACCGGACGTCTGATATCCACAGTACAGCAGACACAGCCTTCCAGACCCAGCAGACACTAACGTTTTGGCTTCAGAATCTTGTAATGTATGTAGTACAGTTCATATAGCGTCTTGTGCTTGGGTGCGATGAAAACACAGGAGTCACAGGTTTGATATAGAAAAGTCCTGTATTACTTCATACAAGTTGGCAGAAATAGTCACACAGTTTGCAGACACAGAAACAGGAGACACAGCAGGCCAGAGTAATCCAAGCTCAGCAATCACTCTCCAATACAGATTCAGGATCTTCTTCTCTGTTACCGTAAGTCCATGCAAACGTGGGTCTTTCAAAGAGCAGGGTTCAGAGTCCACAAGTGCTTCAGAGTTCCTCAGTAGGAATAGCTGGAGTACAAGGTCCAAGGCTTACAGGAGTCAAGTCACAGGTTCACTGCAGGCTAGATTCTGAAGCACTGATTGCTCAGCTGTGGCTGCTTAAGAAGCAAAGGAGAGAATCAGGGCGGGAACATGCAAGCTGGAAACTCCATTTTGACTGAGGGCAAGATAGCTGCAGCAAGACAGAAAGTAAAATGGCTGACGAACAAACTGAGTTTCAGGAATATATACATAGAACCTTACATACTGTTTCGCCCCGCCCTTTAAGTGTACTTAACGTTTCTTATGTAAATAATCATTGTGTAGTGATAAATATTCAGTGGTAATGCTACCTAATCTTATGTATTACTGCTAATACAGTTATATGAAAAAGTTTGGGCACCCCTATTAATCTTAAGCTTAATGTTTTCTAAAAATGGGTGTTTTTGCAACAGCTATTTCAGTTTGATATATCTAATAACTATTGGACACAGTAATGTTTCTGCCTTGAAATGAGGTTTATTGTACTAACAGAAAATGTGCAATCTGCATCCAAACAAAATTTGACAGGTGCATATGTATGGGCACCTCACCAGAAAAGTGACATTAATATTTAGTAGATCCTCCTTTTGCAAAAATAACAGCCTCTAGTCGCTTCCTGTAGCTTTTAATGAGTTCCTGGATCCTGGATGAAGGTATTTTTGACCATTCCTCTTTACAAAACAATTCCAGTTGAGTTAAGTTTGATGGTCGCCAAGCATGGACAGCCCTCTTCAAATGATCCCACAGCAGAAGTACCACTGCAGCAAAAGTACAGTGAAGCTGCAGTTATTTCAACGCCTGACAATTAACATCCATCTCCTCTCTTCACACAGGTACAATCTCTACAACCTCTGCTTGCTGGGATCTGACTTTTACTACTGTGCAACCTTTCCCTTTTAAATGGTACAATCTCTACAACCTCTGCTTGCTGGGATCTGACTTTTACTACTGTGCAACCTTTCCCTTTTAAATGGTACAATCTCTACAACCTCTGCTTGCTGAGATCTGACTTTTACTACTGTGCAACCTTTCCCTTTTAAATGGTACAATCTCTACAACCTCTGCTTGCTGGGATCTGACTTTTACTACTGTGCAACCTTTCCCTTTTAAATGGTACAATCTCTACAACCTCTGCTTGCTGGGATCTGACTTTTACTACTGTGCAACCTTTCCCTTTTAAATGGTACAATCTCTACAACCTCTGCTTGCTGGGATCTGACTTTTACTACTGTGCAACCTTTCCCTTTAAATGTGCCTGCTGAATGTTTGCTAAATTAATTTGTTGCATTGTATTCAATACTTAGTGCTGTATAGCCATGCTGGGGCCAGTAGAGATGCTATCAGGTGTAAGGTGTTACCAGCATATGGATGCAGCCAGGCCCTGTGCCTTTGATTGTCTATCCTCCCCTGGTGTGCTGGGCAGCTGCTAATTTATCCCAAAGCAGCTACCCCTTGAGAAAGTGGCAGGCGTGCCACAAAACGTGCGTTGGGGTCGCATCTCCTTTGGGGGTGACTTCTCCCAGTGTGGCTTTATACTTCATCTGGTGAGCATGCTCTTGTGACAGACCGACCAGCATTGTACTTATCTCTACTGGCGTTTTTTACCCATGCACACTGTTTTGTGAAAAGCATGCTCTATTTTATGTGGCAATACTATGTGTAGCTCTGTTATTTTTCATACCTTCTTTGTGGGGGAGACACTTTATGTGTTATGAGCTTTAATGTATTATACTATCATCTCTGCCACAAATGTATCTTTGCCTTACTGCTGGGAGATCTCTCCCCTTGTATTCGCACCTGTCCTTTTAATGTGTTTTCATTGTTCATATATTCTTGTGTCACTTTTTGATATGTTTAAATAAATATTTACCTTTTGCATTATGGATTCTCGTCACCAGTGACTCTTTGTTTCCTCCTCCCTATTGTATTTAATTTATCCCAAAGCAGCTACCACAACTCCTCCCACCTGATCCTCTACTCAGTCCTATATATTCAGTAGCAGCCTAAGGGGGGCACGCGTGTGGGGTCTGGCACGCGTCATCTCCCTGCAGCAGAAGTACCACTGCAGCAAAAGTACAGTGAAGCTGCAGTTATTTCAACGGCAGTTAGTCATGGCAGGAGTCAGGACCCCACACTATGTCTCTTTTGGGTATGTCTGCTGAGTAAGCACTTCCAATTACTTGTACCTGGCTTTTCTATTTTTACCCATCTCACTCTTTCACCATGTTTACATATGCCTTCACAGTGTTTGCTCCGTTAATCCTCTCTCTCCTTCGCTATCCCCAAACCCCAGCACCCTCTAATCAAATAATCATCTCCCCTTCCCTCCTTCCTCCCCACTGTCCTCCTCTGCTGACCTGCTCCTCAACCTCAAATCTGTCCTAATAAAACACAAAACAAGCTTCCCTCTCTCCTTCTCCCACCTGCTCTCCCTTTCTCTGCTCCTCCTCACTGCTGGTGACATATCTCCCAATCCTGGACCTCCACAGTTCATACCCACCATTAGTACTCCTTCCTACCGCTCCCTATCTAATAGGAACTACCGCAATCTTTCCAACGTAAAACCTGTGCCATTGACACCCACCCCCCTGCTCCCTCTCTCTGGAGCACTCTGGAATGCCCGCTCCATCTGCAATAAGCTTCATGTGATTCATGACCTCTTTCTCTCTCGCAATCTTGCTTTCCTCGCCCTCACAGAAACATGGCTGACACCCTCTGACACCGCCTCCCCTGCTGCGCTGTGTTACGGTGGCCTCCAATTCACCCACACTCCTCGCCCTGGAAACAGACATGGTGGAGGAGTGGGTGTTCTCCTTTCCTCTAACTGCAACTTTAACCCAATCCCACCTCTTCCCTCCCTAATCCTCCCTTCCTTTGAAGTCCACTCTGTCCGCATCTACTCTCCCTCCAACCTCCAAGTGGCCGTCATATACCGACCTCCAGGCCCGACCGCTGCCTTCATCGACCAATTCACTACCTGGCTTCTTCACTTTCTCTCCACTGACATCCCCACCATCATCATGGGTGACTTCAACATCCCCACTGATACCCTTCAGTCAGCAGCCTCCAAACTTCTGTCCCTTACTTCATCCTTTGGACTTACTCAGTGGTCCTCCTCAGCCACCCACACGGATGGTCATACATTAGACTTGGTCTTCACCCGCCTCTGCTCTCTATCTAACTTCACCACCTCCCCTCTCCCTGTATCCGACCACCATCTACTCACTTTCTCATCCCTGTCCTCCTCTCCTGTCACCCATGTCCAGCAACACGTGCACCCCCGCAGACACCTTGCACACCTAGACATCCACACACTCTCTGACTCTATTCTTTCACTGGCATCAATATCCTCACTCCACGATACAGACAGTGCCACTGCTTTCTACAATGCCACTCTCACATCGGCTATTGACACGGTCGCCCTCTCGTTCATGGCAGAGTGCGACGTACCAACAGACAACCTTGGCACAATAACACCACTAAAAAGCTCCGGCAAGTGTCCAGGATTACAGAGCGGCGTTGGAAAAAAACAAATTCGCAAGACGACTTCACTGCATTCAAACAAGCAACACTCTCTTTCAAATCTGCCCTCACCTCTGCTAAACAGGCCTACTTCACAAACCTCGTATCTTCCCTATCCTACAACCCCAAACAGTTATTCAAAACTTTTAACTCCCTCCTCCGCCCACCACTGCCCCCTCCTACCTCCCTCATCTCTGCTGAGGACTTTGCCACACACTTCAAAAATAAGATCGACCAAACAAGGCAAGTCTTCATTGTTCAACCACCTCAACCACTTTGTATACCAGACCAATGCCCCAACCCCATAACCTCCCTCTCCAACATAACTGAAGGGGAGCTTAATTGTCTTCTCTCCAAATCGCACCTCACAACCTGTGCACTTGACCCCATCCCAACCCACCTCCTCCCCAACCTCACCACCACTATTATCCCATCCCTAACCCACCTCTTCAACCTATCACTAACTTCCGGTACCTTCCCTTCTGCTTTCAAGCATGCCACAATCACGCCTATTCTTAAAAAGCCAACCCTCGACCCAACCGCTATGTCCAGCTATCGCCCAATATCGCTGCTCCCATTCGCTTCCAAACTCCTGGAGCTGCATGTCCACACTGAGCTTTCCTACCACTTCTCTTCTAACTTGCTCTTTGACACTCTACAATCTGGTTTCCGCCCCCATCACTCCACTGAGACAGCCCTGACCAAAATTACTAATGACCTACTTACAGCCAAAGCGAACAGACAATACTCTATACTCCTGCTTCTTGACCTGTCCTCTGCTTTTGACACAGTTGACCACTGCCTTCTACTACAGATTCTTTCTTCCTTTGGCGTCAAAGACCTCGCCCTATCCTGGATCTCCTCATACCTTTCCAACCGCACATTCAGCGTCTCCCACTCACACACTACCTCCTCGTCCCACCCTCTCTCGTTGGAGTCCCCCAAGGATCTGTTCTAGGACCCCTACTCTTCTCAATCTATACACTTGGCCTGGGGCAACTCATAAAGTCCCACGGATTCCAGTACCACCTTTACGCTGATGACACTCAGATCTACCTCTCTGGCCCAGACATCACCTCTCTGCTATCCAGAATCCCGGAGTGTCTATCAGCCATATCCTCCTTCTTCTCCTCCCGCTTCCTCAAACTCAATGTGGACAAATCTGAACTCATAATCTTTCCCCCATCCCACAGATCTTCCTTACCTGACCTATCTATCACAATTAACGACATCACGCTTTCCCCCGTACCAGAAGTCCGCTGCCTCGGAGTAACCCTTGACTCTGCCCTGTCCTTCAAACCGCACATCCAAGCTCTTTCTACCTCCTGTCGCCTTCAGCTCAAAAATATTTCAAGAATCCGTCCTTTCCTCAACCCTCAATCTACTAAAATGATTGTGCACGCCCTCATCATCTCCCGCCTCGACTACTGCAACACCCTTTTCTCTGGCCTCCCTGCTAACACCCTCGCACCTCTCCAGTCCATCCTTAACTCTGCTGCACGACTAATTCACCTCTCTCCTCGCTACTACTCCGCTTCTCCCCTCTGCAAATCTCTTCACTGGCTCCCATTCCCTCAGCGTATCCAGTTCAAATTACTAATACTGACCTACAAGGCCATCTATAATCTGTCTCCTCCTTATATCTCTGAACTAATCTCCCGATATCTTCCCTCACGTAATCTCCGATCCTCCCAAGACATCCTTCTCTCCTCCACACTTATTCGCTCCTCACCCAACCGCCTCCAAGACTTCTCCCGAATATCCCCCATCCTCTGGAATTCTTTGCCCCAACACGTCCGACTATCAAACACATTCGGATCCTTCAGACGGAACCTGAAAACCCACCTCTTCAGGAAAGCCTACAGCCTGCAATGACCCTGCTACCTCCTCACCACTACCGGAGATATTGCCTCAACCAACACCGGAACTGCTGCAACCCCCCGACCTACTGTCTCCTGCCTCACAATCCTGTAGAATGTAAGCCCGAAAGGGCAGGGTCCTCTCCCCTCTGTATCAGTCTGTCATTGTTAGTTTGTTTACTGTAAGTGATACCTGTAATTTGTATGTAACCCCTTCTCATGTACAGCACCATGGAATCAATGGTTCTATAGAAATAAACAATAATAATAATAATAATAATAATAATGTTCAATGATATTCAGGTCTGGGGACTGGGATGGCCATTCCAGAACATTGTAATTGTTCCTCTGCATGAATGCCTGAGTAGATTTGGAGCGGTGTTTTGGATCATTGTCTTGCTGAAAGATCCATCCCTTGCGTAACTTCAACTTCGTCACTGATTCTTGAACATTATTGTCAAGAATCTGCTGATACTGAGTGGAATCCATGCGTCCCTCAACTTTAGCAAGATTCCCGGTGCCGGCATTGGCCACACAGCCCCAAAGCATGATGGAACCTCCACCAAATTTTACTGTGGGTAGCAAGTGTTTTTCTTGGAATGCTGTGTTTTTTTACGTCATGCATAACGCCTTTTTGTATGACCAAACAACTCAATCTTGGTTTCATCAGTCCACAGGATCTTCTTCCAAAAGGAAATTGGCTTCTCCAATGTGATTTTGCATACCTCAGGCCGACTCTGTTTGTGGCGTGCTTGCAGAAACGGCTTCTTTCGCATCACTCTCCCATACAGCTTCTCCTTGTGCAAAGTGCGTTGTATAGTTGACTGATGCACAGTGACACCATCTGCAGCAAGTTGATGCTGCAGCTTTCTGGAGGTGGTCTGAGGATTGTCCTTGACTGATCTCACCATTCTTTTTCTCTGCCTTTCTGATGTTTTTCTTGGCCTGCCACTTCTGGCCTTAACAAGAACTGTCCCTGTGTTCTTCCATTTCCTTACTATGTTCCTCACAGTGGAAACTGACAGGTTAAATCTCTGAGACAGCTTTTTGTATCCTTCCCCTGAACAACTATGTTGAATATTCTTTGTTTTCAGATCATTTGACAGTTGTTTTGAGGAGCCCATGATGCCACTCTTCAGAGGAGATTCAAACAGGAGAACAACTTGCAAGTGGCCACTTTAAGTAGCTTTTCTCATGATTACATACACCTGGCTATGAAGTTCAAAGCTCAATGAGCTTACAAAACCAAAAAAAGTGCTTTAGTAAGTCAGTAAAAAGTAGGTAGTAGTATGTAAAACAAGAAAATGATAAGGGTGCCCATACTTATGCACCTGTCAAATTTTGTTTGAATGCAGATTGCACATGTTCTGCTACTACAATAAACTTCATTTCAAGGCAGAAACATTACTGTGTCCAATAGTTATTAGATACAGTATATCAAACTGAAATAGCTGTTGCAAAAACACCAATTTTTAGAAAACATTTAAGCTTAAGATAAATAGGGGTGCCCAAATTTTTTCATATAACTGTAGTTATGGTACTGCCACATTCATGATGTGTTACCATTATGTATATACACTGCTCAAAAAAAGGGGAACACTTAAACAACAGAGTATAACTCCAAGTAAATCAAACTTCTGTGAAATCAAACTGTCCACTTAGGAAGCAACGCTGATTGGCAATCAAATTCACATGCTGTTGTGCAAATGGAATAGACAACAGATGGAAATTATTGGCAATTATCAAGACACTCAATAAAGGAGTGGTTCTGCAGGTGGGGAACACAGACCACATCTCAGTACCAATGCTTTCTGGCTGATGTTTTGGTCGCTTTTGAATGTTGGTTGTGCTTTCACACTCGTATTAGCATGAGATGGACTCTACAACCCACACAAGTGGCTCAGGTAGTGCAGCTCATCCAGGCTGGCACATCAATGCGAGCTGTGGCAAGAAGGTTTGCTGTGTCTGTCAGCGTAGTGCCCAGAGGCTGGAGGCACTACCAGGAGACAGGCCAGTACACCAGGAGACGTGGAGGGGGCCTTAGGAGGGCAACAACCCAGCAGCAGGACCGCTACCTCTGCCTTTGTGCAAGGAGTAACAGGAGGAGCACTGCCAGAGCTCTGCAAAATGACCTCCATCAGGCCACAAATGTGCATGTGTCTGCGCAAACAGTGAGAAACTGACTCCATGAGGATGGTCTGAGTGCCCGATGTCCACAGATAGGGGTTGTGCTCACAGCCCATCACCATGCAGTATGCTTGGCATCTGCCACAGAACACCAGGATTGGCAAATTCGCCACTGGCACCCTGCGCTCTTTACAGATGAAAGCAGGTTCACACTGAGCACATGTGACAGACGTGACAGAGTCTAGAGACGCTGTGGAGAGCGATCTGCTGACAGCAACATCCTTCAGCATGACCGGTTTGGCAGTGGGTCAGTAATGGTGTGGGGTGGCATTTCTTTCGAGGGCCACACAGCACTACATGTGCTCGCCAGAGGTAGCCTGACTGCCATTAGGTACCGAGATGAGATCCTCAGACCCCTTGTGAGACCATATGCTGGTGCGGTTGGCCCTGGGTACCTCCTAATGCATTACAATGCCAGACCTCATGTGGCTGGAGTGTGTCAGCAGATCCTGCAAGATGATGGCATTGAAGCTATGAACTGGCCCGCCCATTCCCCAGACCTGAATCCGATTGATCACATCTGGGACATCATGTCTCGCTCCATCCACCAACGTCACGTTGCACCACAGACTGTACAGGAGTTGGCGGATGCTTTAGTCCAGGTCTGGGAGGAGATCCCTCAGGAGACAATCCGCTGCCTCATCAGGAGCATGCCTAGGCATTGTAGTGAGGTCATAAAGGCACAGGGAGGTCATACAGGCTTGTGGAGGCCACACACACTACTGAGCATCATTTTGACTTGTTTTAAGGACATTACATTCCTCTTTAATTTTGTGGGTGACTCTAAATCCAGGCCTCCATTAGTTAATAAATTTGATTTCCATTGATGATTTTTGTGTGATTTTGTTGTCGGCACAGAACAAAGTATTCAATGAGAATATTTCATTCATTCAGATCCAGGATGTGTTATTTGAGTGTTCCCTTTATTTTTTTGAGCAGTGTATATGATTGTCTATGTCTTGTGTTCCTTTGTGTAATATTTGTATTATGTAATGTGTTTGATGTTCTTTACACATGTACAGTTTAGGAACAGTTAGGTGCTTTTTTTCTGGGGACACTAGAGGAGGGCACCTTAGTGTATAGTTCTCATATACTTGGGGGTAAGTGTAGTTCTGTTGTGGGCCACTAGGTGGGGGCATACTAGTGGGCCTTGTTAGGTAAAGCTGATAGATAGTTCACATAGGGTTAAGTGCAGGAGGGGCTTCCGGGTAGTAAGATAGGAGTTTCTAAGAAGTTAGCTCACACAGGGCCAGAGTTCCCAAGAGTCCACAAGGGCTTAGGCGCGGACAACCAGCCGCCACGCAACGTTTAAGTACAGCAACCCACGTTACCCACGGCCACTGCATAGTCTCGCAGTGGACCTGTACAGAGAAGAAAGATGTGGCGTCTTATCGCCTGGGTCAATGTTTTTAGGGCAGAAGTTGGCTGGACCAAGGAAGTGAAGGGAGCTGGAGCTTCGACGAGTTCGGTACCGATGGGCCGGATGCTTCACGGGGGACCACCAAACGTAGTGAATGGTGAATTCAGTTCTGAGGCGAAGCAGGCTGAAGGAAATGTCATTATAGCGAGGTCAGACCTGGAAGGAACTGGGGAGCAGTGTAGGATGGTCCGGTCTGGGCGTGTACTGCACAGAAGTGACAGCAAAGCAGGGAAAAATAGGGAAACGAACGAAACACCTGTTGTGCCAACTGTGGATGTAACATGTGAAGAGTTAAGTAAAGAGTGTGTTCAAGTTATTCTGGACTGTGTCTCCATTACTGGGGGTCGCCTGGAAGAGGGACGGTCAATGCCTGGGAGGTGCCCAGGAGAAGTGAAATCCTGACATGCAGGTATGCCAGAGGGAAGCTCACCGTTTCATGTAAGGGAAGGACTGAACATGGATGTTACAGTAATCCATGTCACGACTACAGTCCTGTCCCTCCCTTTCAAGCTCATGCTACATGCAGAGAAGGAAGGATGATAATCGGATAGAGACCTATCCAAATGTTGGATTGTCCCCCAAGGTCCTAATTCAGTGGAGGAACTGAACAGCAGCTTCTGAGCCTACTTGGCTAGGAGGAGAGGAAACATCACCATTCTGCACAGTTAAAGTCTGGACATTGCCATAACCTCCTGAGACAGTGGGACATCTCCCACAATTTGGATTAGTCTCGGTAGATGCCAAACAGATGGGAGATGTGTTTAAAGAGCTTCCTCATGACAGTAGATATGTTCATATGATTTTATATTTACTGCCCAGTCAATAAAAATGATTGGCTTTCTTGTTCTATTAAGTAAGTATTGCTTTACCCTTCAACCCTTTCACCTGTGTCATTTAATAGCCAGATAAGCTGTTTGTTATGCAGAGCTCTGGTTTATTACATACGGAGTGTTTATCCTGACAAGGAAGTATATACGTAATTAATACTGCTGTCGAGCCTGGATCCCTGTGCACATAATAGAGCCTTATTTGTATCTATTAAATCAGTCTTAGGAGTCATTGTAACCATCTAACATTCCAAAAGACAATAAGTAATTGAACTGGCATCATTACATTCATTAAATAAATAGGGATTTAATTCATCAGACATGGATGTTACCTTATGAAGGAAATATGGAGCGTAAATAAATAGGGTGAAGAGTGAGAGCTATGCAATTACAGTAAGATCGATATATGAAGCTTATTTGATGACAAGTAAAAGAGGAGGGCTTGATTGTCTCCTTTGCTTCCATAGACTTTAGTTGAGAGGATGAATCTCCTGAACACTAGAGATGAGTGAGTGTTTTCAGAAAACATTCACCAATCTCAAATTAGGCACGAACATAGCACATTCGGGTTCGTGTTCGCTTTCACGAGCATTTTTACTCAAAGTCGGCAAAAGTTGGCCACAGTTTGGTAAATCATCTCGTTTCCAGTTCCACTAATGCTTTTGTATTACTTTGGCTAGGAGAGTGGTGCTGTATGATGAGCAGAGGGGATTTGTTTGATGTGGGGAGGGGGTGTGGAGAGGTTAAAGGAGTGTCTGAAGAAATTACCGGAGCAGCACGCGCTTTTATTCTTTTTCACTTAACCTTATGTGTATTGATTCTGGCAACCAATCAGGGCACAGAAACCAACTACAATGTCATGACACAGGGTCTTCTGTAATTGGTTGCCGAAGTCACATGTCCCTGGCCATATAAAAAGCAAACCTCTTGCTTTCCTGGCGCTATTTACTCAATGTTACAAAGCAGAGAGGTCGCTCCTGCGCTGTTGCTGGTGCTGACTCTCCCTGACGAAGGCACGCTGCCGAAATGCACATAGGGAAGTGGCACCATTGCATGGTTCCTGGCAGGCTTGAACTGGCCCACCGGAGAACCGGAGGATTCTCCGGTGGGCCCAGGCACTGACACCAGCTGGCATACTGGCCAGCTGCTGCCTAGGGCCCCCCACTGCTCCAAAGGCCCCACTGCTCCAGGGGCCACAAACCAGTGGATATGGGGCCCCTGAGTCAAGGGGGCCCGCCCTGTGCCAGCGTAGCAGCAGCTGGAGACAGGATCCTGTCCCGGCTGCTAAAGCGAAATGAATATTGACGCTTCCCCACGTCCCTATAGGCGTGGAGAGGCGTGAATACCATTTCTCTTTAATAGCGGGCAGAGTTAGCTGCAGGCTACAGCTAACACTGCCCGCATGTAAAGCCCCACCACCGCACCACACACACAAAGCACTGCACCACATACACACACCTAGGCACACAGACACAGAGCACAGCATATCCCGGAGTCCTCCTTCCTGCCCGGCACTTCCTGTCTGAGACAGCCCAGCTGGATGACGTCATCATCCAGCACGCTGTCTCAGACAGAAAGCTGCCGGCAAGGAAGAGGCTGCTGGGATGTGATGCTGCTGCGGGAAGGTGTGCTGTGCTGTATTTGTGTGCCTGCGTGTGTGTATGTGGTGCAGTGCTTTGTGTTGAGTGTGAAGAGTGATGCAGTGTATTGTGTGTGTGTGTGAGAGAGAGGGGTGGTGGGGAAGGACAATGATATTGGTGGGGGAGCAATGATGGAGTGAGGGCAATGATGGCGGTGGGGGAGGCAATGATGGAGTGATGGCATTGATGGTGGGGGAGGCAATATGGAGGTGATGGCATGAGGGTTGGGGAGGCAATGATGGAGGTGATAGGCAATGTGGGGGAGGCAATGATGTGGTGATGGGCAATGATGGCAGTGGGGGAGGCAATGATGGAGGTGATGGGCAATGATAGGGGTGGGGGAGGCAATGATGGAGGTGATGAAATGGCAATGATGGTGGTGAGGGAGGCAATGATGGAGGTGATGAAAGGACAATGATGTGGTAGGGGAGGAGGCAATGATTGGTGGTGGAATGGGCATGATGGGTGGGGGGATGAATAATAGGGTGATGGGTAGAAGGCAATGATGGAGGTGGTGATGAGGACAATGATGGGGTGGAGAGGGCGCATTATATTATGTAGGGTCTGCATTATATGCTGTAGGGGACTGCAATATTCTCAGGTGACTACATTAATTCATGGGGGGTACATCATACAATATGAGGGGGCTACTTATACTCTATGGGGGCTGCAATATATTCTGTGTGGGCTGCATTATTCTCTCAGGGACTACATTATATTCTGGGGGGCTAATATTACTATATGAGGGGGCTACAGTATACTCTATGGGGCTGCATTATATTCTGTGGTGGGGCTGCATTATTCTCTCGGGACTGCATTATATTTGGGTGGGCTACATATTACTAAATGAGGGGGCTACAGTATACTCTATGGGGGCTGCAATATATTCTGTGGTGGGGCTGCATTATTCTCTCAGGGACTACATTATATTCTGGGGGGCTATATATTACTATATGAGGGGGCTACAGTATACTCTATGGGGGCTGCATTATATTCTGTGATGGGGCTGCATTATTCTCTCAGGGGACTACATTATATTCTGGGGGCTACATCATACTATATGAGGGGGGCAGCATTATGCCCTATGAGGGGGCTACAGTATACTCTATGGGGGGCTGCATTATATTCTGTGGTGGGGCTGAATTATTCTCTCAGGGGACTATATTATTTTCTGGGGTGCTACATTTTATTATATGAGTGGGCTACAGTATACTCTATGGGGGTGCATTATATTCTGTGGTGGGGCTGCATTATTCTCTCAGGGGACTATATTATATTCTGGGGGGCTACATCATTCTATATGAGGGGGGCAGCATTATGCCTTAAGAGGGGCTACAGTATACTCTATGGGGGGCTGCATTATATTCTGTGGTGGGGCTGAATTATTCTCTCAGGGGACTATGTTATATTCTGGGGTGCTACATATTACTATATGAGGGGGCTACAGTATACTCTATGGGAGGATGCATTATATTCTGTGGTGGGGCTGCATTATACTATATGAGGGGGGCTGCATTATACCCTATGAAGGTGCTACATTATATTCAATGGTGGGGACTGCGTTATACCTTATGAGGGGGGTTGCATTATATTTTGTGGGGTGCTGCATTATATTCTATGAGAGGGGGCTGCATTATATTTTATGAGGGGGGCTACATTATTTTATGAGGGGGGCTACATTATATTCTGAGGGGGCTACATTATATTCTATGAGGGGCTACCCCTCTATGATTCTATGATTCTACCCCAACCCCTGCTACATAATTAATATGTGTACTACCTTATATAATACCCTGATATTAGCGTGTTTTGCCACACAATTGGTGGACTTGTATTCATTTCTATGTAGCTACATAGTGTGCCCCAAGAATGATTTTCTCTGGTGGGCCCAAGGTGCTCCAGTCCGACGCTGGTTCCTGGTAAGACATGCTAACTATATTTGTGATATCTATTTAGGATACTATGGGTCAAATATCCATACTTTAGTGGTGTACCTTAGATGCATTGTAGGCACTTCAGCCGTGTTGAATCATTGGAATATGGTATATAAAATTTATGATTAATGGTTTGGATGCAAACTTACTTTGTTTGGTACATTAGCTACTCACATTTTAACCCTTTTATCCTCATGGTGTATTAGCATTACATCTTAGTCTTGCCCAATATCTGGTGGTGCAACTTATTTTCTTTGGCTTATCACCATGCACTACTGGCACTGTCTTAAATGTACTTTTTGTCCCTTTTAGTATTTCTAATAAAATATTGCAATTTTATTGTTCATTATACGCTTCTTGTTTTATATGCTTTCCCTGCTGAAAGTGAACTTGTACTGTGTGAAATCGATCTTCCAGTATTGAAGTAGATTGTGTAAAAACTCTGTGGCAGTCTCTGGAAGCACCATTAACTACTCTAAATCATTTGTACTAAAACTGTGTTTCAGTAGCAAATCAGAAGGACAGATTTCCACTTAAAAATCGTTAGGACTAATATTGGGATGCAGCCACGAGGCCCAATTATCTACTCCAAATCGTTTGTGATAATACTGTTTTTCAGTGGCAAGTCAGAAGGCCAGGTTTCCACTTAAAAATTGTCTGGCTTAATTTAGTGTTGCAGCCATGAGGAGCAATTAGCTACTCCAAATCATTTGTACTAAAACTGTGTTTCAGTGGCAAAATCAGAAGGCCAGATTTCCACTTTAAAATCATTAGGACTAATATAGTGTTGCAGCCAGAAGGCCTAATTAGGTACTCCAAATCGTTTGTGCTAAAACTTAAAATCGTTAGGCATAATAGTGCTGTTCAGGCTCCTTATCTAAGAAAATAAACAGTGATTGTTCATTTAGTGACAGGTGACTGACAGCTTTGGGCCTAAAGGGCCCGTCTCACATAGCGATATCGCTACCGAGATCGGTGCTGAGTCACTAGTTTTGTGACGCAGCACCGAGCTCACCAGCGATATCGCTGTGTGTGACATTCAGCGACGATCAGCCCCCCTGCCGGGTATCGCTGATCGTCGCTGAAATGTCTGGACATTTTTTTGATCGCTGGTCTCCCGCTGACAGGCACGCATCGCTGCGTGTGACAGGCGGGAGACCAGCGATCCGCTGGTAACCAAGGTACACAGCGGGTTTCCAGGCGCGGGGCTGTGCCTAGAAACCCGCTGTGTACCTTGGATACCAGCGCCCTGATGCAGGGAGCTGGTATCCAAGGTACACAGCGGATTCAGGCACCGCGCAGCGCTTGGAAACCGCTGTGTACTTGGATACCAGCTCCCTGCATCAGGGCGCTGTATCCAAGGTACACTGCGGGTAACTAACGATGTACCCGCAGTGTCGCTGTCCAGATCGCTGCCTGAGCTGCCTGTTTGACAGCTCAGCAGCGATAATGTAGCGATACACCAGCGATCCTGACAAGTGCATATCGTTGTCGGGATCGCAGGTGTATCGCTATGTGAGACCCAGCCTTAAGATTGTGAAATAGCAGGGTACAAGAGGGGAAGGCTACTTATAAAATGAGAGAGAAAAAGCGAGGTCGTGGTGGAAGGGGGAATAGGCTTGGTGTTCGACATGTACGTGGGTTAGGTGTTAATGTGAATGAAAGCTCACCTGAACAAACACCGTCTCATCCTATCCAAAGACCACTGACAAAATCAGTTACTGGAAAGCCTACCTGACTTCCTTTCTTTGGCAGCCGCATAGCAGTACCCCTTGTACACGGGGCTAAGAAAGAGCATGTGCTCTTGGCACCCCAATCACCCTTATGTCCCCTCATGTCAAAACTTTCCAAATGCCCAACTTACTGTGGGGAACCTCAGATGGGCCATTCTGAAGAGCTGTTCACACATTGTATTACATGAACATCAGAGGGCTGCTCCGAAGAATCACAGAATCCAGAGGAGAAAAGCATCTTTACCAATGCCCAAATTTTTTCACTATGGATCCAGGGTCCGAGTAGAATCCAGACACTTGTCACCAGATGTTAACCACCAAAGGTTGAAGTGATCCTGATGAGACTCAGATACCAGAGGCGCACGCGGACTGTACTGTGGTGTCAGGGCAAGAAGAGGAGGAGGGTGACTATCTGGTTGAGGAGTGTGAGAACAGAGAGGATGATGATGAGATTGTAGATCCCACTTGGTATGAACGTAGAGGAGCTGGAGGAAGATGAGGAGGATATGTTTCGGCTTGCCACACAGACACAATGTAATGCAACCATAACAAGCATTGCATCCTCAGCTCCAACTCAGTCTGTGGCCAGCACTGGTTGTGAGTGTGCAGTTCACAGGGGTGGCAAAGGTTGCCTAGTTTGTGCATTTTTTGAGACCGCAAAGGATGACCCAACACATGTTATCGGTCAAATTTGCAAATAAAAACTCAGTAAAGGCAAAAATTGCAATAATTTGACAATGACATGCATGAACTGGCACATGCACGATCAACATGCCTGTTAGAACCCTCTTGTTAGATTTTGTTTCAGTTTGCTAGTCACATGACCTTTTTTCCCTATTTAGTCTGGCTCCGCCCTTCTGGCTTTGCTGGACTTCATTGTATTATCTACTCTTAAGCTAGCCGGGTGCTTAGGTGCCTTACTCTGTCAGTTTTGCTTAATCTTAGGATCTCGTAGTAATTTGTTTTCTGTTTTATTTTCCCTGCTACAATTTCTGTTAGGAGGTGTCCACCTTTTCTCCCAGTCCCTAGATCTTGTAGGGATTCCTCCCTCGCAACTATAGGTCTTCGTTCAGTCTAGCTGAGGACTTTAGCGGGTCTGGTCGCAGGATCAGGTTCCCCGTTACATCGTAGGGATCAAGCTCAGTTTTATTGTAGGGACAGAGTTCCCACCTTTCCTTAGTGCTTGTAGCAGTTCATAACAGTAAGTCCAGCCAAGAAATAAAAAAAAAAAAAAAATCTCTAAGGAAAGATTTTCTGTTTTCATCATGGTGTCGGTTCGGGATTTGGCTGAACGCCTGCAGGGTCTCTCTCTGGAGGTGGCCGAAATCCAGCAACACGTGAGTAGTTGTTCTGGAGCACATTTCGTGGAGCCAAAGGTACGTTTGCCTGATTTATTTTTTGGTGAACAACAAGATTTTTTTTCTTTTAAAAATGCTTGCTTGTTGTATTTTCGTTTGAGACCAAGATCCTCTGGTGATGAATCACATCGCATAGGGTTTATAATGTCACTTTTGCGCAAAGAACCTCAGGACTGGCCTTTTCTCTGCAGCCTAGTGATCCATGCTTTGGATCAGTGGATGTTTTTTTTTCTGCTTTGGGGTTGTTGTATGACGACCTGGATCGTGTTTCATCAGCTGAGACAGAGTTGAGACGTTTGAGACAGGGATCGGGTAATGTGGAAAAATATTGTACTCACTTCCGTAGGTGGTCCACCCAGGTGGGCTGGAACGATTCAGCTTTGAAAAGTTTATTTCTTGCAGGATTAAGTGAAAGGGTTAAAGATTTGCTGATTGCTTATCCTATACCTGGTAACTTGCAAGAGGCTATGCAATTAGCCATACGGGTGGATAGGAGACTGCGTGCAAGGGTTAATGAGAGTAAGTCTGCTTTGTCAGCTCCAGGTTTGGAGAAGGAATGTACTGACATTGCAGAGCCGATGGAAATTGGAGCAATGGCACCTCACTCTCAGGAAAAAGAACGCAGATTTGCTCAAGGTTTGTGTTTCTACTGTGGTAAATCTGAGAATTTCATTAAGAACTGTGCGCTTCGAATGAATAAAGAGAAAAAAAAAAAATGAGGTCAGTGTCGCCCGCATAGCTTGTTTAAACAATAAAGGTGTCTTTCTTTCTGCTACCACTGCTGGTGAGGAGGAATTAATGGAGTTTCGGGTATTTGTGGATTGTGGTTCAACTCTCAATGTGATTGATGGGAAATTTTTGGAAAAACTAAAATTAAAACCCAAACTTCTGTCTTCTCCTATTAATGTGGTGTCTGTGGATGGCTCTCCCTTGAAAAATGTTACTCACCATATCTGTGAATTTCCTCTTACTATTAATGGTGTTCATCAAGAGAATTTGGATTTGGTAGTTTTGAATAATTTGCCCTCACCGGTGATTTTGGGGTTACCCTGGTTAAAATTGCATAATCCGGTACTGGATTGGTCTACCAATGAAATTAAGTCCTGGAGTCCTAATTGTTATGACAAGTGTTGTAACGGGCGTATTGCTGCTGTAGTTAAGGGGGAGTTACCTGTACCTATTCAGGATTTTTGGAAAGTTTTTTCTGATAAAGAATCGCAGGTATTGCCTCCTCATAGAGATTATGATTGTGCAATTGAATTTGTCCCTGGAGCGACTCTTCCTAAAAGTCGTTTATTTAATTTGACTATTCCTGAGAGAAAGGCTTTGGAGGAATACATACAGACAAGCTTGGCCGCCGGTCACATTAGGCCTTCCAAATCTCCTGTGGCGGTTGGATTTTTTTTTGTTAAAAAAAAGGACGGCGGTTTACGGCCTTGTCTAGACTTTCGTGAGATTAATAAGATTACTGTACGCAATCCTTACCCACTGCCATTGATTCCTGATTTGTTTAATCAGTTAGTGGGGGCCAGGTGGTTCTCGAAAATTGATCTTCGAGGGGCATACAATTTGTTGCGCATGAAGGAGAGGGATGAATGGAAGACTGCGTTTAACACTCCACTGGGTCATTTTGAGAATCTGGTCATGCCTTTTGGACTTTCCAGTGCTCCGGCATTTTTTCAGAATCTTATTAATGACATCCTTAGACCTTTGATCGGCAGAAGTGTGGTTGTGTATTTGGATGACATTTTGATTTATTCACCGGATTTGGAGTCTCATTGGAGGAGTGTGCGTGAAGTATTACAGTTACTGAGTGATAATTCACTTTTTGCCAAACTAGAAAAATGTGAGTTCGCTGTACAGAGACTTAGTTTTTTGGGCTACATTGTCTCCAGTGAAGGTTTTGAGATGGACCCTGTGAAAGTACAAGCTGTGCAGGATTGGCCTAGACCTATTGGTGTGAAATCAATACAGAGGTTTTTGGGGTTCGCCAATTATTATAGAAAATTCATAAAAAAAATTTCTGTGATTGCCAAACCTCTGACCGATCTCACCAGGAAAGGTGCTGATGCGGTTCAGTGGACTACTGAGGCCATTGAGGCTTTTGTGTTGCTAAAGGAGAGGTTCAGCTCTGCTCCCATCCTTACGCAGCCTGATGTGACTAAACCATTTTTAGTTGAGGTTGATGCTTCTTCTGTGGGGGTCGGCGCGGTGTTGTCTCAGGAAAAGACGGATGGAGTACATCCCTGTGCTTTTTTTTCAAAGAAATTTTCTGAGTCTGAACTAAATTATGATATCGGTAATCGGGAATTGTTGGCAATTAAACTCGCATTTGAACACTGGCGTCATTTTTTGGAGGGAGCGGAATTTCCCGTTCAAGTCTTCACCGATCATAAAAATCTGATCTACCTTGATGCTGCCAAACGCTTGAATGCCCGTCAGGCTAGGTGGGCACTGTTTTTCTCACGCTTTAATTTTACCGTTACTTACATCCCAGGTACTAAAAATGTTAAAGCTGATGCTTTGTCTCGCAGCTTTTCTCCTATGGTGGGTACTGAGGAGGAGGAAAACATTTTGCAAGAGGGGGTTGTTATTGCGGTTTTGGACTCCGTGTTGGAAGATGAGATTCTTAAAGCACAGGAGAATGCCCCATCTAACACGCCGCATGGGAGGTTGTTTGTGCCTGGTACCCTGAGGAGAGATTTGTTTGTTGAATGTCATGACTCTCGGTTGGCAGGTCATCCTGGAATCTCTGAGACCAAGAGACTTGTGGGTCGCAGCTTTTGGTGGCCTGGATGGCAGAAGGAAGTCATTAAGTGGGTGCGTCAATGCACTGTGTGTGCTAGATCTAAGTCTTCTCATACTCCTGCTGCAGGGTTGCTATGCCCTCTGGAGGTCCCTAGTGCACCTTGGACACATTTGGCTATGGACTTTATTACTGACCTTCCCCCCTCTGAGGGTTTCACTGTCATCTGGGTGGTCGTGGACCGTTTTAGCAAGATGTGTCACTTGGTTCCTTTCATCAAACTGCCCTGCGCTAAGACTCTCGCTAAGGCCTTTGTCAAGGAAATAGTCAGACTACATGGTGTTCCTACTGACATTGTTTCTGATAGGGGACCTCAGTTTGTGGCTCGTTTTTGGCGCGCCTTTTGTGACAGGTTGGGAGTTCATTTGTCATTTTCATCCGGATATCATCCTGAGTCTAATGGCCAGACAGAAAGGAAAAACCAGGATGTTGAGCAGTTCTTGCGCTGTTTTGTGACTGATAATCAAGAGGGGTGGTCTGAGTTTCTGCCACTTGCTGAGTTTGCTCTTAACAACCATACATCCGCTTCTGCTGGTTGTTCGCCTTTTTTTTGTTGTACTGGGAGACATCCGTCGTTTGGGTCATTTTCCAAGTTGGGATCGGCTGTACCTGAAGAGGAGAATTTTTCTGGTGTTTTGGAGAGAGTTTGGACTGATGTGCGTGGTAATCTTCAGGAGGCTAACAAAAGATCCAAAGTGTATTTTGATAGAAAACGACAAGAGGTTTTGTTTGCTATTGGTGACATGGTCTGGTTGTCCTCTAAGAATCTGCGCTTGAGGATTCCGTCTAAGAAATTGGGTCCCAAGTTTGTAGGGCCCTTTAAGGTGCTTCAGGTTATTAACCAATCTGCTGTTAAGTTGGAGCTTCCCACCTCTGGTGTTTCATGTTTCTCTCTTGAAAAAAGCTGAGGTCTCAGATGGAGACGTCTCGACCACTGTTCCCCTGGTGGTGGAGGACGGGCAATATGAGATTTCCCCATCCTAAATTCTAGACGGTATAGAGGGGGTTTGCAGTACCTCGTCGCTTGGAAGGGTTATGGACCCGAGGATAACTCATGGGTGAGGGCGGATGATGTTTCTGCGTCTAGACTTGTCAGAGCGTTTCACAAGAGGTTTCCGGATAAGCCTAAGTCCTAGGGGATCCAGAGGATCCTCTTAGAAGGGAGGGTACTGTTAGAACCCTCTTGTTAGATTTTGTTTCAGTTTGCTGGTCACATGACCTTTTTTCCCTATTTAGTCTGGCTCCACCCTTCTGGCTTTGCTGGACTTCATTGTATTATCTACTCTTAAGCTAGCCGGGTGCTTAGGTGCCTTACTCTGTCAGTTTTGCTTAATCTTAGGATCTCGTAGTAATTTGTTTTCTGTTTTATTTTCCCTGCTACAATTTCTGTTAGGAGGTTCCACCTTTTCTCCCAGTCCCTAGATCTTGTAGGGATTCCTCCCTCGCAACTATAGGTCTTCGTTCAGACTAGCTGAGGACTTTAGCGGGTCTGGTCGCAGGATCAGGTTCCCCGTTACATCGTAGGGATCAAGCTCAGTTTTATTGTAGGGACAGAGTTCCCACCTTTCCTTAGTGCTTGTAGCAGTTCATAACAATGCCTTAGTGTGGGAATCTCACTGTGCTAAAACGCGGACTAGCGGGCATCACCAACCACCGGCTGTCCAATCAACCCCCTCTCCTGCTTCCTCCTCCTCCGTCACTATTCCAAGTCTTCTCACACAGGTCTCTGGCCGCAGAAACTACAATTGTTTACCCACCACAGTCGGGGTGAGTGAGAGCCGGTCAGCTGTTACGGAAGTAGACATGACTGCTGCTTTTGTGTCACCTAGTACAACACATCTTTCTCAATCCACTATAACATCTCAGCCTGCACCTCACTCACAGTCCAACAGTTTGTCCTGTTCTTTGTACTCTGCCCTCTCTCAGCACAGCAGCCAGCACTTGGTCCCACAATTGTGGTCATGTAAAGAATATTTCCTCCTTAACATGTCAAAGCTGAGAACTTGAACTCCACCATCTCCAATCTGTTGGCCACGGAAATGCTGACTTTCCGCTTGGTGGATACAGACTGTTTCTGAAAATTGATGGCCATCGAAGTCCCCCTGTCATGTATAGTGTACAGTTCCTATAGCGTCTTGTGCTTGGGTGCGAGGAAAACACAGGAGACATAGGTTGAAATGAAATGACTTGTATTACTTCATACAAGCATGCTGAAAAGTTCACACAGTTTGCAGGAAAAGAGACAGGAGACACAGCAGGCCAGAGTAACTTCAAGCACTACAATAAATCTCCAAAGCAGGTTCAGGTTCTCTTCTCTGTACCGTAATTCCTCTGCAAACATGGATTCACCAAACAGCAGGTTTCCAGAGTCCAAAAGTGTTCCAAGGTTCCTCAGTAGGGAATAGCTGGAGTACAAGTCCAAGGTTTCCAGGAGTCAGGTCACAGACTGACTGAGGCTTGATTCAGGAGTAGAGTTGAGCGATACTTTCCGATATCCTAAAGTATCGGAATCGGAATGGTATCGCCGATATCACTAAAATATCGGCGATACCCGATACCGATACCGGAAGTCCCATGTAAGTCTATGGGAACAAAATATCGCAACTAAAAAAAACTCATTCTTTCCTTGTAAACACTAAATATACACACATAGAATACATATATATATATATATACATGTCATTGTGACATATATATATACATATATGTATAGTTTATACACTTCTACATAGTAAAATATCCTCTCATTCAATTGCCGGGTAAAGCCGGCTTCAGTGAAAAGACAGAAGCACCCGACATGAAATGACACTTGGTGTACATAGGGTTAACCATGTCTTTTCATGTCGTTTGCTATCTGATTTGCACAAACAATTAAATCAGACTATGTGTGCAAAATTTCACACCTGTAGGGGTTAATTAAAGGTGTAAATTCGTTGTAAAAAAAACGGACTTTTTTTGCTACGAATTTACACCTTTAATTAACCCCTACAGGTGTGAAATTTTGCACACATAGTCTGATTTAATTGTTTGTGCAAATTAGGCTGGAGTCACACACAACCACAAAAAATCGGTCCGTTTTAGACGGTCGACAATCGGATCAAAATAAAAACATCACACATCCTTCTGGCATCCGATTTTCCTTCAAAGATGCGATTTAATCGCATGTGTGTGTACCTTGTAACATCCGATTTTCATCCGACTTGCGAGATTTTCTCGCAGGCTTGCAAAACTGACATATAATGGATCCAAAAGAATAGTATTTAAATGCCAAAAGAAAGAATAGATATATACACATATATATATATATATATATATATATATATATGTCATTGTGACATATATATATATACATATATTTATAGTTCTTACACTTCTACATACTGTTATAGCCGCTAATTCAATTGCCGGCTTCAGTGAAATCACAGAAGCCGACATGAAATGATACATTGTTTCCACACATTTAACCATGTAATTTCATGTATTTTTATATATGTTTGAAACATACAATTACATGAGTATATGTGTGCTAAATTTCAGACATGTAGGGGTTAATTAAAGGTGTAAATTCGTTGTAAAAAAAACGGACTTTTTTTGCTACGAATTTACACCTTTAATTAACCCCTACAGGTGTGAAATTTTGCACACATAGTCTGATTTAATTGTTTGTGCAAATTAGGCTGGAGTCACACACAACCACAAAAAATCGGTCCGTTTTAGACGGTCAACAATCGGATCAAAATAAAACATCACACATCCTTCTGGCATCCGATTTTCCTTCAAAGATGCGATTTAATCGCATGTGTGTGTACCTTGTAACATCCGATTTTCATCCGACTTGCGAGATTTTCTCGCAGGCTTGCAAAACTGACATATAATGGATCCAAAAGAATAGTATTTAAATGCCAAAAGAAAGAATAGATATATACACAATATATATATATATATATATATATATATATATATATATATATGTCATTGTGACATATATATATACATATATTTATAGTTCTTACACTTCTACATACTGTTATAGCCGCTAATTCAATTGCCGGCTTCAGTGAAATCACAGAAGCCGACATGAAATGATACATTGTTTCCACACATTTAACCATGTAATTTCATGTATTTTTATATATGTTTGAAACATACAATTACATGAGTATATGTGTGCTAAATTTCAGACATGTAGGGGTTAATTAAAGGTGTAAATTCGTTAAAAAAAAATGCGTGGGCTCCCGCTGTATTTTCTCCACCAGACAGACAAAGCAAGCGAGTGGGGGCAGATAATAATAGCCTAGGGAGGGTACATTTTTTTTGTGCCCCCCCCTGGCTACTAACATCTGCCCCCAGACACCCCAGAAAGGGCAAATCTATAATTAGATTCGCCCTTTCTGGCACTTTGCCCGTCTATTCCCATTGCCCTGTAGCGGTGGCGAATGGGTTAATAAGGGGTTAAAATGACCTTGCAATTGAAAGGTCACTTTAAGCCAGGTTAATAATTGATAGCTGTCAATTAGGCAACTATCAATTATTAATCCTATTGTATGAAAGAAAAATCAAACACACACACTTTAATAAAAAATAAGTTTAATTAAATAATCACACAGTTTTTGACCATATTTTATTTTCCTGCTAAAACCATTTCCTGTAATAAAAATAAAATAAAAAAGCAAAATTATACTTACCAATCCGATGTACAGTCAGGTCCCACGGTGTAATCCCTCAGAAAGGGTTAACAGGTTACAGGTCGCAGAGAGCTAATAATGCTGTCTCAGACCTGTATTCCCCTGAATGAATAACTTCCTCTCCCAGCGAAAGTAGAGGAATAGATTCATGAATGGAGCTTAATTGATTTATTGCCAATTTAACTGTAGTGACCTGACCTAAAGGGAAAGTGGACACAATCAATTAAGCTTCATTCATGAAACACATCCTCTCCTGTCGCCAGGAGAGGAACTTATTCATTCATGAGCTTTGAGCTGAGCATGCAGGATTACTTGCACTGCTTGGCTCAAAGCTAGTTAACCCTTTGTGAAGGATTACAGCGTGGGACGTGACAGATCGGCGGAATAGGTAAGAATAATGTTGTTTTATTTCTTTTTCTTTATTTTAGGAGATCAATGGCTTCGCACGGATTTAGTGTAAAATAAAATATGGTCAAAAAAATGTGTTTTTATTTCATTAAAATTATTTATTCTTAAAGTGTGTGTGTTTTTTTATTTACTTCAATAGGATTAATAATTGATAGTTGTCTAATTGACAGCTATCAATCATTAACCTGCCTTAAGGTCACCTTTCAATTGCAAGGTGACAGTAAGGTGAGATTAACCCATTCGCCACCGCTACAGGGCAATGGGAATAGACGGGCAAAGTGCCAGAAAGGGCGAATCTAATTATAGATTTGCCCTTTCTGGGGTGTCTGGGGGCAGATGTTAGTAGCCAGGGGGGGCACAAAAAAAATGCACCCTCCCTGGGCTATTATTATCTGCCCCCACTCGCTTGCTTTGTCTGTCTGGTGGAGAAAATACAGCGGGAGCCCACGCATTTTTTTTCAACGAAATTACACCTTTAATTAACCCCTACATGTCTGAAATTTTGCACAAATACACTCATGTAATTGTATGTTTCAAACATATATAAAAATACATGAAATTACATGGTTAAATGTGTGGAAACAATGTATCATTTCATGTCGGCTTCTGTGATTTCACAAAACCCGGCAATTGAATTAGCGGCTATTACAGTATGTAGAAGTCTAGGAACTATAAATATATGTATATATACATGTCACAATGACATGTATATATATATGTATGTGTTCTATGTGTATATATCTATTCTTTCTAGTCTTTATTAAAGCTGTCAGTGTGATTTTACAGTATAGGCGGGGATGAATTGCCGGCTTTTCTAAAGGACACCGATGCGATTTCATCGCAAGTCACACAGTGTGGTCCGTTTGTAATCAGATTTTTCATCGCTCCCATAGACTTGCATTGGCGATTGTCGACCGACAATCGGTGACAATCGCAGCATGCTGCGATTGTACACGGACGTTTAAAACGGACCACAAAAAATCTGATACTGGGAGCTGCTCCATAGATTAACATAGGTCGACTGCAATGCGATATTTCATCGCATTGCAGTCGTCCGATTTTGTCGCCAGTGTGACTCCGGCCTTAGATAGCAAAGGACATGAAAAGACATGGTTAACCCTATGTACACCAAGTGTCATTTCATGTCACCCGACATGAAATGACACTTGGTGTACATAGGGTTAACCATGTCTTTTCATGTCCTTTGCTATCTAATTTGCACAAACAATTAAATCAGACTATGTGTGCAAAATTTCACACCTGTAGGGGTTAATTAAAGGTGTAAATTCGTTGTAAAAAAAACCGTCTTTTTTGCTACGAATTTACACCTTTAATTAACCCCTACAGGTGTGAAATTTTGCACACATAGTCTGATTTAATTGTTTGTGCAAATTAGATAGCAAAGGACATGAAAAGACATGGTTAACCCTATGTACACCAAGTGTCATTTCATGTCGGGTTCTGCATTTTCACAAAAGCCGGCAATTGAATTAGCGGCTATTATACTATGTAGAAGTGTATGAACTACAAATATAAATATATATATATATGTGTCACAAATTCAATGACATGTATATATATATATGAGGTGTAAAATTGCTGAAAAAAAATGCGTGGGCTCCCGCCCTATTTTCGCAACCAGACAGACAAAGCCAGTGAGTGGGGGCAGATAATAATAGCCCAGAGAGGGACCATTATTTTTGCCCCCCCCCGGCTACTAACATCTGCCCCCAGACACCCCAGGAAAGACAAATCTATAATTAGATTCGCCCTTTCTGGCACTTTGCCCGTCTATTCCCATTGCCCTGTAGCGGTGGCGAATGGGTTAATATGGGGTTAAAGCCACCTTGCTATTGAAAGGTGACCTTAAGCCAGGTTAATAATTGAGAGCTGTCAATTAGACAACTATCAATTATTAATCCTATTGCATGAAATAAAAATAAAACACACACACTTTAATTAAAAATCATTTTAATGAAATAAAGACACATGTTTTTGACCATCTTTTATTTTACTGCAAAAACCATTTCCTGTAATAAAAATAAAATAAAAAAGCAAAATTATTCTTACCTATCCCATGCACAGTCAGGTCCCACGGTGTAATCCTTCAGAAAGGGTTAATGTTTACTGCAGGGACCGCAGCTAATGCTGCAGCCTCACAGTAAACCCCAAATGAATGAGTTCCTCTCCTGCCTGACAGGAGAGTAAAGGCTGGGTGTCACATAACGATACACCAGCGATCCCGACAACGATATGCACTTGTCAGGATCGCTGGTGTATCGCTACATGATCGCTGCTGAGCTGCCAAACAGGCAGCGATCTGGGACAGCGACACTGCGGGTAACATCGCTTAAGGGCCCGTCTCACATAGCGATATCGCTACCGAGATCGCTGCTGAGTCACTAGTTTTGTGACGCAGCAGCGAGCTCACCAGCGATATCGCTGTGTGTGACATTCAGCGACGATCAGCCCCCTGCCGGGTATCGCTGATCGTCGCAGAAATGTCAGGACCTTTTTTTGATCGCTGGTTTCCCTCTGACAGGCACGCATCGCTGCGTGTGACAGGCGGGAGACCAGCGATCCGCTGGTAACCAAGGTACACAGCGGGTTTCCAGGCACCGCGCAGCGCTTGGAAACCCGCTGTGTACCTTGGATACCAGCTCCCTGCATCAGGGCGCTGGTATCCAAGGTACACAGCGGGTTTCTAGGCACAGCCCCGCGCCTGGAAACCCGCTGTGTACCTTGGTTACCAGCGGATCGCTGGTCTCCCGCCTGTCACACGCAGCGATGTGTGCCTGTCAGCGGGAAACCAGCGATCAAAGGTCCTGACATTTCAGCGACGATCAGCGATACCCGGCAGGGGGGCTGATCGTCGCTGAATGTCACACACAGCGATATCGCTGGTGAGCTTGCTGCTGCGTCACAAAACTAGTGACTCAGCAGCGATCTCGGTAGCGATATCGCTATGTGAGACGGGCCCTTAAGTGGAAAGCTTAATTGATTGCTTTCCACTTTCACTTCAGGTCAGCCAGGGACACAATCAGTGACGTCAGAGGGAACTGATTAACAAAAATAGGGGTTCCCTTCGAAAAAAAAATGGCGTGGGGTCCCCCCTATTTTTGTTAACCAGCCAGATGAAGCAGACCGCTGAGGCCTGGATTTTCAGGCTGTTAAGGAGCCAAGATCCATGGACCTTGCCAGCCTGATAATACCAGGCCACAGCAGTCTGTATATCTTGGCTGATTAACAAAAATAGGGGATCCCCTCGAAAAAAATTGGCGTGGGGTCCCCCCCTATTTTTGTTAACCAGCCAGATGAAGAAAAACCGCTGAGGCCTGGATTTTCAGGCTGTTAAGGAGCCAAGATCCATGGACCTTGCCAGCCTGATAATACCAGGCCACAGCAGTCTGTATATCTTGGCTGATTAACAAAAATAGGGGATCCCCTCGAAAAAAATTGGCGTGGGGTCCCCCCTATTTTTGTTAACCAGCCAGATGAAGAAAACCGCTGAGGCCTGGATTTTCAGGCTGTTAAGGAGTCAAGATCCATGGACCTTGCCAGCCTGATAATACCAGGCCACAGCAGTCTGCATATCTTGGCTGATTAACAAAAATAGGGGATCCCCTCGAAAAAATTGGCGTGGGGTCCCCCCTATTTTTGTTAACCAGCCAGATGAAGCAGACCGCTGAGGCCTGGATTTTCAGGCTGTTAAGGAGCCAAGATCCATGGACCTTGCCAGCCTGATAATACCAGGCCACAGCAGTCTGCATATCTTGGCTGATTAACAAAAATAGGGGATCCCTTGAAAAAAATTGGCGTGGGGTCCCCCCTATTTTTGTTAACCAGCCAGATGAAGCAGACCGCTGAGGCCTGGTTTTTCAGGCTGGTAAGGATCCAATATCCATGGACCTTGCAAGCCTGATAATACCAGGCCACAGCAGTCTGCTTAGCTTGGCTGGTTAACAAAATAGGGGATCCCTCGAAAAAAAAAACGGCGTGGGGATCCCCCTATTTTTGTTAACCAGCCAAGTAAAATGCAGACTGCTGCGGCCTGGTATTAAAAGACTGTCAAGGCCCATGGATTTTGGCCCTCAACAGCCTGATAATACCAGGCTACAGCAGCCCCACATTTGGCGCATCAAAAGATGTGCCAATTGTGGCACTTTACCCGGCTCTTCCCACTTGCCCTGTAGCGGTGGCAAGCGGGGGTAATAAGGGGTTAATGTCACCGTTGATTGCACGGTGACAATAAGCCCGGTTAATAATGGAGAGGCGTCAATAAGACACCGATCCATTATTAATCCGAAAGTTATTAAATGTATAAAAAAAAGACAAAGCAAGAAAAAAGTCTTTTAATGAAATAAAAGAGACAACACAGTTTTCATTTCTTTTATTACTCTCTCATTCCTGCGACGCCATCGATCTCCTGTAAAAAAGAAAAAAAACAAACCAACAGTATACCACCTGTCCGACGCAGTCCATAACGATAGTCCCACGACGATCCAGCTCTGCTACATCGCAATGACAGGCAGAACCTGTCATTGCAAACGCAGCACAGCTGATTACCTGCTTCCCCCGGCGGTGACGTCATCGGACTGACTGCTTTACGGCCGGGATTACCCAGCAGTCACTGCAGTTATCGCGGAGAAACTGCATGTGACCGCCGGGAAAGAAGATGGCGGCCATGAAGCAGTGCAGGACGTGACCGCCGGAGATCTTCTGCCGGGTAAGTGCCGCTGACTCCTGACAGACCCGACCGACGGACACTGACAGTGACAGTGACAATCCCGATTCCGGTATCCGATAAGACGAAAATATCGGAACTCGGAATCGGAATTCCGATACAGCTAATATCGGCCGATACCCGATATTTGCAGTATCGGAATGCTCAACACTATTCAGGAGCACTGATTGTTCAGCTGAGGCTGCTTAAGAAGCAAGAGGGAAGAATCAGGGCGGGGAACATGAAAACTGGAAACTCCATATTAACTGAGGGCAAGAGCTGCAGAAAGACGAAAGCAAAATGGCCGACGGAAAACTGAGTTTCAAGGAACATGTCAACAGAGACAAAGAACCTTACACCCCAGTACCAGTTGCCCAGTTGCCACTACTTCTCTAAGGAAGCTGTGCCTACGCTACACTAACATGTCGCCCACAACATTACCAGTTCTCTGGAAAAATCTATGTCTGCCAGGGTGCATTTCACCACTGAAACCTAGACAAGCAAGCATCTCACTGACTGGGCACTAGGTGACTCTGGTGGCTGTGGGGACAGGCGGTCAAGGGGCTGCTCTACAAGTTGTTGAATCTCCAAGGCTTGTGAGACAAGCCTCTGAATCTAACACTTCCTCCACTGCTTCTACCTCCTCCACCTTCTTTAGGGCCTCTACCTCTCCCTTAATCAGACGCGCATTCCAACAGTACAGATAGAATTTCCCCCATCTCTGTACTGCACAGCATGGCTCACCGCAATCAGGCAGTGTTTAAATTAATATGCCTTGGAGATCACACTCACACAGCTCAAGAGTTGTAGACAGCTATTCAGGCTGAGTTATAAGCAATGGCTGTTTCCATTAAACCTGGAGCCAGGAAAGGTCGTGTGCGATAAAGGTGCAAAACTGGTGGCCGCCCTATGCCGTGGCAACCTCACACACTTGCATGGCTCACATCCTCAACCTAATGGTACAGCAAATTCTCAATTCACTAAAGTTGATTCCAAGGAAACTGTATCTAGAGTGAACATACATTTCCCTTAAAAGTAAATTTTATTGATAATATCTTAAAAAACACATAACCCAGTGTAATTAGTTAAAAAATCTTAAATATGAAAAAATAGCAGACCAATACTTTCCTACTGAAACCCTGCAATAGACCTCGACTTACTCCTTCCTTGTGTGGAGGTTGGCACCCTAAGAAACAATTTTTTGGCGCCCCTACTCAATGAGGACTATCCCTCCTTCCCTGATAATTCCCTATAGTCATAGGTGGGAAAATAATATAGTGAAGGAAAAGAATGAAAAGGATAGACCCTTATAAATCAAAAAAACATATATTGGTCTGCAAGTTCAGCAGCAAAGCAAAAGTTTTATCATGCAAAAATTTATACCATAATATTCATATTAATAATAAGTCCCACAACCTTGCAACAAAAATCAATTTGATTGTTAATCATTTGGCAAAGGCTGTATATCGACCCTTTCTGCCACAGCAGCACATTTTATAATAGAGTCAAGCAATGATAACCAAATAATCCCAAATGCATAATAGTTTTGATAGAAAGGGACTTAGCGTGAGTAGAAGACACCCCGACGCGTTTCCCCGTTTGCACGGTTCATCAGGAGGATCAGATGAAGTTGATGCCGGATACTATAATGATGGATGGTATACCCGAGTTGGTAACAGGGGACTTAAATAACCCTTGATTCATACAACTGCCATAATTGGCTCCGCCTTCTCAATGGTCAGCGGTAACCACCTAGGTCCTAACGGTGAAAATCATGCCCTCATCATGACTTACCGCTCCATGTGGCGTGCGTTCCACACAGGATTCGGTGCGCTCCATACCACGTTGCATGAAGCCGGCAGAGCGCGCAGTGATTACACAGGGAGCATAATTTCGGTGGTAAAAGTCCCGCGCTCCATCTGTGCGTTCCAAACGGCACATTCGCATTTAAAAAGTCCAGCCCATTAGTAGTCTGAGATTATTGGAATATGGACTTCTAAAATGGCTATAATATTAGATAACACCATTTAATGAACATATATATGCGCAATAATCAATAATCTAATCTATATGTACAATCTAAGCGGCATCATGAGTCCATTATTAATCTAAGATTGTCAGAATATGGACTTCCAAAAATTACTATAATATTATGTCCCATCATTTAATGTACATATATATGCGCTACCAAAGCATGATTATATGATAAATAAGAAAAAAGAAAATATTGACATTATTAAACTGCAATAAAGATATTAATCCATCAATCAGGAAAAGAAAGAAAATTAGGGTATGCAATCATCTGAAAAACCCATAACACTGTTAGTGCCAATATAGGATTCCCTTCCAAGACAATATCATATAAAGCAGGCAAAGGACAAACATTCATTTAACCCCTTAGGGGCCAGGGTCTGTACTTTGAAATCCATTCAGCCTCCCGTTTTTGTATATTCCTGTCCAGATCACCTCCTCTAATTTTTGGTTAACCAATTTCTATCATACTGAAGGTAATTTCTTTTGCACATCAGTTTAAGTAATCTCATTCATGTGATGTGCCACCTGTGTGTCCCGTTTATTGCGTATGTCACATAGATGTTCACCCACCCGCCACCCTCAGTTCAAACAAATTCTCCACAGCTATCCCGGCCTGGATGCGCTGCTGCAGAAAGCACAGTCGCTGTGTGCTCACTTTGACGATCGCACCCTCAAGTCATCGACTTGCATCGCTACAGAGCTCTTTCAGAATACGGTTAACTGCTTGATTATTGATGTTCTGACCAGTGAGAATTCCACTTTGCACATGTTGCAGTGGCTGTGACACCTGTGACAAGCCCTGGTGCTGTATGTTCTTTTGCATAGCCTGGGCCAATGCAGTTGGACTTGATGCAAATCACATTGCAGAGTGGGCACAGGTGAAGGACCTCTGCACTCTTCTGCACAGTTTGAAATGGCTGCTAAGATGGTAGCGCTGAGATGCCTTTATCAAATATCAATATTTTGGTCATCTACATGCGGACCACACTTTGAAAAATCTGCGTTTAGGAGGTGAAGGTTCCAGATGAGAGTTGGAAGCAGGGAAGATGCGGAAAAAGATAACAAAAATAAATTCCCTACTGTTTTATTGCAAAAGGTTGGTGCGATGGGAGGGTGGCTTACAGCGAAACAAAGGTCAAAGGTACCGACAAAGGGTTTGTGAAGATGCAGGAGCTGAGGAACAAATGAGGAGGATGGGTGTGAGTGCAAAAAGTGAAGAGTGAAGAGGATAAATTTTCGTTCTCGTTTTCATGGTTGGCGAGGGGAACAGAGGTAGCAACCCTTTACTGTTACCTCGCCCCAACACTCATGGATTGGACCTTGTGGATGCGCCCCCCAAAACATATTTCCTTCTTGCTGCACTATCTTCAACACGATGCCTGTATTCTTTGGGGAGAATAGTGCTGATACCTGGGTTTTCACTTTTTACAAGAGTAAATTTAGCCAAAGGTTTCCCCCGGAAAAAGGGGTTTCATATATGCTGGGGAGTTCGAAAGATAATCTTAAAAACTAGTTTTCCCAAGACAAACAGTGAGGCACACAGTGTGCAAGCATCCTTGTTGTAGACATCCAACCCCCGGGAAAAGTCAAGGCGTTTCCCAAAACACAGCGCAGGGAAATGTAAGTGGCATAGGCAATTTTGTGAGTCGGTTTTAAAAACATTTTTTAGACCAGCCCGTGCACCAGCAGAAAAAGAAATCAAGTTTGAAAACGGCTGTGGGAAAGACTGGAGGGATGGTGCGGGTATCTGGAGCTCAATATCAATTTCACACATATCAATGCCTCAGGAGAGGTTTGACCTTTTTACATTTTAGTCTTCAAATGGAAGGTGACTGATCTCTGTACACCTTGTAGGTTTGGATGGCGGCAGCAAACGTTCTCTCAGAACATGTCTTCAGCGGCTGGTGGTGTCCTGATGTGCATAAGCGCATCAGGCGGTCCTCAAAAGGTTGCCCTCTAGGGAAAATAATGCACTTTGTGCTTTGTGACTTTATTTTTTTAAATGTGGAGATTAAGTTAAGTCCCCATTGGTGGGATGCCTGTGGGGGAAAGGAGGGTCAGAGGCCTATTATATTTGTTTCTATTGGGGGAGTTGAGGGCACTTTACTGTGTGTACAATTTTTTTAAAAAAGGCGGAGACCCCAAGAGGGGTTTCCATCTGCGGGCTCCCGTAGTGGTGTGTCAGAGGCCTATTATATGTTTCTACTCGTGGAAATGATGCCACTTTAGTGGTGTTTTTTAAATTTTTTTAATTTTTTTTAAAATGTTGGACTAAAAGTTGGTTCCATCGGGGGGTTTTGTCCATGTGAGGGGGGCCCCCAAAAACAGGGGCCGCCTGCTCTTACTTTCAGTAACTCCCTGTGTTACTATTCTTACATTTTTCTTTTCAATATTTGTCTTAAAAAACGGATGTTTGTGTCATCTGAGTGTGGCTGGAAAAAAAAAAAAAATTTGGGAGGTGTTGTATGGGGGTGTGGGGTTTCCAGTAAGAAGGTACACGGGCCCCTCAGCCACCAGCCCTCTTAAAACCCTTAAATTTCCCAAAGCTGTAAAGCTGGACCGGGCACTGATACCTCAGATGGCCATGGCTGACTGCTGCTGTGATTTTAAAAAATTTCTACTTTTGGGTAAATTTTGATCCCCTTTTTCCTGGCGTCTTGGCCCTTAATTGTAGCTGTTTGGGAAGCTTTGTCCCCCTTAAGGTGTTGTCTTTACATTTGGATTTGCCTCACATTGACCCAAATGGGGTTCGGATTTTTCGTCGAACATTGGGCAAACTGTTGGGGCTAACGGTGGTTTTTTCGGTAACCCGAACTGAACCTTAAAAGGGTTTTGTCATCCTAGTGAACACCCCCCTTTTTTATGTGGTTATAAAAAAAAGGTCTGTGAGATTTGGGCCTTGTGACCCCCCCTTTGAAGTGCATGTTTATTACATATCGAGCAATTATAAAAGGTTAAAATGGGTTAGAGAGACAGGGGTGTTACCCCAACCCCAGGGATACTGGGAAGGTTTTTATTGTGTCCTGGACTCCAAGAGTAAAGGGGTGTGCTAGAGAGTCTCCTGTCAAGCTGAAAATCAGATCCTACTCGAACCAGAAGACACAAACCAGAAACCCTTGTACACTTCAGTGTACGCGAGGTGTAAGGGGGTATAGACCTGTTTTTCCTGGGAGCGATTGCTGTAGTCATAGCAGCAGTCAGGAAAGCAGGAACATCTTTATACCTCAAGATAGAGTGGGGGAGAGCTCAGCACTAGGGCTCATCCCCCCCCTACCAACTGCATGACAGGTACAGTTGTTTTTTAGGGTAGAATGTGTGTGAAAAGCGTTATTGTGAAGAGAAGTTATCGTAAAGAGATTTTATATATTTTGTGAAGTATTGCATGAGAGTATTTTGTTTGAGGAAAAAAAAAGCTGAATAAAACCCCCGTGATCAACTTCAGCTGAGAAAAGTGTTAGCTGTGTGCCCTTTAAAGGGGTGGTAGTACAGGACAGAAGCTTGGGGACACTTTGATTTTGGCTTACCAATTTGATAATCCGCCCAAAAAAAGAAATGTGCATAAAAAAACCAACACTATGTGCCACGATCAGGAATGGCAGCGCTTTTGACGGAAGATAGGTGAGTGGGGGCACGTAAACCCTAGGTTGCCATTTTTTTCTTTTCAAAGAGCTCGTGAATGTGGGGGGTGTAATTAAATTGCAACAACAGAGCGGAAAAAGCACTTTGGTTTCCTCTAAATTTCCCAACTAATATCAAGTTTTCCCCTTCTGTTTCAGTTTCATGCTATCTTTAAAAGGGAAAAAGGAGACTAATTTTTCTTTTTTTTTTGCTAAAAAAATTTCTTTTCAAAAAAAATGGAAAATGAGATAGGGAATACTCCATAAATTTTTTGTGGAAACAAAAAGTGAAGATGAATAAATGGGGAATTATGGGTCACATCAAAAGACAACCGAAGATTTTCATAGCATGAGATACATTTAGTTGGACCATAAAAAAACAATTGATAAAATTCATATGAATTGTTCTATCTTACAAAATCATCATAAATTTACATCATTTCCCCAATAGGGTGCTGCCAGGGGAATACTTTTTGCCAGTTCTCTGATTTCAGCTGGGTAGCTCCTGGGACCTGCATCTGGGATTGTTATCACTAAGCAATTAGGTTGACCCCTATAACAAAAGCGATTGAGAATTTGTGTGAATTTTTTTTTATCTGCATGTGTTGATCCACGTTTTTTTTTAATTCGCCATTTTCCATATTGAGCAATAAGACTAAAAATAAGTAAGGTATGAGCACACGATCAGTAAATGCGGCAGGTTGGGCGCTGCAGATTGCGCAGCGTCCATCCAACTACAGCGGTCAGATGTACCGCATAGTGGATGGGATTTCAAGAATTTCATGCCTACTATTAGACACAGACGCCCACGGCTCACCTGTGGGACGGGACATGCAGCGTGTCTTTCCTTGACTGCAGCATGTCTATTTATCGTCTCCGCAAAGATAAGTTTCACCAGTATTATGTATTGGAACGCGGTGATTCCGCACGGTTTCAGTGAACACATGGGATTCACTTGCGCTCAATACCGGCAGTGCTTTAGACGCAGCGGCACATGTGCCCTGCCAATGCCTGAATGTGTGCGCCGGCATAATACACCCTGTTCTATCTAATAATATGATAATTACAGGGAAAGATTACAATGACAGGTAAACATTAATTTATACAAACAGTAACATAACACAGGAGAACACTAGTTGTATAGAATGCGATGATGGTCACTGCTCACCTTCTCTCACTCCCTGCCAGGACCTCTGCGCAGATTACAGGGGCATGTCTAGAAAGCTATCCCATATGGAACCTGCTGGATTCATTACTTTGATTCTAGCGGCTGCTATAATAGAATATCTCTTAGGGGTGAGTTAGAGATTGAAACTACCCAAATGCAGCGTCCATTTTGTTTCCACTAAAAAAAGTGGGGGGCAGCCAGTCCAGGGCAGCATTCAATCTGTTACAGGCTATTCTTTACCAGCATTCTACCGTAGTAGCAGAGGCACAAGGAAATTGGGCAGGATTGGGTCCTGGCAGAAAATAATCTATGCTAGGGTATGTACACACATTGTATTTTTGCTGTGTTGTTTTTTTCTGCAGGCAAACTGCTCTTTTGGCATTAAATAAGCTGCTAACAAAAATGTGAACCTTTGCTGCATTTTTTTCTGCGTTTTTGTTGTTCCGGTGCATGGTGACAAAATTAGTGCCCCCAAAAAAATCTTGATACAACTTCCTTAAGGTTTTGCACCATAACACGGAGCAAATCCTGATACCTGTGTTTTTGCTGAGTTTTTGCACTTACGCATTTCTTTCTAGGGTGAAAAAACGCCTGGAAGAAATGACATGCTGCAGTTTTCAAAAAGCGTAGCAGTTTTCGAATCAGTCCGGAAAAAAAAAACAATGTGTGTGGTGAGATTTCTGAAATCTCATGCATTTGCTGGTACTGTAAAACGCAGACTTAAAATTTGCATAAAACAGCCAGAAAACCTCAACGTCTGATAAAACATAACCATAATATGTTTACTCATTTTTGCCTAAAAAAATAAGTAACAGAAAAAATTATATTTGCTAACTTTCGGAGCAAAGAGATCCTTTATTAGGAAAGTATACAAATCAGCTTACAAAGAAAATTTTTCAGGTTGGACAATTATAGTATCCATCGAATATTTTTAGCTTTTTGGGGGTATAAAAGTATTGACATCGGTTTTTTCTGGCTAATACGGTACCACAATAGAATCCTTTTACTGCACAAAAAATAAAATAGACAGAAAATAAACAATATTTATCAGTCTTGAGTTTTAATTATAACATGCTGAGGAACAATGCACATTACTAGTAATCTTAAATTACAGTATATTTACATCTACCAAACAATTGTTCTATAAAAACTTCATTTCACCTGCTTTTGACTTTTATATTACTTACAATATGAATTGACCATTAGGTGGAAAAATAAAAAACACGGGGTTGTTTTGTTATTTTTTCTTCTTCGCAAAATTTGTAAAAGGGGGCTGAACTTTGTACACACTTGCTTCTGGTATAAGCTTTTTGTGAAAAGAGGTCGTTACATTCATTGTATTTATTGTTTATTTTTCAGACAACTCTTGATTAAGAGGCATAATGATGCTGCTATTTTGTGCGGTTGACTCATCGTGAATTGTACACAGGCTATAACTTAATGGGGAGATGCCTTCACCCACGACTAATCAGTTTGGTTGAACAACAAGAGGACACTTAGATTGATACTTATGACTAACAAATTGTCAACAAACATTTATGAAATATATAGCGTCGGAGGATGGCACTGAAAAAACGGACTCAGCTATTGGCCTCTAAACACCTCCTCATTATCAGTGCTCTGAGTGCAGATTTTCAATTACAATCCCTGTCTATGGTGCAGCTCTGATTGTGGATGTGCATCAACCTGCGCCATATCCATTTTTCTATTTGGTTTTGTGGCTAGATGACGTATGAAATAAAATACAACATGAAAAAGTATTTGTATTCCACATATTTATTCCCATAGATGTAATATTTCCACATGTAAAATTACTTAAAGGTAATAATTTATTGGTAGATACACTCTAGGGCAAAAGTATTGGGAAAACTTGCACAGTTTTATTACGGACTATTCTAAATGGTCTATCCATAGACATTAACCCTTCAACCCCAAGGGTGGTTTGCCCGTTAATGACAGGGCAATTTTTACAATTCTGACCACTGTCTCTTTATGTGGCTATTACTCTGGAACGTTTCAACGGATTTTCACGATATGAGAATATTTTCTCATGACACATGTACTTCATGATAGTGGTAAACTTTCTCGTAGAACTCTGCGGTTATTAATGATAACTGGAAATATGGAGAAAATTTTGGAAAAATTTTTGCAATTTCAAATTTTGATTTTATTCCCTTCAAACAGAGCCCTATGTCACCGAAATAGTTACTAAATAACATTTTACATGTCTATTTACATCAGGCCATAATTTTGAAAACCAAATTTTTTTTTGTTACGAAGTTATACGGGGTTAAACGTTGACCAGCGGATTTCTCATTTTACAACAATTGTACAAAACCATTTTTTTTAGGACCAACCACACCTTTGAAGTCACTTTGAGGGGTCTATATGGCTGAAAATACCCAAAAGTGACACCATTCTAAAAACTGCACCCTCAAGGTACTCAATGCCCTATTCACGAAGTTTATTATAACCTTCAAGGTGCTTCACAGGAGTGAGCAACTTGGAAGGAAAAAAAATGAACATTTAACTTTTTAGTCACAAAAAATGATCTTTTACAAACAATTTTTTTTATTTTAACAAGGGTAAAAAGGAGAAAAATGGACAAAAAAAGTTGTTGTGAAATTATCCTGAGTACGCCATACACCATATGTGGGGGAAAACCACTGTCTAGGTGGACGGACAGAGCATGGAAGGAAGGAGCGCGTTGACTTTGTCAAAACCAAATTGGCTGGAATGGATTGGATACCTGTCGCGTTTGGAGGAGCCCCTCTGATGTGCTAACAGTGGAAACCCCTCCACATGTGGACACCATTTTGGAAACTAGACCCAAATGAACTTATATAGATGTGTGGTGAGAAATTTGAACCCCAAAGTGCTTCACAGAAGTTATAACGTTTAGAGCCATAAAAATAAAAAATTCATATTTTTTCCCATAAATATGATATTTTCGCCCCCAATTTTTTTATTTTCCCAGGGGTAACAGAGGAATTGGACCCCAAGAGTTATTGTGCAAATTTGTCCTGAGTATGCTGATACCCCATATGTGGGAGTAAACTACTGTTTGGGCGCATGGCGAGCTCAGAAGGGAAGGAGCACTGTTAGACTTTTCAAACGTCGAATTGGCTAGAATTGAGATCAGGATGCCATGTATGTTTGGAGAGCCCTGATGTGCCTAAACTGTGGAAACCCCACGGTTCACTCAACCCCTACCCAACACACCCCTAATCCCAACCTAATCATAACTCTAACCACAACCTAACCCTTAACACACCCGTAACCTAGTCCCAACCCTAACCCTAACGTTAGCCCCAACTCTAACCCCTAACTTTAGACCCAACCCTAACCTAAAGGGAAATGGAAAAAATACATTTTTTTAATTTTTTTCCTAACTAAGGGGTGATAAAGGGGGGTTTGATTTACTATTTATAGGGGTTTTTATGAGTGGCAGCTGTCACACGCTAAAAGACACTTTTTATTGCAAAAACTAGTTTTTGCATCTCAAATTTTGAGAGCTATAATTTTGTCGTATTTGGGCCCACAGATTCAAGTGAGGTCTTATTTTGCGGGACAAGGTGTACTTTTTTATTGGTACCTTTTTTGGGCACATCGACATTTTTTTGATCGCTTTTTTATTACGATTTTTGGGAGGCAGAATGACAAAAACCAGTAATTCCATGTATTTCTTTGGGGGAGGGCGTTTATTACCGTTGCGGGTGGTTAAATTGATAAAGCAAGTGTTATTCTTCGGAGTCAGTACGATTCGCAATACTTCATTTGTATAATTTTTTTATGTTTTGGCGCTTTTATTAAAATAAAAACCGATTATATATAAACAATACATATTTTTGCATCGCTTTCTTCTGCGAGCTATAACTTTTTTATTTTTTTGCTGATGACGCTGTATGGAGTCCATTTTTTGAGGACAAGATGACGTTTTCAGCTGGTACCATCCTTATTTATATATGTCTTTTTGATCACGTGTTATCCACTTTTTGTTCGGCGCGTATGATGATAATCATTGTTTTTTAGCCTGTTGTTTTTTTTTTTTAAGGGGTTCACTAAAGGATTAACTAATGGGACATGTTTATAGGGGGGGTCGTTACAGATCGGCGATACTAAATATGTGTACTTTATTGCGTTATTTTAATTTTATTTTACAGAAGAAAGAATTTATTGGGGAAATATATATTTTTCATTATTTATGACATTTTTTTTTACTCTTTGTTATTTTTATTTTTTTAACTTTTTTACTTATGTCCAGGGTGGGACATCACTGATAGGGTCAGATCGTGGTGTGACTGTATGCACAGCCCTCGGTCACACCTGCGATCTCACTAGCACTTGCTGCAGGCTTCCTCAGCGCTGCTCTCAGCAGGCATATGGAGGAAGCCGCTCTCCCTGAGGACACGGCAGGCCATCTTGGACATTGCGCTGTTTGAGTGTCAGGAAGCACGCAGGGAGCCCCTCCTGCACAATGCTTCCCTGTGCCCCGGTACACTGCGAAACATGTTTGATCGCGGTGTGCAGGGGTTATGTGCCGGGGGAGCGGTCCGTGGACCACTTCTGGCACATACTGCAGGGTGCAGCTGTGATAATCAGCTGGACACGGCCGCCATCAGCTGCGCTCCCCCCGGTGAGCGGGCTGATCGCATGTGACGTACGATCCATCCCTGAGAATAAAAGTTCCAGGTCCCATGGACGGAATAGGTACGTCGGATGGGATTAAGGGGTTCATGGCTGGTTGGCACCCATCTGCAGTTCTATCAGTTCCAATCTGCTGGAAGGATTCATGAAGATTTTGGAGGTGTCTGTGGGAAATTTTTTGCCCATTCCTCAGAAGCGCATTTGTGAGATCAGACATTGGGAAGTTGGACATTAGGAGCCAGGCTCGCAGTCTTTGTTGGGCTGTTCCAAGCTGTTCCTACAATGTTGGAAGCAACCCCTGTTTAAAATGTCTTGGTTTTAAGCTTTGCCTACACTATAACTATGATGCTGAGGTTAAACCCCTGAAAAAAAAAACATAGTATTATCCCTCCTCCACCAAACATTACCGCTGGCACACGGAATAAGGCCGGTAACGTTCTCTGGAATATGCCAAACCAGAGTTTGTCCAGAGATGCCAGATAGAGAAGCGTGATTATCACTCCACATAAACATGTTTCTACTGCTCCAAAAGTCAAGTTGTGGCGTGTCTTTCGCCATTCATCCGATGCTTGGCATGGTGATTGATAATGTACAGCCGTTAAGCTATCAGGCAATATTTGTGCTGCTGTTAAAGGGGTTGTGCGAGGCTTCAAACAAATTCTCAGTCACTTTATGTGTGAATACAAAATATCAATCGCGACAGTGTGCAAAGTGCACACTGCCACAATTCAGCTGCATTCTGGTGGACAGCCAGGTTGATGACTGTGTGTTTATAATTTGTATATCTTTGGTCACATGCCATCAAGAGTCTGTGCTTCTCTAAGTTTCTCACTTACTAAGACAACATGGTGTGGGGCTTGCAGGCATGTGATTGCAAGCTGTTCAATCTAATATTTTAGTGATATGACAGGCCATCGGTGTCGATACAGGCTAACTGTACTCCTTGTCACGATTTGGCAGTCTGCAGTCAGATGAGAGACTTCAGACTTTTTTCTGAGACCGAGCAATTCCCCATTAAATGACAGAGGAGGTTTGGTCTCAGCAATTAAGATAGTATGCGTTGGTGATTTTTATGCTCTATGTCTGACCTCAGAAACTGCGCTCTATACTTTACATCTTTTGACACTTGATGTGTAATATTTAGGAAGGAAGAAATTTCCCAAACCGACTTGGTGAATATTAAGCTGTCACAAACACAGTTGTGGAGTGACCCGGGATCGGGGCTCCTTTCCCTATCCGTAACACTAGGGGGTGTCCAATAGCTTGCCCTACTCCAGACGATTACTTCTGAAAGGTGAAGATGCTGGGGCTCCACCCTTGCCTTATCTCCTGAGTTAGCCCTCAATCTGTTCTCTTCCCCCATCCAGGAAAGAGGGACGCTACTGTGCCCCATAGCACACCATCTCGACAACCAAGGCAACACAAACAAGATTAAAAGAAAATCCAGGCATACAAAATATTCACTCAATTATACAGCGAATGTATCGGGGCATGTCGTAGGGGAATAACCAAAACCAGAGAAGGATAAAGGGAGATACCTCATACAAAACAAAACATCAGTACTATAACTCCTCCAAATCTCCTTCTCATAGGTACTCCTCTCCTCATTAGTCATGCAGCAAATGCTAGCTCTGCCAAGGATTTGTAACAAGCCCAGATTATAAGGGAAAGGGGAGGCTACCAAGCTCGCTGTGAGCACAGGGATTTCTAACATAGCCCTTAACCCCTGTTATGCCAGAAGAATTAAACACATTCTAAATGAAGGAGTAGGAGCAATCAGATGCTGTCGTCTTCTGGCTCCACACTGTCATGGTAACCCCATGACAGAGCATTTATACACGCAAGTCACATAAAAATTCAATTGATTCCATTATGCCATTTACAGCAGCCAGTTCATTGATCTTTGGCCACGAAAACCTGTGTAGACCAGACTAATTGTTAAATGTGAACATTTACATTCAAAAAATATCTAACACATAACATTTTATTCATTGCTTCCGGATCACAAAATGATCTTATATGTCAGAAGACCCTGTACAACTTTAGTATAATGAATTTTACTAAGATTAAGTGTAATGCCATCCAAATATCCATGATGCTTCCACTTGGCTGGTTTAGTGGGTTCTAATATGGCTAAAAGTACATTTCTTCATTGGCTACTGTTCATGACAAAACTGCCACTCGCTTAACAAACAAACATCAGCAACACCAAGATTGAGAGATCAGGACAAAGATCAGTGTGGGGAAGCAGATCTATCTATTGAGTCATCACTGAAGAGGTTTTACAGGCTGATAACAGCCATTCTCATTAGAGGATGAACTCAAGGAAGCGGTGGGACAATGTGATTGAGGATCCGGGTTGGCGTGAAATAAGAACATGTAGAATGTCAAGGCTGTGTGAAATCAGCAGGCTAGTGCAATTTAACTTTCTTCATGACCAGTGTTCAAGACATTATAGCAAAATATTCCGTTTAGGATTTCAAATATTTGTTGATTTTTATTTTTTTTGTGTCTACAAAAAATGTTTTTCTGTTTTGGTAAATGTACATGAGTACATACTTTATATTAGGACACAAAATTGCACATAGGGATATGATGTATATGCTAAATGTATCTATGACAAGCAAGTTGGGTGGTGGTATGAAGGTTCTGGGTGATATAATGTTTTCTTCTGTATTTGATTTTCAACTTTGATTTTATTTTGGTAATGTTTTTTTTATGTCAATTTGTACAGATCATGTCCTCTCTCCCTTTTTTCTCTTTTTTTTAGCATTGCCTCCTGCCTCTTTTAGAATGAGAAGCTGATAATGTCATGTATGTCACATGTATTCTTGACAAACATTAGCGTGATATCATTGGCAGAGTGCACAAGATGCTAGAGCTGCCTTTTCTTAAATGCATTATTCTGGTCCGTACAATTGGACCAAGAAGTCCATGATTGCGGTTGTCCTGATGACGAAGCATGAATAGTTCAAAACGCATTGACAAATAAAAATGCTTAAAGCACCTCTGTCTCCAATCGCATATTGACCTGACTTTGCAGTTTGCATCCACTTTCCCTCCAAGTTTGCAGGACGGGACATTACCATTAGTGCACTAGGCCGAGGAGGGTGGGGGTCCCTTTTCCATCTCTTAAAAAGTAGAATTGTGCATTATGATGAGCTATTGGATGCAAAGGGCCAATGTGTGTTCTTGCATAGGTCCGCTTCTGTGCTGTGTCGCAAGTGACGTGCGTGATATATTTATATTTATATATATATATTATAGATTTATATATTTATATATGTAATATAGTAAACTTTGCATATGTTACGAACGGTCTTTATTCTTTCTCTTTTAGAATGTAATTTATCATAATGTGCGTTATGCCAATAAAGCTGATATTACCAATGGCTTCTATTATTCTTCCATATGGAAGCAGTGCAATCATTGGTGGCTCACAGTGATAGGAGAGTAGAATGAGGTCAGAGATATTAAAAACACAAAGGCAAGAAAGAGAAAGTAATAGGCCTAAACATCCATACCTTATTAGGACATCATGTACTGAGGATTGTAACACATTTATGTCTTCACCCCACTCTCGCAGAGTACACTGAAAGATGTAGTACAAAATAAAGAGTAATCTGCTTAAATCTAGGAAATAGAAAAAATATTATACTGAGTGATTGATGAGAAGTCATAATGGAACCAACTGGGAGAGAATCTCTTTGTACTGATGGAGGCCTCGTCTTGTGATGGAAAAAAAATGAAAAAGAAATCATTTGATCAGTTCTATTTAGTTTTTCATTGCCTTTTCATGTAGTGCACTTATGTCTAAAATAGGAATGTTATTGATCCTTATGTAAGATTAAAATACCTCCTCTGAATGAAGGTTGGGGATGCAGATTATTTTTTAGTTGGCTTTTTAAAAGTTTTAGTTTCTTGAGGCAACACCACATTTGCTAGGAATTCAAGCAACAAAAAAAAAACCTAGTATGATTTACTTTACTAAAAACATTTGCATGATGTTAGGGTTCCTGATTTTAGGTTGTAGTCGTATATTTATATTGGTGTCTTTTTTAGGCTGGTACTTAAAGGGAACTGTCATGGAGATTATACTTGTAGAACTTGAGCCATGGCCTGTGATAAAACAATTGTCCAACAATAAAAATGAAACCTTTTTTTGTCTCCTGACGTCTTTGCTGAGAAAATCAAGTTTTGAAATATATCCAAATTCAGGCAGGAAGTGCACAAGTGGCGTGTTGTGTGATGCACTTATACTTTTTGCGATGCACTTCCAGCCTAATTTGCATAATATTTCAAAGCTTGATTGCCTGGAATTTCAGATCTGTACAAAAAAGTTTCATACATATTTACAGTTGATACCAAATGGTTCCACGAGTAACATTTCTTTTTAAACATGTTCCCTTTAGTACTTTGAATTATACACAAAATATTCCAATAAAATGATTTTGTCTAACAGGAGATACTTGTTTTTTTGCTTAAGTAGAAAATGGAGATGAATAGATTTGAGTAGCCATTTTTAATCTGAATCACTTCTGTAGTAGATTAGCCTTTTTTTTACAGAAGAGTGAGAGCAGGGACTCTAGTACAATCTAAGGGAAGTAGAAATTTAAAGCGACCCTGTCATTCAGGATATGCTAAGTAAACTACTCAGGCAGTGTCAGGTCGGCGGTGTTACACTGAATAAAATTATTCTGGGTTGAAGAAATTGTCTTGTTGTCTGTATAATCTTATTTGCAGCTTTCAGTTAATGAGGTGCTCGTGCTTCGCAGCGGGCAGTGGTTCGAACGTTGTAGGACACAGCTAGAGTCACCCTAACTTGTAGGATACCTGGAGTCATGAAAACACAAGAACTACTGCTTCGTTTTCTTGGTGGTCTAATTGTAGGACGAGCACTATGTTTCCTCCTGTTTAACATGTGCATGACGCAACGACACAACGATCTTCTACTTTAGGACTTCTTCATTTTTTCAGTTCAGCAGACCTTAGGGTATCAATCTCAATGGATTTTATTGGTGGATCTTCCTCCATCTAAAGAAATGACTGTTATCCTTGTTGTGGTGGATCAGCTCACAAAAACTAAAGGGATTCCTACCACTGACCAACGCAGAATTTTGGTCAGAGAGATATTTAGGCTGCATGGCATTCCAGACAATGTAATTCCATAGACATGTTCCGTTTACATCAAGATTTTGGAAAAGCTTTTTTACAGCGTTAAGAGCTATGTCAATTTTTCTACTGTCTTCCCCCCACAAATCCAATGCGCCAGACTTAAAGAAACTAACCAACAAACATTCAAAGCAAGCTGACAGCACTCTCAGAGTAGGGGCGCCCGTTCCAAATCCAAGGAAAACCGACTTGAATGTCCATATAGTGAAAAATTGAAAGAACAGCGCTCCATCCCAGGTGTAGTAAAGTAGAAAAAACTTTATTCAGCCATAAAAAATAACGACGTTTTGACCAGACACGGGTCATTGTCAAGTATGACAAAGACCGTGTCGGTCGAAAACGTCGTTTTTTTTTTTATGCTGAATAAGTTTTTTTCCACTTTACTACACCTGATGGAGCTCTGTTCTTTCAACTTAAGTACTACCAAACTCTCGAACAAAACCTGTGCTGTTTCTATTTCTTACCTGAGGATGACTGGGTGGACTATTTACAAACAGCAGAATTTGCTATAAAACTCCACAACAGTTCTATATCGATAAGTTCTATTTTTTGCTAATTTATGGCTTGTATCCAGTATTTAGTCCTAAATCTTCCATGGTTCCTGCTGTTACTCGACGACTTACAAAATTGCAGAAAGCCTCACGAAAGAACTAAATTCAAGTTTGTTACAAAAAGTCCCAAGAAGATTCTAAAAAAACCCAGCAGATAATATCGCAAAGCCCTTTACTATCAGGTCGGTTGACCAAGATTGGCTATCTACAAAAAATCTGAAACAACGTACCATCTTCTAAAATTGGGTCAAAAATTCATAGGACCGTTTCAAATTTCTGAATTAACCCAGTTGCTTTCCATTTTAAAACTTGATAACAGGCCTGAAAATTCACCTGTGTCCCATGTACACTTGCTCCAAACCTTTCAGTTGAGAACCTATTTCCAGGAAGAATCAGCACCTCCTCCACCAGAAAAAAGTTCAAGGTGAAGACAAATACATTGAGGATAAAATTCTGGGACTCTATAGAGATTTAGAGGAAGATTTACAATATTGGTCAATGGCAGGGTTACAGACCAGGAAGAATAATTATGGGAGCTTGAGTGCAATATCCATCACCCAGGCTTACGGGGGAGCCTTTCATCAGAGGCATCCAAAGAAAAACCAGACCTGAGATGTCCAGAGGCCATCTGGAAGGAGGGGAGTACTGTCAGGACTCTAATCCAGACCTCTGGTTGCACCAGGTGCGTAGATCCTTTGTGCTATTTCAGCTTGCTGGACAGTTCTTTGCCGAAACCGGATACTAGTACTGTTTAGTTCCTGATTGGGTTCCACCCTGTAAGTTCCTGATTGGGCTCACCCTGTAAGTTCTGATTTGGCTCCACCTTTGTAAATTCTCTGGATTGAACACCCTACTTAAAACTGGCATTGCACTTTCTTCCTTGCGAGATTATCGAGCTCACAGCCTTTAGTCAAGGTTCGTTTTCACCTACTGCTTCATCCAAGACCATACTGATGCTACAGTGATCGACCTTGGCATTTCTGGCTACTCCACCTGCTGATCCTTGACTGATACTTACCTATACCAACCTCTGGCTATTCTTGACTACCTGAGGTGCTGCCCCTAGTGGTTGCAATACCACTACTCCAACCATAACAGAGCTATATGGGGGGAGGACAATTAAGAGGGGACTGTGTGGGGGGTAATATACAGGTCCCGGGGCTTGTTGGGGTGAATATGGGACAGGAGAGGGTCAGTGTGTGGGTAATAATATGAAAGGAGTGAGTGGAGAGGATATTCAGACAGGAGCTGTTGTGTGGGTGAATATTATGGAGAGTAGTTGTATGGGGAACATTTGAAGCAGTGGGACAGTTTGTGGGGAAATTACAGAGGGGAGCTGTGAGGGGAATTACTAGGAGAGAAGCTGTTGTGGTGAGAGTCTATGGAGAAGAGCTGTGTGGAGGGCCATTATGGAGAGGAGCTGTTTGCGGGGGACATTGTGGAGGTGAGGTGTGTTAAGGGGGATAATTACTGAGATAGCTGTGTGGGGGATATTATGGAGGAGTCTGTGGGGGGTACGTATGGAGGTGGGGCAAGCAACGCTGGGGGTATATTATTGAGAGGGGAAGTATAGGGGAATTTATTGACAGTGACAGTGTAGCGGGAGTAGTATTTTATTTTTTTTTATGAGGGCGCCCCCCCCCCAGTGAGGGGACAATTTATCAAGGGGTGCAGCATGTGAGATATATTTATTTTGGGGCAGTGTAATGTACTTTTATTTTTCGGGCACCCTGTCCGGAAATACTGCTGGAAGACGGAAGAAGAGGGGACGTCTTGTGAGTAAGCTCTGGGATGGTCTGAAAACTCATCATGTGATACATGGGATGAACAAAATGGATGGAAAGACTCCAATTAAGAAGATGTCAATCTATAAGATAACTAGATGTAAATGTTTTATTTGTGATCCTTCCTGCAGTTCATCAGGTTCTGGGGTTGGTACAGACACAGTCTGATGACTGGCTGCGCAACAACTCTCAGTATCTACCTACTAGTGTTAAAGGGACATCTGGAGATGCAGAATATATGTGATCTAATTGTTTATGGGCTGATCTGAAGCTGCAATTGATCACTGTATAGCTTGGTGATGTTATCCTGTGCTGACTGTGGTTCTGGCGCCTGCTTTTATGCACGACGGTGGTTTGACCATGTAGCAAATTTCATAACATGCCTTCATGTTAACACGGAAAATCCTAAAACTTAGTTTTGAGATTATGAGGAGGATTTGGTTGAGGTTCTGCTACAAAAACTCAACGTAATTTTGATTGTGTTTCATATTGCTTTTTTGGAGGCAAAAACTCTCCAAATCTTCTCACTACTCAAAACTTTGGTTCTACTGATGTCTTCATGTAAAATACCCTTTAATTTTTTTTGTAGCCATCGGTTTGTTCAGTTATGCCAATTTGTCCCTTGGACCAAAAGCTGTGATGCACCCTGGATCAGATATCGCAGCTTTCAAGTCCCTAAAATACTATTTATACAGTAAAACGGAAAAAAAAAATTTTTTAAAAGTACACCTGTAAGTTGTGTTCATAAGAGATAGTGTTTTCCTATACATTAGTAGAAGATAAGAGGAATTTGAAAGGAAACATAACTAAATCTAAGGAGTTTTTTACATATTGGACAAGGAGGTTCGAGAAGGCACAGTTAACAGGGAGGACATGGAAAAAAAGCATGCAAGGGCATGTTGATGAAATTAAGCAGGGTTCTCTTTGCGGCAGTTAAGGAGTTAAATTTAGGGACTACGAGTTGGCCAAGGCTTATTTGTGATGTCTTCAGTGCTAAGACCTGAAGAATAAAGAGCGCCAGTAGTAGAAGTGAGCAAAGAGCCTTTCAAGGTTCGGTTAGGTGAACGTCCCGATTTTCGCCGAACATGTTCGATGAACATACCCAAACCTCATTGCATTCAATGAGAGGCAAAACCATACTTCATAGACAACTCATAGACAAACACGTTAAGGTGGGGAAAGCTTCCCAAACAGCTCAAATTAGGGCAGACACCAGGAAAAGTGGCATCTACTCACCAGAGTACAAATAGTAAAACGGAGCAGCCTGATGCATGGGACAGGGTTTGGGACCAGCCTTTCTCACTCTGAAAAACATTGCTCGGAAAAGGTGGATGAGTGACAGGTGTAGGTCTTGCTCTCTGTGAGGTCTGCCAAATTCAGCACACATTAGAAGGGAGACTCAACTTTGAGTCCAAACATTTCAAAAATTCGAGGCAAACCCGAGGAAAACTGACTTCAATTGACCCACAATAGAAATTTATAATGGATAGCAGCAGTCAGCCATGGGGCATGCATGAGGTATCAGGATCTTGGCCGAATTTAAAGCTTTGATTCAAGTTTCAATTAAGACAAAGTGGATTGGGTGAGGCGATGCGGTGTAGCCTGCTTTATCTATGCAACTGTTTTCAAACTGTTTTTTGCTCATCTACAGTCAGGCTAGCACCAAATATCAGCTTGGTAGTCCAAAAATATGTGTAAAATGTAAGGATTGTAACACGGTAGTGGACTGAAAGTAAATGCAGGCCGCTGTCTGGAGCCCTACTAGTACAGGTACACACATGAATGGACCTAACTTGGTGCGCAAACATTTCAAAAAATATTGCCAACACACTAAAGTGACATCAATTTTTCAGATGAGACTAGTATAATGGGCCTCTGACCCCCTTCCAATACCAGTCAATCCACAAGATGGAGAGTGAGACTCAACTTGGAGTTTCTCTCCAATTTCCAAAAAATGTTTGACATCAGCAGCAGTAAGTAGCACCAGCAGGCACAGAAAAAGCACATAAAATGGCACAGACTTGCAATAACGCAAGATCAATGCATGACACTAAAAAATGACACCATCGCCTAGTTTGCTCTGGGTGTAAAAGTCATTGGAGGATCATGACTTGTTATTCTTGCTAAAAGTTAGGCAGTCTACACCTATCCGGGGACAGGCCGTCAGGAAACCACCAGCAGCTTGAAGGACTGTGTGGGGGGGGGGGAAAAATATAAAAAAAAAATAAAAAACGTTTTTGTTGTGAGACTACTTCGGAGCTGAGGCTCCTTGGTGGTTGCTGAGGGTATTGAACCTATGTTGAACAGCAAAAGTCCACCACCTGCAATGGATGAATGGTTATTAGGGGGTCGGACTGGCCTGATATAAGTGATGACTCCTATGATCCTCGACGGTGATCAATGATTACTCCTGGTCTAGGTTGAATTCAGTAGTTTCCTGGCTGTCTCCTGATATCATTCTGAAAGTTACTTCTGTTTTTTTTACTGTGTGTTTGATTTTCCTTTGTTTTTGCTGCTTTGCTTTTGCGTCGCCGGGTCTTTGGGGGCTTGTGCTGGTCTCTGTTCTCCTTTTTGTATTTGGTCGTTTGCTCAGTTCTTGTGATATTTACTGCTGGGTAGTGCGTGTTTCACACCAGAGATCTGATATTGGTGGTCGAGACGTGTGTCTCGCACTTTATGGATCTCAGAAGTGACCTTTTTTTCCTTTGAGTCCATATGTTTAAATCAAGGCAACTTCATCCCCTGATTTTTTAGGGTGTGCACCAAAAATAATCAAAATAAAACCATTTTTATGGTGCACAGATCTCAATGCATTTTCACCCCGGGGGAGGTGTGTACGCCCCCCTTGAAAAAAATTTTGGAAATTTAAAAAAATTGTTTTTCAATAGTAGATGGAATAAATTGACCCAACTTTAGGTTTAAACCCCCTTTTTTTCACTGAAAAAATGGCCTCAAGCTGTAAAAAAAATTTTGCTGGGTCACAATTTACCCGAACAAGTGTACAAAAGGCGGTTTTTTGCAAAAAATAAAAACCCAAAAAAAAAAAAAAACTCATAGATAGGTCCCCCCAAATGAGGGAAAAGTCAAAAAAAATCCAAATTTTAGAAACTTATAGAAAAAAAACTACAGGGCCCACAAATTCTCTAGGGTCCTATGACCCCAAAAAGAACGCAGGGTTAAATGGCCCGTCCGCTCACAACACACTGCCCCCGAGGGAAAACAACAAACGGGAAAAGTGCGCGGGGCTTCAATGCAAAGGTTAGGAATTTTTAAAAAAAGGGTAAGGCCTTTCTTCCATCTTCCATATGACATGTGGCATATTTTAATTGTTATAAGGGAAAAAAAAATTAAGAATACATTTCAAAATTAAAAATTAAAAAATATTAACAAGAAATTTACATCGCCCACTTTTATTCAATCGACAAAAAAAAAACTAACCTGACATGAAAAAAAGAAAACCCACAGCTTTATAGAAGGTAAAATGCCAAAAGTATTGTCTTGAAATCGTCAACAAAAACCCCAAAATATTTTTTTTAAATTTTGAATTGTGTAAAAGTTTAAATTAACCCCCCCCAAATTCCTTGACGTGACGTCCTCATGCAGGATGTCAGTTTCCCGGGACCAGCGGACGTGCACGTCGCCTTTTTAATTGGTAGTTCATGCCGACAGCTGTCTTTTACACTGACAGGGACGGGAAGCGGTCGGGGGCCCATGCCGTCTCCCCCCACCCACGGGGCCCGATCTCTGCCTTGATGACCCGGGGGGTTATACTGCCACAACATGGGCCTGCACTTTTCCCCTTTGTAAAATGATTGCAATGTATTTTTCCGCAATCAAAAGGAAAAAATGAAAGTCCCTAAAGGGGCAAGTAAAAAAAATTAAAAAAAAATTTGTAAAAAAATAATTTAAAAAAAAATAAAAAAAATCCCCCAAAAATTCCATTTTTAGTAAAAAAAAAAAAAAACAAAAAAAAACACCCTGTTTGGTATTTCCGCGTCCGTAAAAAACCCACTATAAAAGAGTAACCCCAGTTAACCCCTTCAGTGAAAACCTAAAAAAAATAGCAAATTATACTTTTTCCAAGCGGTATCATCATACCTTTGGAAAAATTTCAATAATACGGGAAAAAAAAATGGATAAAATAAACATGGACCGCTGAAAAGTCTCTTGTCCCGAAAAAAAACAGCCCTATACAGCATCACAGCAAAAAAAAAAAAACTTTTAGCTCGCAAATAAAGTAAATAAAAAATGTTATTTTTCTAAAAAAAGTTTTTTTTGTGTAAAAAAAACGCCAAACAAAAAAAAAAATTAAAAATGAGGTATGCTGTAACGCAGTGCCCCGAAGAATAAAGCTGTTTATAAATTTTCCCAAAAGGGACAGGGGAAAAAAAAAAAAAACAACCCTGAATTTTTGCTGGTTTTTTTTTCATTCGCTCCAAAAAAATGGGAAAGGGAAGCAATCAAAAAATTAGCCCCCGAATAGGACAAAAAAAACGTCAGCTCGTCCCAAAAATAAGCCCCCGATAACTCTGTCCCGAAATAGGAAAAAAAATAGCTCTCAAAATACGAAGAGCAAAAAATTTTTTACAAAAAAATTTTTCAAAGAAAAAAAACTTTTAGTGTTGGGAAAAAGTAAACAGAAAAAAAAAGGGTGTAAATCTGGGATCGCTGTAATCGCATGACCCCAAAATAAAGTCGCCTAATCATAATACCGCATGAGAAAGGCGTAAAAAATAAAACCGTTCTTCACCATTTGTGGATTTTTCATTCTTTCACAACCAAATTTTTTGGTCCCATTTTTTCCCCGTTTCCCTTTTAAAAATAAAAATTGGGGGAAAAAAAAAAGATTTTTTATTTTCACGGCTCACGTTATAAACTCTGTGAAGCACTTGGAGGTTCAAAGTGCCCCCACACATCTAGATAAGTTCCCGGGGGGTCAGTTTCCAAAATGGGGTCACTTGGGGGGGGTTTCTACGTTTAGACATCGGGGGCTCTGCAAGTGCAACAGACACCCGCAGACCTTTCCTCAAAGCTCATTCCAAAACGGCGCCCCTTCCCCTCCGTTTGCCATGCGCCCAAATGGGGTTTTAAAACCCCACAAAAGGGGGTTTCCTTATCAGCCAAATACACAACAATTTTTGGGTCCTTTTCCCCTTTGGGGAAAAAAAAAATTGGGGGTGAAAAGATCATTTTTGGGGAAAAAAAGATTTTTTTAATTTTTTACATTTTATTATAACCTTCTGTAAAGCCCTTGAGGGTTAAAGTGCCCCCCCAAACATTTAAAAAATTTCCCTTTGGGGATTTACTTCCAAAATGGGGTCACTTGGGGGGGTTTTTCCATGTTTAGGCACATCGGGACTGCTCCAAATGCAACATGGCTCCAATCTCAAATTTCCCGCCAAAAAAAGCAAATGGGCTGCTTTCCCCTTTCCCAGCTCTGCCCTGCACCCAAAAAGTGGTTTACCCCCACATAGGGGGATCACTACTCGGACAAATTGCACAATACTTTTGGGTCCCGTTACCCTTTTGGGAAAAAAAAAAAAAGGGGGAAAAAAAATGATTTTTGTGGAAAAAATAGATTTTTTTAATTTTTTAGCTCTAATTATAATTTCTGTGAAAACCCCTTTTGGGGGGTTTAAAGTGCCACCCCTCTAGATAAATTTCCTTGGGGGGTCAGTTTCCAAAAAGGGGGACTTAGGGGTTTCCACTTTTAGGTAATCAGGGGGCCCCCAAACGGAATGGTGTCTGCTTTCAATTCCAGCCAATTTTACATTTAAACCAAAAGATGCTCCTTCCTTTAGGGCACTGAGTGCGCCAAGATGGTCTTCCCCCCACACAGGGGTACGGTGTATCGGAGAAATTGACAACAAAATGTTTGGTTCATTTTATCCGATACTCTTGACAAAATTAAAAAAATTGTGTCGAAAGAAAAATTTTGGGGAAAAAAAAGTTAAATTTTCATTTTTTCCTTCCACATTGCTTCAATTTTGTGAAGTACCAAAAGGGGTAAAAAACTTCTTAAATTTGGGGTTTTGAAACCTTGAGGGGTGCAGTTTTTAGAATGGTTCCCCTTTTTTACTTTCGTCATTTTGACCCCCAAAGTACTTCAAATGTGAGGTGGTCCCTAAAAAAAATGGTTTTGTAAATTTTGTTGGAAAAATGAAAAATCGCTGGTCAACAAACATTTATAATTTCCCTAAGAAAAAAAAAATTTTGGTTCCAAAAATTGTGGAGTAAATAGACATTGGAAATGTTATTTTTTCATTTTTTTTTTGTGACATGTTCTCTTTTAAGGGCATAAAAATTAAAAGTTTAAAATTTCAAAATTTTCTAAATTTCACCATATTTCCATTTTTTTTAAAATAAAAGCAGGTTATACGAAGAAATTTACCACTGTGATGAAGTACAATATTCACGAGAAAACATTCTCAAAACGCCAAATCCGTTTAACGTTTCCCGAGTTTTAAACCCAAAAGTGAAAGTGGCAGAATTTTTTAAAAATTGGCCTGGTCATTAAACCACAAAATGCTTTTTCCTTTAAGGGGGTTTAAAGAATTTTTATAATTTTTTTTTCATCATAATATTTCTGACTAGTGATGACAAATCGTATTGGGTAGTGTTTTCCGGCATCTGGGTGTGCTTTATTTTCCAACTAAATATAAGCTTGGGAACAATCTTTAGGTTTTAGCGTTCAAGTTCTTTCGGTGGGCTTTTTCATATCATAAGGGGGACAAATCAGTTTTTTTAATGAAAGTTCAAATGAACGAAGCTCATGGGCGAAACGTGCTCGGGCATTGGTCACTGCCTGGAGAATTTTTGCCTGCCCAATTGCATCAATTTTTTTTAAGTGGGAGGGTTAATTAAATTACTACTTATACATGCAAAAGCGGATTTTGGGAAAACTTACCGTAAAATCCTTTTCAGCGAAGAAGGGAAGGGAGACCACAAACATTACTAGTGGGAGGGGGACCCAGAATAGAACCTCGATTAAAAAATGTTGCCCCGGGCCCCTCCAGCTGGGGCCCTCCACTCAGCCCCCCATTTGACCAAGAAAAGGGAAAGAAATAACCAGCGGGCAAAAAACCCCTTTCTGAAAAACTTCAGAAATAAAACAAAAAAAAAAAGGTTAGCAGCATTTAGGAAAAAACCCACACAGTTCCAGTACACCACTGGCCCTGCCCACTGCGATGAGCTGGCGAGCGGGAAACAACCCTTTTAGGCGTCGACCTCACCCAGATAATCGCTATCAGAGAAGGGTCACCCGCATCTAAAAAACAACAACACATTTCTGCCAGGGAGGGATGTGTTTTCCCTTTTCCTTCTTCGCGAAAAGGATTTTTACAGGTAATTTCACCAAAAACCCGCTTCAGCTGCAAAAAAGGAAGGGGACACACTAAATTATATGGACGTCCAAAGCAGCCAAAAAAATTAAGGGTGGGGAAAAACCAAAAGAGGCAAACCCCAAACCCCAAAAATTTTTTGAAAAATGCGCAACGGGCGCCAAATACAAGTTAACTAGAACTTTAAACAAGCCAATGCAGGACCCAACGCCCAAAGGGCTGCACAGGGGGAAGCACTAACGCCACCAAAAAAATTTTAAAAAAAGGGTGGGACGAGCGCCGGGGTCTCCCCGCAAGTAATGGGGAGCCCCTGAGGGAAACCCCACGTGGCCCACAGCCCGGGGAAAGAGCCTAACCAAAAAACGGGCAAGGTTCGCCTTTAAGTCGCTAAGCCCCAAAAAATGGCCGACCGGATAAAATGACATAGAATCCTTGAACCCTTGACCCGCGACGACCTGCGGAAATCACAAACGGGAGCCGACTTCCGAAAATTTTGGGAAACAGACAAATAAACTTAAAGCCCGACCAAATCAAAGGTGAAAGGGCCCCTTTCCCTTCAATTACTCGGCCCCGGAAAAGGAGGGCAACACAATATCCTGGTTAAGATGAAAGCGAACCACCTTAGGAAAAAAAAAAGCGCCCCTTGAAAAGCACTCACGACCGGGGTAAACTCCAAAAAAAGGGGCAAGTAAAAAAGGCCGCCAACTCAAAACCCTTTCCCAAAAGAGGTGACCGCCACTAGGAAGGCAACCTTCCAAGAGAGCAAAAAAAAGACTAACAGAGTCCAAAGGGCTAAAAAGGCCCGTTTGAAGAGCCCAAAAAAAGATTTAGGCGCCAAGGGAAAAAAGGCCTTCCGCGCGGAAAAAGGCGGGTTTTCTCCGCGAAAAAAAAAGGAAAACGCCCTCTGAGGGGGGGGTAGCCTTTCGAAACACAAGGACAGAGCAGAAACCGCCCCCCAGGGGCTCACGCCAAACCCCCTTTTCCAACCCAATTGAGGAAAACCAACAAATGGGAATGGAAAAAATCCTTGGGTTTCCCTTTAAGCCCGAACACCCCGAAAAGAAACTTCCCAAGTGGTAAATCCTAGTAGAAACCGACCTCTGAGCTCCAAAAATGGGAATGATTCGGCTGAAAAACCTACGGAAACATTTTTCGGTTCAAGAACCACGCCGCAAACGCGAGACATGGTCCGGATGACAACCCCCCTTGGGGTTAAAGGGTCTGAGCGGAAAGGAAGTAAAATGGTGGCGCTGCCAGGAGCGACCCATGCGAAAACCCACGTCCTCCTTGGCCAATCGGGGCATCACATACCGGGGATTCTCTCTAGTCGATCCGATAACCCCGGGAGGAGTAAGGAAATCGGGGAAAAACAAAATGTCGAATTGGTCCCCGGGCCTAAAAGATCCACCGCCACCCTTTTGGGACCCCTTGTACCGGGACATGAAAGTCGGTAACTTGGCATTAAACCCCGGATGCCATCAACCCACTTGGGAGTTCCCCAAGGGGAGCCAGCAAGCAAAAATTTCCCGATGAAGACTTCATTCCCGGGACCCATTTCTCGCGACTCCCGGGGTTTCTAACCCCCGGGGAAGGGGATCGCAGAGATAGCTGGCATTTGGGTCCTGCCTACGGGATACAGATACCTCCACCATGAGCTTGGAACTCCCAGTCCGCCTTGGTGGTTGATATATGCGACTGCCCCGTCGCATTGTCCTTGCACCAGACTGGCAGACCTTTTAAGGCCCCGCCCAGGGTTGGAGGCAAAAAAAAAAAACCCCCTCAATTCCGGATGTTGATCGAAAGACAGACTCTTGGCGACCATACTCCCGGGGTCCAAAGATCGTTCCAGACACCCCCCCCCAGCCCGTAGGGGTGGCACGGTGGTTATGACCCACCACTTTGGAGGGGGGAAGGACTTTCCAGGGATAACACTTTCGGACGTACCACCATCCTAGGGGCTCCGTACCCTGTGGGGGATGAGCCTGCAAAACCAGTGAAAACCTGCGACGATCCCAAGGGAGAAAAACCTTTTGGGAGTTCGGAATGAAACCCGGGGAAACGGGAAATGCTTCCGGGCGCCACCATCAACCCCAGAAACCTACAGCTTCGAGGCTTTCGCGAGCTTCTAATCCCTCGTCGAAGGGACATCGCTTGTCTGGAGGAGGACACCACTGCTGCACCGGTCGAAATGCAAACCCCAAAAACAATTGACTGCGACCTTCCAGAGACACTTCTCCCAATTTACCACCCCCCCCAAATCCCCCCCAAGCTGAAGGGGTAGATTCAGCAGTTACCGCCTCCTCCTTTGAAGACGCCACAATCAGAAGGCGTTTCCCGGTAGGGAAAAAATGTAAACCCCCCGCCTCGAAGAAAACCCATGAAGCGCCAGAATTTTGTAAAAACTTGGGGCCTGAGGCCAAACCCAAGGCAAGCACAAAAGGTAATGGCCCGACCTATGGCAAAACGAAGGAAGCTGGAGGGCCCTTCCCATTAGGGAAATGTAAATAAGCGCGCGAAGTCGATTGACAAAAAACGTTTGCACGGCCCCAAAACGGAGCGAAGCGACCCAGCGGGAATTTTTCCCGGCTGGACATGCCG
>JARQOD010000008.1:90625636-90695621 GCA_033576555.1 Oophaga sylvatica | reverse complement strand
AATCAAGAGGGGTGGTCTGAGTTTCTGCCACTTGCTGATTTGCTCTTAACAACCATACATCCGCTTCTGCTGGTTGTTCGCCTTTTTTTTGTTGTACTGGAGACATCCGTCGTTTGGGTCATTTTCCAAGTTGGGATCGGCTGTACCTGAAGAGGAGAATTTTTCTGGTGTTTTGGAGAGAGTTTGGACTGATGTGCGTGGTAATCTTCAGGAGGCTAACAAAAGACCAAAGTGTATTTTGATAGAAAACGACAAGAGGTTTTGTTTGCTATTGGTGACATGGTCTGGTTGTCCTCTAAGAATCTGCGCTTGAGGATTCCGTCTAAGAAATTGGGTCCCAAGTTTGTAGGGCCCTTTAAGGTGCTTCAGGTTATAACCAATCTGCTGTTAAGTTGGAGCTTCCCACCTCTGGTGTTTCATGTTTCTCTCTTGAAAAAAGCTGAGGTCTCAGATGGAGACGTCTCGACCACTGTTCCCCTGGTGGTGGAGGACGGGCAATATGAGATTTCCCCATCCTAAATTCTAGACGGTATAGAGGGGTTTGCAGTACCTCGTCGCTTGGAAGGGTTATGGACCCGAGGATAACTCATGGGTGAGGGCGGATGATGTTTCTGCGTCTAGACTTGTCAGAGCGTTTCACAAGAGGTTTCCGGATAAGCCTAAGTCCTAGGGGATCCAGAGGATCCTCTTAGAAGGAGGGTACTGTTAGAACCCTCTTGTTAGATTTTGTTTCAGTTTGCTGGTCACATGACCTTTTTTCCTATTTAGTCTGGCTCCACCCTTCTGGCTTTGCTGGACTTCATTGTATTATCTACTCTTAAGCTAGCCGGGTGCTTAGGTGCCTTACTCTGTCAGTTTTGCTTAATCTTAGGATCTCGTAGTAATTTGTTTTCTGTTTTATTTTCCCTGCTACAATTTCTGTTAGGAGGTTCCACCTTTTCTCCCAGTCCCTAGATCTTGTAGGGATTCCTCCCTCGCAACTATAGGTCTTCGTTCAGACTACTGAGGACTTTAGCGGTCTGGTCGCAGGATCAGGTTCCCCGTTACATCGTAGGGATCAAGCTCAGTTTTATTGTAGGGACAGAGTTCCCACCTTTCCTTAGTGCTTGTAGCAGTTCATAACAATGCCTTAGTGTGGGAATCTCACTGTGCTAAAAACGCGGACTAGCGGGCATCACCAACCACCGGCTGTCCAATCACCCATCCCTGCTTCCTCCTCCTCCGTCACTATTCCAAGTCTTCTCACACAGGTCTCTGGCCGCAGAAACTACAATTGTTTACCCACCACAGTCGGGGTGAGTGAGAGCCGGTCAGCTGTTACGGAAGTAGACATGACTGCTGCTTTTGTGTCACCTAGTACAACACATCTTTCTCAATCCACTATAACATCTCAGCCTGCACCTCACTCACAGTCCAACAGTTTGTCCTGTTCTTTGTACTCTGCCCTCTCTCAGCACAGCAGCCAGCACTTGGTCCCACAATTGTGGTCATGTAAAGAATATTTCCTCCTTAACATGTCAAAGCTGAGAACTTGAACTCCACCATCTCCAATCTGTTGGCCACGGAAATGCTGACTTTCCGCTTGGTGGATACAGACTGTTTCTGAAAATTGATGGCCATCGAAGTCCCCCTGTCATGTATAGTGTACATTCCTATAGCGTCTTGTGCTTGGTGCGAGGAAAACACAGGAGACATAGGTTGAAATGAAATGACTTGTATTACTTCATACAAGCATGCTGAAAAGTTCACACAGTTTGCAGGAAAAGAGACAGGAGACACAGCAGGCCAGAGTAACTTCAAGCACTACAATAAATCTCCAAAGCAGGTTCAGGTTCTCTTCTCTGTACCGTAATTCCTCTGCAAACATGGATTCACCAAACAGCAGGTTTCCAGAGTCCAAAAGTGTTCCAAGGTTCCTCAGTAGGGAATAGCTGGAGTACAAGTCCAAGGTTTCCAGGAGTCAGGTCACAGACTGACTGAGGCTTGATTCAGGAGTAGAGTTGAGCGATACTTTCCGATATCCTAAAGTATCGGAATCGGAATGGTATCGCCGATATCACTAAAATATCGGCGATACCCGATACCGATACCGGAAGTCCCATGTAAGTCTATGGGAACAAAAATATCGCAACTAAAAAAAACTCATTCTTTCCTTGTAAACACTAAATATACACACATAGAATACATATATATATATATATACATGTCATTGTGACATATATATATACATATATGTATAGTTTATACACTTCTACATAGTAAAATATCCTCTCATTCAATTGCCGGGTAAAGCCGGCTTCAGTGAAAAGACAGAAGCACCCGACATGAAATGACACTTGGTGTACATAGGGTTAACCATGTCTTTTCATGTCGTTTGCTATCTGATTTGCACAAACAATTAAATCAGACTATGTGTGCAAAATTTCACACCTGTAGGGTTAATTAAAGGTGTAAATTCGTTGTAAAAAAAACGGACTTTTTTTGCTACGAATTTACACCTTTAATTAACCCCTACAGGTGTGAAATTTTGCACACATAGTCTGATTTAATTGTTTGTGCAAATTAGGCTGGAGTCACACACAACCACAAAAAATCGGTCCGTTTTAGACGGTCGACAATCGGATCAAAATAAAAACATCACACATCCTTCTGGCATCCGATTTTCCTTCAAAGATGCGATTTAATCGCATGTGTGTGTACCTTGTAACATCCGATTTTCATCCGACTTGCGAGATTTTCTCGCAGGCTTGCAAAACTGACATATAATGGATCCAAAAGAATAGTATTTAAATGCCAAAAGAAAGAATAGATATATACACATATATATATATATATATATATATATATATATGTCATTGTGACATATATATATATACATATATTTATAGTTCTTACACTTCTACATACTGTTATAGCCGCTAATTCAATTGCCGGCTTCAGTGAAATCACAGAAGCCGACATGAAATGATACATTGTTTCCACACATTTAACCATGTAATTTCATGTATTTTTATATATGTTTGAAACATACAATTACATGAGTATATGTGTGCTAAATTTCAGACATGTAGGGGTTAATTAAAGGTGTAAATTCGTTGTAAAAAAAACGGACTTTTTTTGCTACGAATTTACACCTTTAATTAACCCCTACAGGTGTGAAATTTTGCACACATAGTCTGATTTAATTGTTTGTGCAAATTAGGCTGGAGTCACACACAACCACAAAAAATCGGTCCGTTTTAGACGGTCAACAATCGGATCAAAATAAAAACATCACACATCCTTCTGGCATCCGATTTTCCTTCAAAGATGCGATTTAATCGCATGTGTGTGTACCTTGTAACATCCGATTTTCATCCGACTTGCGAGATTTTCTCGCAGGCTTGCAAAACTGACATATAATGGATCCAAAAGAATAGTATTTAAATGCCAAAAGAAAGAATAGATATATACACATATATAATATATATATATATATATATTATATATATATGTCATTGTGACATATATATATATACATATATTTATAGTTCTTACACTTCTACATACTGTTATAGCCGCTAATTCAATTGCCGGCTTCAGTGAAATCACAGAAGCCGACATGAAATGATACATTGTTTCCACACATTTAACCATGTAATTTCATGTATTTTTATATATGTTTGAAACATACAATTACATGAGTATATGTGTGCTAAATTTCAGACATGTAGGGGTTAATTAAAGGTGTAAATTCGTTAAAAAAAAATGCGTGGGCTCCCGCTGTATTTTCTCCACCAGACAGACAAAGCAAGCGAGTGGGGGCAGATAATAATAGCCTAGGGAGGGTACATTTTTTTTGTGCCCCCCCCTGGCTACTAACATCTGCCCCCAGACACCCCAGAAAGGGCAAATCTATAATTAGATTCGCCCTTTCTGGCACTTTGCCCGTCTATTCCCATTGCCCTGTAGCGGTGGCGAATGGGTTAATAAGGGGTTAAAATGACCTTGCAATTGAAAGGTCACTTTAAGCCAGGTTAATAATTGATAGCTGTCAATTAGGCAACTATCAATTATTTAATCCTATTGTATGAAAGAAAAATCAAACACACACACTTTAATAAAAAATAAGTTTAATTAAATAATCACACAGTTTTTTGACCATATTTTATTTTCCTGCTAAAACCATTTCCTGTAATAAAAATAAAATAAAAAAGCAAAATTATACTTACCAATCCGATGTACAGTCAGGTCCCACGGTGTAATCCATCAGAAAGGGTTAACAGGTTACAGGTCGCAGAGAGCTAATAATGCTGTCTCAGACCTGTATTCCCCTGAATGAATAACTTCCTCTCCCAGCGAAAGTAGAGGAATAGATTCATGAATGGAGCTTAATTGATTTATTGCCAATTTAACTGTAGTGACCTGACCTAAAGGGAAAGTGGACACAATCAATTAAGCTTCATTCATGAAACACATCCTCTCCTGTCGCCAGGAGAGGAACTTATTCATTCATGAGCTTTGAGCTGAGCATGCAGGATTACTTGCACTGCTTGGCTCAAAGCTAGTTAACCCTTTGTGAAGGATTACAGCGTGGGACGTGACAGATCGGCGGAATAGGTAAGAATAATGTTGTTTTATTTCTTTTTCTTTATTTTAGGAGATCAATGGCTTCGCACGGATTTAGTGTAAAATAAAATATGGTCAAAAAAATGTGTTTTTATTTCATTAAAATTATTTATTCTTAAAGTGTGTGTGTTTTTTTATTTACTTCAATAGGATTAATAATTGATAGTTGTCTAATTGACAGCTATCAATCATTAACCTGCCTTAAGGTCACCTTTCAATTGCAAGGTGACAGTAAGGTGAGATTAACCCATTCGCCACCGCTACAGGGCAATGGGAATAGACGGGCAAAGTGCCAGAAAGGGCGAATCTAATTATAGATTTGCCCTTTCTGGGGTGTCTGGGGGCAGATGTTAGTAGCCAGGGGGGGCACAAAAAAATGCACCCTCCCTGGCTATTATTATCTGCCCCCACTCGCTTGCTTTGTCTGTCTGGTGGAGAAAATACAGCGGGAGCCCACGCATTTTTTTTCAACGAAATTACACCTTTAATTAACCCCTACATGTCTGAAATTTTGCACAAATACACTCATGTAATTGTATGTTTCAAACATATATAAAATACATGAAATTACATGGTTAAATGTGTGGAAACAATGTATCATTTCATGTCGGCTTCTGTGATTTCACAAAACCCGGCAATTGAATTAGCGGCTATTACAGTATGTAGAAGTCTAGGAACTATAAATATATGTATATATACATGTCACAATGACATGTATATATATATGTATGTGTTCTATGTGTATATATCTATTCTTTCTAGTCTTTATTAAAGCTGTCAGTGTGATTTTACAGTATAGGCGGGGATGAATTGCCGGCTTTTCTAAAGGACACCGATGCGATTTCATCGCAAGTCACACAGTGTGGTCCGTTTGTAATCAGATTTTTCATCGCTCCCATAGACTTGCATTGGCGATTGTCGACCGACAATCGGTGACAATCGCAGCATGCTGCGATTGTACACGGACGTTTAAAACGGACCACAAAAAATCTGATACTGGGAGCTGCTCCATAGATTAACATAGGTCCGACTGCAATGCGATTATTTCATCGCATTGCAGTCGTCCGATTTTGTCGCCAGTGTGACTCCGGCCTTAGATAGCAAAGGACATGAAAAGACATGGTTAACCCTATGTACACCAAGTGTCATTTCATGTCACCCGACATGAAATGACACTTGGTGTACATAGGGTTAACCATGTCTTTTCATGTCCTTTGCTATCTAATTTGCACAAACAATTAAATCAGACTATGTGTGCAAAATTTCACACCTGTAGGGGTTAATTAAAGGTGTAAATTCGTTGTAAAAAAAACCGTCTTTTTTGCTACGAATTTACACCTTTAATTAACCCCTACAGGTGTGAAATTTTGCACACATAGTCTGATTTAATTGTTTGTGCAAATTAGATAGCAAAGGACATGAAAAGACATGGTTAACCCTATGTACACCAAGTGTCATTTCATGTCGGGTTCTGCATTTTCACAAAAGCCGGCAATTGAATTAGCGGCTATTATACTATGTAGAAGTGTATGAACTACAAATATAAATATATATATATATGTGTCACAAATTCAATGACATGTATATATATATATGAGGTGTAAAATTGCTGAAAAAAAATGCGTGGGCTCCCGCCCTATTTTCGCAACCAGACAGACAAAGCCAGTGAGTGGGGGCAGATAATAATAGCCCAGAGAGGGACCATTATTTTTGCCCCCCCCCGGCTACTAACATCTGCCCCCAGACACCCCAGGAAAGACAAATCTATAATTAGATTCGCCCTTTCTGGCACTTTGCCCGTCTATTCCCATTGCCCTGTAGCGGTGGCGAATGGGTTAATATGGGGTTAAAGCCACCTTGCTATTGAAAGGTGACCTTAAGCCAGGTTAATAATTGAGAGCTGTCAATTAGACAACTATCAATTATTAATCCTATTGCATGAAATAAAAATAAAACACACACACTTTAATTAAAAATCATTTTAATGAAATAAAGACACATGTTTTTGACCATCTTTTATTTTACTGCAAAAACCATTTCCTGTAATAAAAATAAAATAAAAAAGCAAAATTATTCTTACCTATCCCATGCACAGTCAGGTCCCACGGTGTAATCCTTCAGAAAGGGTTAATGTTTACTGCAGGGACCGCAGCTAATGCTGCAGCCTCACAGTAAACCCCAAATGAATGAGTTCCTCTCCTGCCTGACAGGAGAGTAAAGGCTGGGTGTCACATAACGATACACCAGCGATCCCGACAACGATATGCACTTGTCAGGATCGCTGGTGTATCGCTACATGATCGCTGCTGAGCTGCCAAACAGGCAGCGATCTGGGACAGCGACACTGCGGGTAACATCGCTTAAGGGCCCGTCTCACATAGCGATATCGCTACCGAGATCGCTGCTGAGTCACTAGTTTTGTGACGCAGCAGCGAGCTCACCAGCGATATCGCTGTGTGTGACATTCAGCGACGATCAGCCCCCTGCCGGGTATCGCTGATCGTCGCAGAAATGTCAGGACCTTTTTTTGATCGCTGGTTTCCCTCTGACAGGCACGCATCGCTGCGTGTGACAGGCGGGAGACCAGCGATCCGCTGGTAACCAAGGTACACAGCGGGTTTCCAGGCACCGCGCAGCGCTTGGAAACCCGCTGTGTACCTTGGATACCAGCTCCCTGCATCAGGGCGCTGGTATCCAAGGTACACAGCGGGTTTCTAGGCACAGCCCCGCGCCTGGAAACCCGCTGTGTACCTTGGTTACCAGCGGATCGCTGGTCTCCCGCCTGTCACACGCAGCGATGTGTGCCTGTCAGCGGGAAACCAGCGATCAAAGGTCCTGACATTTCAGCGACGATCAGCGATACCCGGCAGGGGGCTGATCGTCGCTGAATGTCACACACAGCGATATCGCTGGTGAGCTTGCTGCTGCGTCACAAAACTAGTGACTCAGCAGCGATCTCGGTAGCGATATCGCTATGTGAGACGGGCCCTTAAGTGGAAAGCTTAATTGATTGCTTTCCACTTTCACTTCAGGTCAGCCAGGGACACAATCAGTGACGTCAGAGGGAACTGATTAACAAAAATAGGGGTTCCCTTCGAAAAAAAAATGGCGTGGGGTCCCCCCTATTTTTGTTAACCAGCCAGATGAAGCAGACCGCTGAGGCCTGGATTTTCAGGCTGTTAAGGAGCCAAGATCCATGGACCTTGCCAGCCTGATAATACCAGGCCACAGCAGTCTGTATATCTTGGCTGATTAACAAAAATAGGGGATCCCCTCGAAAAAAATTGGCGTGGGGTCCCCCTATTTTTGTTAACCAGCCAGATGAAGAAAACCGCTGAGGCCTGGATTTTCAGGCTGTTAAGGAGCCAAGATCCATGGACCTTGCCAGCCTGATAATACCAGGCCACAGCAGTCTGTATATCTTGGCTGATTAACAAAAATAGGGGATCCCCTCGAAAAAAATTGGCGTGGGGTCCCCCCTATTTTTGTTAACCAGCCAGATGAAGAAAACCGCTGAGGCCTGGATTTTCAGGCTGTTAAGGAGTCAAGATCCATGGACCTTGCCAGCCTGATAATACCAGGCCACAGCAGTCTGCATATCTTGGCTGATTAACAAAATAGGGGATCCCCTCGAAAAAAATTGGCGTGGGGTCCCCCCTATTTTTGTTAACCAGCCAGATGAAGCAGACCGCTGAGGCCTGGATTTTCAGGCTGTTAAGGAGCCAAGATCCATGGACCTTGCCAGCCTGATAATACCAGGCCACAGCAGTCTGCATATCTTGGCTGATTAACAAAAATAGGGGATCCCCTTGAAAAAAATTGGCGTGGGGTCCCCCCTATTTTTGTTAACCAGCCAGATGAAGCAGACCGCTGAGGCCTGGTTTTTCAGGCTGGTAAGGATCCAATATCCATGGACCTTGCAAGCCTGATAATACCAGGCCACAGCAGTCTGCTTAGCTTGGCTGGTTAACAAAAATAGGGGATCCCCTCGAAAAAAAAACGGCGTGGGGATCCCCCCTATTTTTGTTAACCAGCCAAGTAAAATGCAGACTGCTGCGGCCTGGTATTAAAAGACTGTCAAGGCCCATGGATTTTGGCCCTCAACAGCCTGATAATACCAGGCTACAGCAGCCCCACATTTGGCGCATCAAAAGATGTGCCAATTGTGGCACTTTACCCGGCTCTTCCCACTTGCCCTGTAGCGGTGGCAAGCGGGGTAATAAGGGTTAATGTCACCGTTGATTGCACGGTGACAATAAGCCCGGTTAATAATGGAGAGGCGTCAATAAGACACCGATCCATTATTAATCCGAAAGTTATTAAATGTATAAAAAAAAGACAAAGCAAGAAAAAAGTCTTTTAATGAAATAAAAGAGACAACACAGTTTTCATTTCTTTTATTACTCTCTCATTCCTGCGACGCCATCGATCTCCTGTAAAAAAAGAAAAAAAACAAACCAACAGTATACCACCTGTCCGACGCAGTCCATAACGATAGTCCCACGACGATCCAGCTCTGCTACATCGCAATGACAGGCAGAACCTGTCATTGCAACGCAGCACAGCTGATTACCTGCTTCCCCGGCGGTGACGTCATCGGACTGACTGCTTTACGGCCGGGATTACCCAGCAGTCACTGCAGTTATCGCGAGAAACTGCATGTGACCGCCGGGGAAAGAAGATGGCGGCCATGAAGCAGTGCAGGACGTGACCGCCGGAGATCTTCTGCCGGGTAAGTGCCGCTGACTCCTGACAGACCCGACCGACGGACACTGACAGTGACAGTGACAATCCCGATTCCGGTATCCGATAAGACGAAAATATCGGAACTCGGAATCGGAATTCCGATACAGCTAATATCGGCCGATACCCGATATTTGCAGTATCGGAATGCTCAACACTATTCAGGAGCACTGATTGTTCAGCTGAGGCTGCTTAAGAAGCAAGAGGGAAGAATCAGGGCGGGAACATGAAAACTGGAAACTCCATATTAACTGAGGGCAAGAGCTGCAGAAAGACAGAAAGCAAAATGGCCGACGGAAAACTGAGTTTCAAGGAACATGTCAACAGAGACAAAGAACCTTACACCCCCAGTACCAGTTGCCCAGTTGCCACTACTTCTCTAAGGAAGCTGTGCCTACGCTACACTAACATGTCGCCGACAACATTACCAGTTCTCTGGAAAAATCTATGTCTGCCAGGGTGCATTTCACCACTGAAACCTAGACAAGCAAGCATCTCACTGACTGGGCACTAGGTGACTCTGGTGGCTGTGGGGACAGGCGGTCAAGGGGCTGCTCTACAAGTTGTTGAATCTCCAAGGCTTGTGAGACAAGCCTCTGAATCTAACACTTCCTCCACTGCTTCTACCTCCTCCACCTTCTTTAGGGCCTCTACCTCTCCCTTAATCAGACGCGCATTCCAACAGTACAGATAGAATTTCCCCCATCTCTGTACTGCACAGCCATGGCTCACCGCAATCAGGCAGTGTTTAAATTAATATGCCTTGGAGATCACACTCACACAGCTCAAGAGTTGTAGACAGCTATTCAGGCTGAGTTAAAGCAATGGCTGTTTCCATTAAACCTGGAGCCAGGAAAGGTCGTGTGCGATAAAGGTGCAAAACTGGTGGCCGCCCTATGCCGTGGCAACCTCACACACTTGCATGGCTCACATCCTCAACCTAATGGTACAGCAAATTCTCAATTCACTAAAGTTGATTCCCAAGGAAACTGTATCTAGAGTGAACATACATTTCCCTTAAAAGTAAATTTTATTGATAATATCTTAAAAAACACATAACCCAGTGTAATTAGTTAAAAAATCTTAAATATGAAAAAATAGCAGACCAATACTTTCCTACTGAAACCCTGCAATAGACCTCGACTTACTCCTTCCTTGCTGTGGAGGTTGGCACCCTAAGAAACAATTTTTTGGCGCCCCTACTCAATGAGGACTATCCCTCCTTCCCTGATAATTCCCTATAGTCATAGGTGGGAAAATAATATAGTGAAGGAAAAGAATGAAAAGGATAGACCCTTATAAATCAAAAAAACATATATTGGTCTGCAAGTTCAGCAGCAAAGCAAAAGTTTTATCATGCAAAAATTTATACCATAATATTCATATTAATAATAAGTCCCCACAACCTTGCAACAAAAATCAATTTGATTGTTAATCATTTGGCAAAGGCTGTATATCGACCCTTTCTGCCACAGCAGCACATTTTATAATAGAGTCAAGCAATGATAACCAAATAATCCCAAATGCATAATAGTTTTGATAGAAAGGGACTTAGCGTGAGTAGAAGACACCCCGACGCGTTTCCCCGTTTGCACGGTTCATCAGGAGGATCAGATGAAGTTGATGCCGGATACTATAATGATGGATGGTATACCCGACGGTTGGTAACAGGGGACTTAAATAACCCTTGATTCATACAACTGCCATAATTGGCTCCGCCTTCTCAATGGTCAGCGGTAACCACCTAGGTCCTAACGGTGAAAATCATGCCCTCATCATGACTTACCGCTCCATGCTGGCGTGCGTTCCACACAGGATTCGGTGCGCTCCATACCACGTTGCATGAAGCCGGCAGAGCGCGCAGTGATTACACAGGGAGCATAATTTCCGGTGGTAAAAGTCCCGCGCTCCATCTGTGCGTTCCAAACGGCACATTCGCATTTAAAAAGTCCAGCCCCATTAGTAGTCTGAGATTATTGGAATATGGACTTCTAAAATGGCTATAATATTAGATAACACCATTTAATGAACATATATATGCGCAATAATCAATAATCTAATCTATATGTACAATCTAAGCGGCTCATGAGTCCATTATTAATCTAAGATTGTCAGAATATGGACTTCCAAAATTACTATAATATTATGTCCCATCATTTAATGTACATATATATGCGCTACCAAAGCATGATTATATGATAAATAAGAAAAAAGAAAATATTGACAATTATTAAACTGCAATAAAGATATTAATCCATCAATCAGGAAAAGAAAGAAAATTAGGGTATGCAATCATCTGAAAAACCCATAACACTGTTAGTGCCAATATAGGATTCCCTTCCAAGACAATATCATATAAAGCAGGCAAAGGACAAACATTCATTTAACCCCTTAGGGGCCAGGGTCTGTACTTTGAAAATCCATTCAGCCTCCCGTTTTTGTATATTCCTGTCCAGATCACCTCCTCTAATTTTTGGTTAACCAATTCTATCATACTGAAGGTAATTTCTTTTGCACATCAGTTAAGTATCTCATTCATGTGATGTGCCACCTGTGTGTCCCGTTTATTGCGTATGTCACATAGATGTTCACCCACCCGCACCCTCAGTTCAGCAAATTCTCCACAGCTATCCCGGCCTGGATGCGCTGCTGCAGAAAGCACAGTCGCTGTGTGCTCACTTCTGACGATCGCACCCCTCAAGTCATCGACTTGCATCGCTACAGAGCTCTTTCAGAATACCGGTTAACTGCTTGATTATTGATGTTCTGACACAGTGGAATTCCACTTTGCACATGTTGCAGTGGCTGTGACACCAGTGACAAGCCCTGGTGCTGTATGTTCTTTTGCATAGCCTGGGCCAATGCAGTCTGGACTTGATGCAAATCACACTTGCAGAGTGGGCACAGGTGAAGGACCTCTGCACTCTTCTGCACAGTTTTGAAATGGCTGCTAAGATGGTTAGCGCTGATGATGCCATCATCAGTATCACTATTATGGTCATCTACATGCTGGACCACACTTTGAATAGTCTGCGTGAGGAGGTGAAGGTTCCAGATGAAGAGTTGGAAGCAGAGGAAGATGCGGAAGAGATAACAATAAATCAAATTTCCGTACTGTCATTGCATAGGTTGGTGCGATGGAGGGTGGCTTACAGCGATCAAAGGTCATGGTACCAGACAAACTGTTAGTGAAGATGCAGGAGCTGAGGAACAAATTGAGGAGGATGAGGTGATGGACGTGCAACAGTGAAGAGATGAAGAGGATAATGTACGCTCTCAGTTGTCCATGGTTGGCGAGAGGGAACAGAGGTAGCAACCTTGACTGTTACCTCGCCACCAACACATCATGGACTTGGACCTTGTGGATGCGCCCAACACATGAATGCCTTCTTGCTGCACTATCTTCAACACGATGCCTGTATTCTTGGGGTTAGAAATAGTGCTGACTACCTGGTTGTCACTCTGTTTACAAGAGTAAATTTAGCCAAAGGTTTCCCCCCGAAAAGGGATACATATATGCTGGAGTATCGAAAGATAATCTTAAGACTAGTTTTCCCCAAGACAGCAGTGAGGCACACAGTGTGCAATGCATCCTTGTTGTAGACATCCAACCCCGGGAACGTCAAGGCGTTATCACCAAAACAGCAGCAGCAGCAGTGTAAGTGGCATAGGCAATTTCTGTGAGTCGTTTAACACATTTTTTAGACCAGCCCGTGCAACAGCAGAACAGAGTACAAGTTTGACACGCTGTGAATGACTGGAGAGGATGGTGCAGGAGTATCTGGAGCTCAATATCAATGCCATCACAATATCAATGCCATCAGGAGAGGTTTGGACCTTTTTACATTTTAGTCTTCAATAATGGAAGAGTGACCTGAGCTCACCTGTCACACCTTGTAGGTTTTGGGATGCCTGGCAGCCAGCGTTCTCTCAGAACATGTCTTCAGCGCTGCTGGTGGTGTCCTGATGTGTCCATAAGCGCATCAGGCTGTCCCCTCAAAAGGTTGACTCTATGGAAATTAATGCCACTTTTGTGCTTTGTGACAATTATTTTTTTAAATGTGGAGACTTCAAGTTAAGTCTCCATCTGGTGGGATGCCTGTGGTGGAAGGAGTGTCAGAGGCCTATTATACTGTTTCTACTCTGTGGAAGTTGATGCCACTTTACTGCTGTGTGACAATTATTTTTTGAAAGGCGGAGACTCCAAGATGGGTCTCCATCTGCTGGGCTGCCTGTAGTAGGTGTGTCAGAGGCCTATTATACTGTTTCTACTCTGTGGAAATTGATGCCACTTTAGTGGTGTGTTACAATTTATTTTTTGAAATGTTGAGACTCAAAGTTTGGTCTCCATCTGGCGGTTGTCCATGTGAGTAGGGCTCCCAAACAGGCAGGCCTGCTCTTACTTTCAGTCAACTACCTGTGTTACTATTCTTACATTTTTCTATCAATAGTAGTCTATGAAACTGATGTTTGTGTCATCTGAGTGTGGCTGGAATAAAAAAAAAATTGGAGGTGTTGTATGAGGTGTGAGGTTTCCCAGCTAAGAAGGCTTACACTGCTCCCTCAGCCACCAGATCCTCATTGAAACTTCAATTCCAAGCTGTAAATGCTGGACCAGGCACTGAAACCTCATGCATGGACCATGGCTGACTGCTGCTGTGATATTTGAAAATTTCTACTGTGGGTCAATTGATGCCACTTTTCATGGCGTCTGCCCTTAATTGTAGCTGTTTGGGAAGCTTTGTCACCCCTTAAGGTGTTGTCTATACATTTGGATTTGCCTCACATTGATCCTAATGGGGTTCGGATATGTTCGTCGAACCATTCGGCAAACTGTTCGGCTAACGGTGGTCTTTTCGGCTAATCCGAACTGAACCTTGAAAGGTTCGCTCATCTCTAGTGAACACCCACCTCTTTTATATGTGGTTATAATAAAAGGTCATGTGAGATTTGGGCCTTTGTGACAGATAGAAGCTGCACTGTTGATTTACAATCATCGAGCAATTATAATGGTTAAAATGGTTAGAGCAGACAGGGAGTGGTTAGCTCAACCCCAGGGGATACTGGGAAGGTTTTTATTGTGTCCTGGACATCCAAGAGTAAGGTGTGTGCTAGAGAGTCTCCTGTCAAGCTGAAATCAGATCCTACTCAGACCCAGAAGACACATAACCCAGAAACCCTTGTACACTACAGTGTACGCGAGGTGTAAGGAGTATAGACCTGTTCTTCCTGGGAGCGATTGCTGTAGTCATAGCAGCAGTCAGGAAAGCCAGGAACATCTTTATTACCTCAAGATAGAAGTGAGAGAGCTACAGCACTAGACTCATCCCCTCCCCCTACCTAACTGCATGAGCAAGGTACAGTTGTGCTTAGGCTAGACACTGTGTGTGAAAAGACGTTATCTGTGAAGAGAAGTTATCTGTAAAGAGATTTTCATATATTTTGATGAAGTATTGCATGAAGAGTAATTCTGTGTGATGAAAAGAGCTTGAATAAAACCCCTGTGATCAACTTCAGCTGAGAACTGTGTCATAGCTGTGTGCCTGTAAGGAGTGGTAGCTACAGAGACAGAAGCTTGGGGACACTTCTGATTTTGGCTTACCAATTCTGATAATCCTGCCCAAAAAACTGAAGTGTGCATAAAACCTAACACTATGTGCCAACGATCAGGAAATGGCAGCGCTTTTGACGGAAGATAGGTGAGCTGGGGACACGTACCCTTAGGTTGCCCTATTTTTTTCTTTTCAAAGAGCCTCAGTGAATGCTGGGAAGTGTATTTAAATTGCAACACCACAGAGCGGAAAAAAGCACTTTGTTTCTCCTCCATAATATTTCCAAACTAATATCAAGTTTCACTTCTGTTTCAGTTTACATGCTATCTTAAAGGAAATAGGAGACATAATTTATCTTTTTTTGTTGCTAAAAAATTACTTTGCAAAAAAGTGGAAATGTGAGATAGGGAATACTCCATATTTTATGTGGAAACAAACAGTGAAGATGAATAACTGGTGACACTTATTGGGGTCACATCAAAAGACAACAGAAAGATATTTCATAGCATGAGATACATTTAGTATGGACCATAAATAACACATAGACTAACAATTCATATGAATTGTCTATCTTACAAAATTCATCATAAATATCTACATCATTTCCCCAATAGTGGTGCTGCAGGAATACTTTTTGCCAGGTTCTCTGATTACAGCTGGTAGCTCCTGGGACCTGCATCTGGGATCTGTTATCACTAAGCAATTAGGTGACCCCTATAACAAAAAGCGATTGAGAATTTGTGTGATTTTTTTTTATCTGCCATGTGTTTATCCACGTTTTTTTTTAATTCTGCCATTTTCATATTGAGCAATAAGACTAAAAATAAGCTAAGGGTATGTGCACACGATCAGTAAATGCGGCAGGTTGGACGCTGCATACTTGCGCAGCGTCCAACCTACAGCGTCCAGATGTTACAGCATAGTGGATGGGATTTCAAGAATTTCCATGCCTACTATGCGTACACAGACGCCCACGGCTCACCTGTGGAGACGGACATGCAGCGTGTCTTTCCTGACTGCAGCATGTCTATTTATCGTCTCCGCAAGATAAGTTTCACCAGTATAATGTATTGGACGCGGTGATTCCGCACGGTTCAGTGAACCATGCGGATTCACTTGCGCTCAATACCCGGCAGTGCTTTAGACGCAGCGGACATGTGCCCTGCCAATTCCTGAATGTGTGCACCTGGCATAATACTCCCTGTTCTATCTAAATAAAATATAATTACAGGAAAGATTACAATGACAGGTAACAATTAATTATACAAACAGTAAATAACACAGGAGAACACTAGTTGCTATAGAATGGATGATGGTCACTGCTCACCTTCTCTCACTCCCTGCACAAGGACCTCTGCGCAGATTACAGGGCATGTCTAGAAAGCTATCCCATATGAACATGCTGATTCATTACTTTGATCCTAGCGGCTGCTATAAAGCATATCTCTTAGTGGTGAGTAAGAAGATTTAAACTACCCAAATGCAGCGTCCATTTTGTTCCACAGTGGCAGCCAGACCCGGGCAGCATTCACATCTGTTACAGGCTATTCTTTACCAGCATTCTACCGTAGTAGCAGAGGCACCAAGGAAATTGGGCAGGGAATGGCCTGGCAGAAAATAATCTATGCTAGGCTATGTACACACATTGTATTTTTGCTGTGTTGTTTTTCTGCAGGCAAAACCTGCTCTCTTGGCATTAAATAAGCTGCTTACAAAAAGTGAACTTTGCTGCATTTTTTTCTGCGTTTTTGTTGTCTCCTGTGCATGGTGACAAAATTTAGTGCCCCCAAAAAATCATGATACAACTTCCTTAAGGTTTTTGCACCAAAAACGGAGCAAATCCTGATACCTGTGTTTTTGCTGAGTTTTTGCACTTACTCATTTCTTTCTAAGGGTGAAAAAACGCCTGAAGAAATGACATGCTGCAGTTTTCAAAAGCGTAGCAGTTTTCCGAATCAGTCCGGAAAAAAAAAACAATGTGTGTGCGTGAGATTTCTGAAATCTCATAGCATTTGCTGGTACTGTAAAACGCAGCTTAAAATTTGCATAAAACAGCAGCAAAACCTCAACGTCTGAACATAACCATAATATGTTAATCCATTTTTGCCCTAAAAAAACATAAGTAACCAGAAAAATTATATTTGCTAACTTTCGGAGCAAAGAGATCCCTTTATTAGGAAAGTTTACAAATCAGCTTACAAAGAAAATTTTTCAGGTTAGACAATATATGTATCACTCAGAATATTTTTTGCTTCTTTGGGGGTATAAAAGTATTGACATCGGTTTTTCTGGCTAATACGGTACCACAATAGAATCTTTTACTGCACAAAACATAAAAATAGACCAGAAATAAACAATATTTATCAGTCTCTGGTTTTAATTATTACATGCTGAGGACAATGCACATTACTAGTAATCTTAAATTACAGTATATTTACATCTACCAAACAATTGTCTATAAAACTCATTTCACCTGCTTTTGACTTTTATTACTTACAATATGAATTACATAGGTGGAAAAAATAAAAACACGGTTTTGTTTTGTTATTTTTTCTTCTTCGCAAAATTTGTAAAAGGGGGCTGAAAACAATGTACACACTGCTTCTGGTATAAGCTTTGTGGAAAAGAGGTCGTACATTCATTTGTATTTATTGTTATTTTTCAGACAACTCTTGAATAAGAGGCATAATGGATGCTGCTATTATGTGCGGTGACTCATCGTGAATTGTACACAGGCTAATAACTTACATGGAGATGCCTTACACCCACGACTAATCAGTGTGAACACAAGAGGACACTTAGATTTGATACTTATGACTAACAAATTTGTCAACAACATTTATGAAATATATAGGTCAGGAGGATGGCACTGAAGTACTCAGCTATGGCCTCTAAACACGTCCTCATTATCAGTGCTCTGAGTGCAGATTTCAATTACAATCCCTGTCTATGGCTGCAGCTCTGATTGTGATGTGCATCAACTCTGCGCCATATCCATTTTTCTATTTGGTTTTGTGGCTATATGACGTATGAAATAAAATACAAAATGAAAAAGTATTTGCTATTTCCACATATTTATTCCCATAGATGTAATATTTCACATGTAAAATACTTAAAGGTAATAATTTATTGGTAGATACACTCTCAGGGCAAAGTATTGGGAAACTTGCACAAGCTTTTATGACTGACTATTCTAAATGTCTATCCATAGACATTAACCCCTTAACCCCCAAGGGTGGTTTGCACGTTAATGACAGGGCCAATTTTTACAATTCTGACCACTGTCTCTTTATGAGGCTATAACTCTGGAACGTTTCAACGGATTTTCACGATTCTGAGAATATTTTCTCATGACACATTGTACTTCATGATAGTGGTAAAATTTCTTCGATATAACTTGCGGTTATTAATGAAAAAACTGGAAATATGGAGAAAATTTTGAAAATTTTGCAATTTTCAAATTTTGAATTTTTATTCCCTTAAAACAGAGAAATATGTCACACAAAATAGTTACTAAATAACATTTTCCACATGTCTACTTTACATCAGCATAATTTTGAAACCAAATTTTTTTTTGTTACGAAGTTATAAGGGTTAAACGTTGACCAGCGATTTCTCATTTTTACAACAAATTGTACAAAACCATTTTTTTTAGGGACCACCACACATTTGAAGTCACTTTGAGGGGTCTATATGGCAGAAAATACCCAAAAGTGACACCATTCTAAAAACTGCACCCCTCAAGGTACTCAAAGCCCTATTCAAGAAGTTTATTAACCCTTCAGGTGCTTCACAGGAGCTGAAGCAACTTGGAAGGAAAAAAATGAACATTTAACTTTTTAGTCACAAAAATGATCTTTTACAAACAATTTTTTTATTTTAACAAGGGTAAAAGGAGAAAATGGACAAAAAAAGTTGTTGTGAAATTACTCCTGAGTACGCCCATACCCCATATGTGGGGGAAAACCACTGTCTGGGCGCACGGCAGAGCTTGGAAGGGAAGGAGCGCCGTTTGACTTTTTCAAACCAAAATTGGCTGGAATTGAGATTGGATACCATGTCGCGTTTGGAGAGCCCCTGATGTGCCTAAACAGTGGAAACCCTCCACATGTGACACCATTTGGAAACTAGACCCCCAAATGAACTTATCTAGATGTGTGGTGAGAACTTTGAACCCCCAAGTGCTTCACAGAAGTTTATAACGTAGAGCCATAAAAATAAAAAATCATATTTTTTCCATAAATATGATATTTTCGCCCCCAATTTTTTATTTTCCCAAGGGTAACAGAAGAAATTGGACCCCAAGAGTTATTGTGCAATTTGTCCTGAGTATGCTGATACCCCATATGTGGGAGTAAACTACTGTTTGGGCGCATGGCAGAGCTCAGAAGGGAAGGAGCACTGTTAGACTTTTTCAACGTCGAATTGGCTAGAATTGAGATCAGATGCCATGTCATGTTTGGAGAGCCCCTGATGTGCCTAAACTGTGGAAACCCCCCAAGTCTAACTCCAACCCTAACCCCAACACACCCCTAATCCCAACCCTAATCATAACTCTAACCACAAACCTAACCCTAACACACCCGTAACCCTAGTCCCAACCCTAACCCTAACTTTAGCCCCAACTCTAACCCTAACTTTAGCCCCAACCCTAACCCTAATGGGAAAATGGAAATAAATACATTTTTTTAATTTTTTTTCCCTAACTAAGGGGGTGATAAAGGGGGGTTTGATTTACTATTTATAGTGGGTTTTTATGATTGGCAGCTGTCACACGCTAAAAGACACTTTTTATTGCAAAAAATAGTTTTTGCATCATCACATTTTGAGAGCTATAATTTTTTCTTATTTGGGCCCACAGAGTCATGTGAGGTCTTATTTTTTGCGGGACAAGGTGACTTTTTTATTGGTACCTTTTTTGGGCACATGACATTTTTTGATCGCTTTTTATTACGATTTTTGGGAGGCAGAATGAACAAAAACCAGTAATTCATGAATTTCTTTTGGGGGTGGGCGTTTATACCGTTCCGCGTGTGGTAAAATTGATAAAGCAGTTTTATTCTTCGGGTCAGTACGATTACAGCAATACCTCATTTGTATAATTTTTTTATGTTTTGGCGCTTTTATACAATAAAAACGATTATATATAAAAATACATATTTTTGCATCGCTTTATTCTGCGAGCTATAACTTTTTTATTTTTTTGCTGATGACGCTGTATGGCAGCTCATTTTTTGCAGGACAAGATGACGTTTTCAGCGGTACCATCCTTATTTATATCTGTCTTTTTGATCACGTGTTATTCCACTTTTTGTTCGGCGGTATGATGATAAATCATTGTTTTTTAGCCTTGTTGTTTTTTTTTTTAAGGGGTTCACTAAAGGGATTAACTAATGGGACAGGTTTATAGGGGGGGTCGTTACAGACTCGGCGATACTAAATATGTGTACTTTTATTGGTTATTTTAATTTTATTTACAGGAAGAAAGGAATTTATTGGGGAATATATATATTTTTCATTATTTATGAATTTTTTTTACTCTTGTTATTTTTATTTTTTTAACTTTTTTACTTTGTCCCAGGGTGGGACATCACTGTATAGGGTCAGATCGCTGGTGTGACAGTATGCACAGCACTCTGTCACACCAGCGATCTCACTAGCACTGCTGCAGGCTTCCTCAGCGCCTGCTCTCAGCAGGCACTGAGGAAGCCGCCTCCCTGCAGGACCCGGCGGCCATCTTGGACATCGCGCTGTTTTGAGGGTGTCAGGAAGCACGCAGGGAGCCCCCTCCCTGCACAATGCTTCCCTGTGCCCCGGTACACTGCGAACATGTTTGATCGCGGTGTGCCAGGGGTTAATGTGCCGGGAGCGGTCCGTGACCACTTCTGGCACATACTGCCGGGTGTCAGCTGTGATAATCAGCTGACACCCGGCCGCCATCAGCTGCGCTCCCCCGGGAGCGCAGCTGATCGCATGTGACGTACTATTCCGTCCCTGAGAATAAAGTACCAGGTCACATGGACGGAATAGTACGTCGGATGGGATTAAGGGGTTAACATGGAGGTTGGCACCCAATCTGCAGTTATATCAGCTTCCAATCTTCTTGGAAGGATTCATGCAAGATTTTGGAGGTGTCTGTGGGAATTTTTGCCCATTCATCCAGAAGAGCATTTGTGAGATCAGACATGGAAGTTGGACAATAGAGCCAGGCTCGCAGTCTTTGTTGGGCTGTTCCCAAGCTGTTCCTACAATGTTGGAAGCAACCCCTGTTTAAAATGTCTTGGTTTTAAGATTTGCCTTCACTATAACTATGATGCTGAGGTTAACCCCTGAAAAAAAAAACATAGTATTATCCCTCCTCCACCAAACATTACCGCTGGCACAACGGAATAAGGCCGGTAACGTTCTCCTGGAATATGCCAAACCCAGAGTTGTCCAGCAGATGCCAGATAGAGAAGCGTGATTCATCACTCCACATAACATGTTTCTACTGCTCCAAAGTCAAGTTGTGGCGTGTCTTTCGCCACTTCATCCGATGCTTGGCATGGTGATTGATAATGTACAGCCGTTAAGCTCTCAGGACAATATTTGTGCTGCTGTTAAAGGGGTTGTGCGAGCTCAAAAAAATTCTCCAGTCACTTTATGTGAATACAAAATATCAAATCGCGACAGTGTGCAATGTGCACACTGCCACAATTCAGCTGCATTCTGGTGGACAGCCAGGTGACTGTGTGTATATAATTTGTATATCTTTGGTCACATGCCATCAAGAGTTCTGTGCTTCTCTAAGTTCTCCTCTACTAAGACAACCTGGGTGGGGCTTGCAGGCATGTGATTGCAAGTGTTCAAATCTAATACTTTTAGTGATATGACAGGCCACTCGCGTGTCGAATACAGGCTAACTGTACTCCTTGTCACGATTTGGCAGTCTGCAGTCATATTGAGAGACTTCAGACTTTTTTCTGAGACCGAGCAACCCATTAAATGACAGAGGAGGTTTGGCTCTGCAATTAAGATAGTATAGCGTTGGTGATTTTTATGCTCTATGAGAACTCAGAAACTGCGCTCTATAACTTTACTTCTTTTGACACTTGATGTGTAATATTTAGGAAGGAAGAAATTTCCCAAACCGACTTGTTGCAATATTAGCTGTCACAACACAGTTGTTGGGTGACCCGGGATCAGGGGCTCCTTCCCTATCCGTAACACTAGGGGGTGCCATAGCTTGCCCTACTCCCAGCGATACTTCTGAAGGTGAAGATGCTGGGGCCTCCACCCTTGCCTTATCTCCTGAGTTAGCCCTCCATCTGTTCTCTTCCCCCATCCAGGAAAGAGGGACGCTACTGTGCACCATAGCACACCATCTCGACAACCAAGGCAACACAAACAAGATTTAACAGAAAACTCCAGGCATACAAAATATTCACTCACATATAACAGACGAATGTATCGGGGCATGTAGGTAGGGGAATAAACCAAAACAGAGAAGGAAAGGGAGATACCTCACATACAAACAAAACAACAGTCACTAATAACTCCTCCAACTCTCCTTCTCATAGGAACTCCTCTCCCTCCATTAGTCATGCAGCAAATGCTAGCTCTGACAAGGATTTGTAACAAAGCCCAGATTATAAAGGGGAAAGGAGTGGCTAACCAAGCTCAGCTGTGAGCACAGGGATTTCTAACATAGCCGATTAACCCCTGTTCTGCCAGAAGAAATAAACACATTTAAAATGAAGGAGTAGGAGCAATCAGATGCTGTAGTCTTCTGGCTCCACACTGTCATGGTAACCCCATGACAGTAGCATTCTATTACACGCAAGTCACATAAAATTCAAATGATTCCAATTATGCCATTATACAGCAGCCAGTTACATTGATCTTTGGCCACGAAACCTGTGTAGCCCCAGACTAATTGTAAATGTGAAATTTACATTCAAAAATATCTAACACATAACATTTATTTCATTGCCTTCAGATCACAAAATGCTCTTATAGGTCAGAAGAGCTGTACAACTTTAGTATAATGAATTTTACTTAAGATTAAGTGTATGTCCATCCATACATATTCCATGATGCTCCACTTGGCTGGTCTAGTGGGTCTAAAATGGCAAAAGTAAAATTTCTTCATTGGCTACTGTTCATGACAAAACTGACACTAGCTTAACAACAAACATCAGCAACACAAGATTGAGAGATCAGGTAAAAGATCAGTGTCGGGAAGCAGATCTATCTATTGAGTCATCACTGAAGAGGTTACAGGCTGATAACAGCCATTTCTCATTAGAGGATTGAACTCAAGGAAGCGGTGGACCATGTGATTGAGGATCCGGGTGGGTGAAAAGAACATGTAGAATGTCCAGGCTGTGTGAAATCAGCCAGGGCTAGTGCAATTTAACTTCTTCATGACCAGTGGTTCAAGACATTAGCAAAATATCACTTTTAGGATTCAAATATTTTGTTGATTTTTTTTCTTTTTGTAGTCTACAAAAAATGTTTTCTGTTTTGGTAAATGTACATGAGTACATACTTTATATTACGGACACAAAATTGCACAAGGATATGATGTATATGCTAAATGTATCTATGACAAGCAAGATGGGTGGTGGTATGAAGGTTCTGGGAGATATAATGTTTTATCTGTATTTGATTTTAACTTGATTTTATTTTGGTAATGGTTTTTTTTATGTCAATTTGTACAGATCATGTCCTCTCGGCATTGCCTCCTGCCTCTTTTTAGAATGAGAAGCTGATAATGTCATTGATGTCACATGTATTCATGACAAACATTAGCGTGATAGTCATTGGCAGGTGCACAGATGCTAGAGCTGCCTTTTATTCAATGCATTATTCTGGTCCGTAAAATGGACCAAAGAAGTCCAATGATTGCGGTTTGTCCTGATGAAGAAGCATGAATAGTTCAAAACGCATTGACAAATAAAAAATGCTTTAAAACACCTCTGGTCTCCAATCGCATATTGGACCCCTGACTTTGCAGATTTGCATCCACTTTCCCTCCAAGTTTGCAGAGACGGACATACCATTAGTGCAATAGGCCGATGAGGTTAGGGGGTCCATTTCCATCTCTTAAACAGTAGAATTGTGCATTATGATGAGCTATTGGACTGCAAAGGGCCAATGTGCTGTTCTTGCATAGGAGCCCTCTTCTGTCTGTGTCCGCAAGTGACGTGATATATATATATATATATATATATATATATATATATATATATATATATATATGTAATATAGTAAAACTTTGCATATGTTACAGAAAGGTCTTTATTCTTTCTCTTTAGAATGTAATTTATCATAATGTGCGATTATGCCAATAAGCAGATATTACAATGAGACTTCTATTTATTCTTCCATATGGAAGCAGTGCAATCATTGGTGCTCACAGTAGATAGAAGATGTAGAATGAGGTCAGAGATATTAAAAAAAACAAAGGCAAGAGGAAGTAATAGGCCTAAACATCCATACCTTATGATAGGACATCATGTACCCAGAGGATAGTAACACAATTATGTTCTTCACCCCACTCTCGCAGAGTACACTGAAAGATGTAGTTACAAAATAAAGAGTAATCTGCTTAAATCTAGGGAAATAGAAAAAAATATTATACTGAGTGATTGAATGAGAAGTCATAATGGAACCAACTGGAGAGAATCTCTTTGTACTGATGGAGCGCCTCGTCTGTGATGGAAAAATGAAAAAGAAATACATTTGCTCCAGTTCTATTTAGTTTTTCATTTCCTTTTCATGTAGTGCACTTATATCTAAAAATAAGAATGTTATTGATCCTATGTAAGATAAAATACCTCCTTGAATGAAGGTTGTGGATGGCAGATTATTAGTGCTTAAGTATTAGTTCTTGAGGCAACACCACATTACTGCTAGGAATTCCAGCCACCAAAAAAAAACCATAGTATTGATTTACTTTACTAAAAACATTTGCATGATTGCTTAGGTTCCTGATTTTAGGTTGTAGTAGTTATTTATATTGGTGTCTTTTTTAGGCTGGTACTTAAAGGGAACCTGTCATGGAGATTATACTTGTAGAACTAGAAGCATGGCTGTGATAACAATTGTCCAACAATAAAAATGAAACCATTTTTTGTCTGACGTCCTAGTGCTGAGAAATCAAGTTTTGAAATAATATCCAAATTAGGCAGGAAGTGCACAAGTGGCGTGTTGTGTTGATGCACTTATACTTTTTGCGATGCACTTCCAGCCTAATTTGCATAATATTTCAAAGCTTGATTGCTGGAATATCAGATCTGTACAAAAAAAGTTTCATACATATTTACAGTGATACCAATGGTTCCACGAGTAACATTCTTTTAACATGTTCCCTTTAGTACTTTGAATTATACACAAATATTCCAATAAAATGATTTTGTCTAACAGGTGATACTTGTTTTTTTGCTTAGTAGAAAATGGAGATGAAAGATTCTGAGTAGCCATTTTTTAATCTGAATCACTTCCTGTAGTAGATAGCCTTTTTTACAGAAGAGGAGAGCAGGGACTCTAGTACAATCCAAGGGAAGTAGAAATCTTAAAGCGACCCTGTCATCAGGATTTGCTAAGTAAACTACAGGCATTGTCAGGTCGGCGGTGTTACACTGATTAAAATGATTCCTGGGTTGAAGAAATCTGTCTTGTTGTTCTTGTTTAATCTTACTTTGCAGCTTTCAGTTAATGAGGTGCTCGTGCTTCGCAGCGGGCATGTGTTGAACGTGTAGGACACAGTAGAGTCACCCTAAACTTGTAGGATACCCTGGAGTCATGAAAACTCAAGAACTACTGCTTCGTTCTTCTTGGTGGTCTAATTGTAGGACGAGAAAATATGTTTCCTCCTGTTTAACATGTGCATGAAGCAAGACACCACGATCTTCTACTTTAGGACTTCTTCAATTTTTCAGTTCCAGCCAGACCTTGGGGATCAATCTCAATGGATTTTATTGTGGATCTTCCTCCATCTAAAGAAATGACTGTTATCCTTGTTGTGGTGGATCAGCTCACAAAAAACTAAAGGGATTCCTACCACTGAACCAACAGCAGAATTAATGGTCAGAGAGATATTTAGGGCTGCATGGAATTCCAGACAATGTAATTTCCAATAGACATGTTCAGTTTACATCAAGATTTTGGAAAAGCTTTTTTACAGCGTTAAGAGCTACTGTCAATTTTTCTACTGTCTTCCACCCACAATCCAATGGCCAGACTTAAAGAACTAACCAACAAACATTCAAAGCAAGCTGACAGCACTCTCAGAGTAGGGGCGCCCGTTCCAAATCCAAGGAACCGACTTGGAATGTCCATATAGTGAAAAATTGAAAGAACAGCGCTCCATCCAGGTGTAGTAAAGTAGAAAAAACTTTATTCAGCCATAAAAAAAACGACGTTTTGACCAGACACGGGTCTTTGTCAAGTATGACAAAGACCCGTGTCTGGTCGAAACGTCGTTTTTTTTATGGCTGAATAAAGTTTTTTCCACTTTACTACACCTGGATGGAGCTCTGTTCTTTCAACTTAAAGAACTAACCAAACTCTCGAACAAAACCTGTGCTGTTCTATTTCTTACCTGCAGGATGACTGGGTGGACTATTTACAAACAGCAGAATTTGCCTATAATAACTCCAAACACAGTTCTATATCCAAAAGTCTATTTTTTGCTAATTATGGCTTGTATCCAGTATTTATTCCTAATCTTCCATTGGTTCCTGCTGTTACTGACAGACTTACAAAATTGCAGAAAGCTCAGAAAGAACTAATCAAGTTGTTACAAAAAGTCCCAAGAAGATTCTAAAAAACCCAGCAGATAAATATCGCAAAGCCCCTCTTACCTATCAGGTCGGTGACAAGGATTGGCTATCTACAAAAAATCTGAAAACAACGTACCATCTTCTAAAATTGGGTCAAAAATTCATAGGACCGTTTCAAATTTCTGAATTAACCCAGTTGCTTTCCATTTAAAACTTGATAACAGCCTGAAAATTCACCCTGTGTTCCATGTACACTTGCTCAAACCATTCAGTGAGAACCTATTTCCAGGAAGAACTCAGCCACCTCCTCCACCAGAAAAAGTTCAAGGTGAAGACGAATACATTGAGGATAAAATTCTGGACTCTAGAAGATTTAGAGGAAGATTACAATATTTGGTACAATGGAAGGGTTACAGACCAGAAGATAATTAATGGGAGCTTGAGTGCAATATCCATGCACCCAGGCTTACGGGAGCCTTTCATCAGAGGCATCCAAAGAACCCAGAACCTGAGATGTCCAGAGGCCATCCTGGAAGGAGGGGAGTACTGTCAGGACTCTAATCCAGCACCTCTGGTGCACCAGGTGGCAGTAGATCCCTTTGAGCTATTTCAGCTTGCTGGACAGTTCTTTGCGAACCCTGATACTAGTACCTGTTTAATTCTATCCATGAATTTGTTTCCACCCTGTAAGTTCCTGTTTGGCTCCACCTTGTAAATCTCCTGATTGAACACCCTACTTAAACCTGGCATTGCACTTTCTTCCTTGCGAGATTATCGAGCTCACAGCCTTTAGTCAAGGTCTTCTTTCACCTACTGCTTCATCCAAGACCATACTGCTGCTACAGTGCATCGACCTCTGGCTTTTCCTGTCTACTCCACCTGCTGATCCTTGACCTATACTACTATACCAACCTCTGGCTATTCCTGACTACCTGCAGGTGCTGCCCCTAGTGGTTGCAATACCACTACTCCAACCCATAACAGAAGCTATATGGGGGGAACATTACAGAGGGGAGCTGTGTGGGGGGTAATATTATGGAAAGGGGCAGTGTTGGGGTGAATATGACAGAGAGGGTCAGTGTGTGGGTAATAATATGAAAAGGAGCTGAGTGGAGAGGAATATTACAGACAGGAGCTGTGTGTGGGTGAATATTATGGAGAGTAGTTGTATGGGGAACATTTTGAAGTGGGACAGTGTGGGGGAAATTACAGAGGGGAGCTGTGGGGGGAATACTACGGAGAGAAGCTGTGTGGTGAGAGAGCTATGGAGAAGAGCTGTGTGGAGGGACATTATGGAGAGGAGCTGTGTGCGGGGACATTGTGGAGAGGAGCTGTGTAAGGGGAAAATTACTGAGAATAGCTGTGTGGGGGATATTATGGAGGAGCTCTGTGGGAGGTACGTTATGGAGTGGGGCAACGCTGGGGAATATTATTGAGAGGGGAAGTATAGGGGAATATTATTGACAGTGACAGTGTAGGGAGTATATTTTATGCAGGGAGCACAGTGAGGGACAATTTATCTAGGGGTGCAGCATGTGAGATATATTTATTTATGGGGCAGTGTAATGATACTTTTATTTTTAAGGGCACCATGTCAGGAAATACTGCTGGAGACGGAGAAGAGGGACGTCTTGTGAGTAAGCTCTGGGAGGTATGAAATCTCATCATGTGCTACATGGGGACAAAATGGATGGGAAAGACTCCAATTAAAGAAGATGTCACCTATAAGATAACTAGATGTAAATGTTTATTTGTGATCCTTCCTGCAGTTCATCAGTTCTGTGGTTGGTACAGACCACAGTCTGATGACTGGCTGGCAGCAACAACTCTCAGTATCTACCTACTAGTGTTAAGGACATACTGGGAGATGCAGATATATGTGATATAATTGTTTATGGGGCTGATCTGAAGCTGCAATTGATCACTGTACTAAGCTTGGTGATGTTATCCTGTGCTGACTGTGGTTCTGGCGCTGCTTTTATGCACTGACGGTGGTTCTGATCATGTAGCAATTCATAACATGCTTCATGTTAAAACTGAAAAAATCCTAAAAACTTAGTTTTGAGATTATGAGGAGGATTTGGTTGAGTTTCTGCTACAAAAACTCAACGTAATTTTGATTGTGTTCATATTGCTTTTTGGAGCAAAAACTCTCCAAATCCTTCTCAAATACTCAAAACTTGGTTCTACTGATGTATTCATGTAAATACCCCTTTAATTTTTTTTGTAGCCCATCGGTTTGGTTCAGTATGACAATTTGTCCCTTGGACCAAAAGCTGTGATGCACCCCTGGATCAGATGATCGCAGCTTCAAGTCCCCTAAAAGTACTATTTAATACAGTAAAACTGAAAAAAAAAATTTTTTAAAAGTACACCTGTAAGTTGTGTTCATAAGAGATAGTGATTTTCTCTATACATTGTAGAAGATTAAGAGAATTTGAAAGGAAACATAAATAAATCTAAGGAGTTTTTTACATATTGACAAGGAGTTCGAGAAGGCACAGTTAAAGGAGACATGGAAAAGCATGCAATGCATGTTGATGAAATTAGCAGGGTTTCTCTTTGCGGCAGTTAAGGAGTTAAATTTAGGGCTACGAGTTGGGCCAAGGCTATATGTGATGTCTTCAGCTGCTAAGACCTGAAGAATAAAGAGAGCCAGTAGTAGAGATGAGCAAACCTTTCAAGGTTCGGTTAGGTGAACGTCCCGATTTTCGCCGAACATGTTCGATGAACATACCCAAACCTCATTGAATTCAATGAGAGGCAAAACCAAACTCATAGACAACTCATAGACAACACGTTAAGGTGGGGGAAAGCTTCCCAAACAGCTCAAATTAGGGGCAGACACCAGGAAAAGTGGCATCTACTCACCCAGAGTACAAATAGTAAAACGGAGCAGCCTGGATGCATGGGACAGGGTTTGGACCAGCATTTCTATCTGAAACATTGATCAGGAAAAGGTGGATGAGTGACAGGTGTAGGTCTGTGCTCTGTGAGGTCTGCCAAATTCAGGCAACACATATGAAGGAGACTCAACTTTGAGTCCAAACATTTCCAAAAATTAGAGGCAAACCCGAGGAAAACTGACTTCAATTGACCCACAATAGAAATTTTATAATGGCATAGCAGCAGTCAGCCATGGGGCATGCATGAGGTATCAGGATCTTGGCCAGAATTTAAAGCTTTGAATTCAAGTTTCAATTAAGACAAAGTGGGTGAGGGAGCGGTGTAAGCCTGCTTTATCTCATGCAACGTTCAAACTGTTTTTTGCTCATCTACAGTCAGGTAGCACAAATATCAGCTTGGTAGTCCAAAAATATTGTAAAAATGTAAGGATTGTAACACAGGTAGTTGACTGAAAGTAAATGCAGGCTGCCTGTCTGGGAGCCCTACTAGTACAGGCAACACACATGAATGAGACCTAACTTGGAGCGCAAACATTTCAAAAAATTATTGCCACACACCACTAAAGTGACATCAATTTTCTCAGAAGAGAAATAGTATAATGGGCCTCTGACCCCCCTTCCAATACAGTCAATCCACCAGATGGAGAGTGAGACTCAACCTGGAGTTTCTCTCCACATTTCAAAAAATGTTTGACATCAGCAGCAGTAGCAACAGCAGGCACAGAAGCCACCATAAAATGGCACAGACTGCAATAACGCAAGATCAATGCATGACACTAAAAATGACACCATCGCCTAGTTTGCTCCTGGGGTGTAAAAGTCATTGGAGATTCATGACTTGTTAATCTTGATAAAAGTTAGGCAGTCTACACTTTCAGGGGACAGCCGTCAGGAAACCACCAGCAGCTATGAAGACTGTTGTGAACGTGTTGGAGACTACTTCGGAGCTGAGGCTCCCTCTGGTGGTTGCTGAGGGTATTGAACCTATGTTGAACAGCAAAAAGTCCACCACCTGCAATGGATGAATGGTTATTAGGGGGGTCGGACTGGCCTGATATAAGTGAGCTGACCTCCTATGATCCTCGCCGGTGATCAATTATTACATCCTGGTCTAGGTTGGAATTCAGCTAGCTTTCCTGCTGTCTCCTGATATCATTCAGATAAGTTACTTTCTGTTTTTTTTACTGTGGTTTGATTTTCCTTGTTTTTGCTGCCTTGCTTTTGAGTTCAGCGGGTCCCCTTTGGGGGCTTGTGCTGGTCTCTGTTCTCTTTTTGTATTTGTTCATTTGCTCAGTTCTTGTGATATTTTACGGCTGGGTAGCTGCGTGTTCACACCAGAGATCTGATATTGGTGGTCGAGACCGTGTGGTCTCAGCACTTTTGGATTCAGAAGTGTTGGAGTTTTTCCTAGGGTTTTTCTGGGTTGCAGACAGTATTCTCTCCTGTGCTGTCCTATCTAGACAGTTTTGGGCCCCAGCGTTTGCTCATTCTATTTTCTGTCTGTGTTCGTGTTTTCATCTTGTCTAACTGCCATTATTTGTTGGGGGCTTCCTATTCTTTTGGGGCTCTACTCCGGGGCAGTTAGCTTTCCTCTTTCCATCTTCAGGGGTAGCTAATCTCTCCGGCTGTGATGAGGCGTCTAGGGTACCGTAGGAACGTCCCACGGCTGCTTCTAGTTGTGCGGTTAGTTTAGGGATCTGCAACCTATTAGTTCCAACCTCTCTGGTGTTTGGCTGCCTTTGCGGTTTTTTGCTCCTGCCTCCTCAGCTACCAAAACATAATAGAAGACTTGCTCTGAGAGAACGCTGGCTGGCGGGCATGACAAAACCTCAAAGGCGTGACAGGAGAGCCAGGCCACTCTTCCATTTTTGAAGACCAAAATGTAAAAAGGGTCCATATTCCCCCTGATTGATGGCATTGATATTGAGCTTGAGAAATTCCTGCACCATCCTCTCCAGTCATTCACAACGTGTCAGACTTGTACTGTTTTCTGCTGGTGCACGGGCTGGTTTAAAAAATGTGTGAAATGAGTCACAAAAATTGCTTATACCACTTACACTGCTGCTGTTAAAATTTTTGTATTGACGACTCAACTTTCCCGGGGTTGGAAATGTATAACTGTGATGCACACTGTGTGCCTCACTGCTGTCTTGTGGAAAATCACTCCTAAGATTGTCTACAAGAGTATTTCGATACTCCAGCATGCTCACATCCCTTTCCAATGGGATAGCATCTGGCAAAATTTACTCTTCTAAAGTGGATCTAACAGAGTGGCAACCCAGTAGTCAGCACTATTTCTAATTCTAGCAATACAAGCATCATGTTGCAGATAGTGCAGCAAGAAGGAGCTCATGTGTTGAGCCCCATTGTGTGTTGGTGGTGGGGTAACACTCAAGATTGCTTCCTCCGTGCCCTCCTGACAACCACTGACAACAGAGAGGGAATCATTATCCTCTTCATCTCCTGACTGTTGCGCGAACATCACCTCTCCTCCTCATCTTTCTCCATTTATTCCTTGGCTCCTGCACCTTGAGTACCATAAGCCCCCCTCAATCGTGTAATCCACCCTCCCATGGTACCAGCCAGTGCGACGACAGTCCTGAACTTAGAGATATTGCTATCCCTTCCACCTCTTCCTCTGGGACCAACATCTCCTCCCGCAGACTATTCAAAGTGTGCTCAACCATGTAGATGACCGGAATAGTGAGGGTAATGACAGCATTGTCAGCATTAACCATCTTAATAGCCATTTTGACACTATACACTATGCAAGCATGATTTGCACCACCATTGGCCCAGGCGAAATTGCAAAAAGACATATTGCAACAGGGCTTCTTGCTGCTGCCAAAATCACTGCAAAATGTGAAGAGTCAAATTCCACATTGTCAGCATATCGCATATCAAGCGGTTAACTGGTAGGCCAAAAGACCTCTGTAGAGATGCAAGTCGATGACCTGCAGGGTGCGTACAGCGAAAGTGAGCACATAGCGACCATGCTTTTCTGCAGCAGTGCATCCAGGCCAGGATAGTGATGGAGAAATATGTGTACCACCAGGTTGAGGACATGAGCCATGCAAGCCACATGAGTGAGGTTGCCCTGGTGTAGGGACGCTACCAGTTTCACACTGTTATCGCACACGTCCTTCCTTGGCTCCAGGTTCAATGGAGACAGCCATTGATCAAACTGAGCCTGGATAGCTGTCCATAACTCTAGAGCTGTGTGTCTGCAATCTCCAAGGCATGTTAATTTAAACACTGCCTGACTGCAGTGAGCCCTGGCTGCACAGTATGGAGGTGGGGGGAATTCCCTTTGTAATGTTGGGATTTGTGTCTCATTAAGGCAGAGATTGAGAGTGCAGGTGTAGGCCCTAGAGGAGGTGGAGGAAGTTTTAGATACAGAGGTTTGTCCCAGAAGTCTTGCTGGTTCAAAGACTTATGGAGCAGCCCCTTGCCCACCTGCCCTCACAGCCAGCACAGTAACGCAGTGACCAGTCAGCGAGATGTAACGCCCCTGGCCATGTTTGCTTGTCCAGGTGTCAGTAGTGAAATGCACCCTGCCAGACATAGAATTTTTCAAGGAACGGGTGATGTTGTCTATGACATGCTGGTGTAGAGCAGGCACAGATTTCTTAGAGAAGTAATGGTGAGTGGGCAACTGGTACTGGGGGACTGCGAAGGCCATCAGCATTCAGAAACCGTCTGTATCCACCAAGCGGAAAGGTCGATAGATTGAAGATGGTAGAGTTCAAGCTCTTAGCTTTGGCATGTGTAGGAGGAAAGATTCTTTTACATGACCACAACTGTGACACCGAGGGCTGGCTGCTGTGCTGAGAGAGGGTGGCGTAGGGTGAACTCGACAAACTGCTGGACTGAGTGCGGTGTAGGCGGATTGACAAAGATGTGGTGTGCTCAGTGAAATAAAAACAGCAGGAATCTCCACTTCCATAACAACTGATGGACTCTCACTCGCCCTGTCTGTTGAGGGCAAACAAGTGGAGGTTCTGCGGCCAGAGACCTGTGTGAGAAGACTTGGCACTGTGACAGAGATGGAATAAGCAGCAGATATGGTTGATGAGACGGTCGGTGGTTGGTGAGGCCCGGTAGTCTGCATTTTAGCGCAGTGAGATTCCCACACTATGGCATGTTGATCACACATGTGCCGGTTCATGCATGTAGTTGTCAAATTGCAATTTTTGACTCTACTGAGTCGTCTTTTGCAAAGTAGGCAGATAATGTGAGTCGGGTCATGCTTTGCAATCTCAAAAAAGTCCCAGGCTACGCAACCCTTCCCCCCTGCGAAGTTCAGCCTCATGACCTCTGCTGGCCATAGCAGGAGTTGTGTCTGAGGATGCAGTGCTTGTTGTGGTTGCATCACTTCATGTCTGTGCAGGAAGATGCAAAGTAACCTCCTCATCCTCCTCTTCCACCTCCTCTGCTGAGCTACTCAGCTGCGTGCCTTTAGATTTACACCAAGTGGGATCTAGAAACTCATCATCATCCTCTACTCCCACTACTCGCCCTGAGAGTCACCCTCCTCCTCTTCCTGCCCTGACAGGAGAGTACAGTCCGCATGTGCCACAGGTATCAGAGTCTGGTGATGAGAGTCTGGATTCTAGTCAGACCCTATGGCCCAAATACAACATGAAAACATTTTGGGTATCGGTGCAGATGCTTTCCTCCTCTGGATTCTGTGAATCTTTGAAGCAGACCTCTGATGCCCATGGAATAGAATATGTGAACAGCTCTGCAGACTAGCCAATCTGTGGTTCACGTAGGGGGAAACAAGAGTAATTGGGGTGCCACCTCTGAGGATTGTACTACGTGTGATGTTAAGGTGGACGAAGAGGAGGAGAGCCCACTTGATGTGCATTTGCCATTTACTGGCGCACATGCTCTTTCTGACTCTCATCTACATGTCGGCTTTCACAAAATGTCGATGGAGCCCCCGCATCACCGAACATCCGCAGTGTTGCGGGGTATTTAACCCTGCTGTTCTGTTCCCATGTACTATACACTTGTATTGCTCCTGGGTCACTATGACCTGGTTTATTAAATCTTGATTTTTAGATACTCTAGCTCAATTATTTTTATACCTTTTACTTACTAGACTGTATGGGCACATGGTTGGAAATAAAAAAAAAAGAAAAATGAAATTGAAATCTTTATTTTTGTTTTTTTATTCCGAAAAAACTTAGTAATAAGCAAAACGAAAAATAGCAAACTACACATATGTGGTAAAAAAACAACCAAAACAAGCAAATCAAACATTTTGTGAAAAAAAAATTAAAGATAATAAACACTTCAATTTGAACATTGTGAGACAGTGAAGGAATATGTGTTGAATGGGGTGTACATTTCACCTAGGTACTGTGCTGTATGGTATAAGGGAGATGTGTGGCTTTGTAAACCTAGTGGTAGAGAAAGGTCACTACACCTCACATTCAGCACACACTTGCAGCTCAGGCCTGAAACCATTCAGCTGTTAATTAGGAGACCAGAAGTAGGTGTCTGAAAACACAGTCAGAGAGCACGCTTAGTCTGGACACAGGAAGGTGTCCCGGCACAAGAAGCAGTCTCCAGGAGTGGGAGCACGCTTAGTCTGGACACAGGAAGGTGTCCCGGCACAAGAAGCAGTCTCCAGGAGTGTGAGCTATCTCAGTCTGGGTGCTCGATGTACCCCGGACACAGGAGTAGCCTCAGTGAGAATCCGTGGGAATAGCGGCTGAATAGGAAGGGAGCTCTCTCAAGTCTGGACGTTGAAGGTGCCTTCAGACACAAGGAGGAGACTCTGTGAACCTCAATGCTGGTAAATGCTGGTAAATGCTGGTAAATGCTGAACATATGTGTTGTTTTGGGCACAGACTGGTAGAGTCTGGACCCGGATAGAAAGGGAAATCTATCTAAGTGTAATTAGTGGCTCGACAAGCCTAGGTCTTATGTTTATGATTTATTTTTATCTGTTTGCTGTGGACTTTAATAAAGCTGGTTGCGGCCAGTTTTCACCAGAACTGCTGTCTGAATGAACTGTTTCCGTGCCACTCTGTCTACCCAGACGGCGATCTCAGAGCTAAATCCCCTGGAAATGTTACAATTGGCGGAGAATGCTGGGGCAGCACAGTGGCTGATACAATTGGTGCTGGAATGTGCGTGCAGCACAGTGGCTGATATAATTGGTGCTGGCAGCACAGTGGCTTAGAGACAGCAATAAAGGTGAAGTCTGTTGAAGCAGCAGCAGAGAAAAAAAAAAAGTGTGTCAAGAGAAACGTCTGATTGGAGCAGTCTTAAAGAGACAGTAGCCCTACTAGAGTTTGCAAAAGGAAAAAAAAAAAAAAAGTGTCTGCACAGCAAAGCTGAACTTGTTGTGGAAAAGACTGTGGAGTGTGCAGCAGCAAAAGAGAAACGTCTATTGGAGCAGTCTTAAAGAGACAGTGGCCCTAATAGAGTTTGCAGAGAAAAAAAAAAAAGTGTCTGCACAGCAGAGCTGAATTTTTCTGTGGAAAAGACTGTGGAGTGTGTATGTCTTGAGTGAAGACTGCCGTTGTTGAGACAGAGAAGTCTGACAGCATGGATGACAGCATGGAGGCGCTGTTTGAACAAATGGCGCAAGTTAATGTGCAACATAAGACTGCCGTGGTTGAGATAGATAAGTCCGGCAGTATGGAGGAGCTCATTGAGTACCTGATCCAGGCCCAGCGAAGCATGCAGCAGAGCATGGAGCAGCAGCGCCTGCAGCACCAGCAGCGCATGCAGCAGGCCCAGCAGCAATTCCTGCAGCAGCAGCAGGAGAATGGCCGGTTGTTTTTTGAGCAGATTGCAGCTCTCAACACCTCCTCCCAGAGTAATGTTGTGAAGGCACCTGCGTTGTCCGCTGTAAAGAAGGCGGTAAGACGGTCCCTGAAAAAGATGACACCTCGTGATGATGTGGAGGTATATCTCACTAGGTTTGAGAGATTGGCAGAGAAGGAGAATCTGCCCCTATCTGAATGGACCATGATGGTCGCACCCTATCTGATTGGAGAGCCCCAAAGGGCCTATGCTGACCTGAGCGAGCAGGACAGCCAAGACTATGCCAAGCTGAAAGCGGAGATTCTTACCCGGCTGGGTGTTATGGTGACAGCCCGTGCCAGGGGAGGTCATGACTGGAGATACAGTTGGGAGTCTACAGTCAGCAAACCTGATTATGGAGTAGAAAAGGTGATAGTGGACCGCTACACCCAAGCACGTCCTCCTGAGGTACAGCCGTCTGAGAGGTCGTCACTTCGGAGTTCCCGGACGCTGAACTCTCGCGGTAAGAGCGTTCCAGCTGTTGGGGACATGGGGTATGCTGATAAGCGGGTTCAGGCCCGAGGGGACATATGGGAGGGTGATTGTGGTGGACAGTGTTGGAGATGTCGTGAAATTGCAGCCAACTGTCCAATAGAGGGGGAGCCTATGTGTTGTGATGTTGGCGGATCCCTCTCTCCCTGCGCAGAGCCTGTTTGTGTGTCCACCTCAGCCGAAGAGACTGGACCACAGGGGTCCCCGGTGGTTGTAAATGACTGCCCAGCACAGGCCCTCTTGGACTCAGAGAGTCCAGTGACTTCTGTATGGGACAGCCTGATTGATAGGGACTTCATCCCTGATAAGCACCTGAGTATGGTGTACATCCATGGAGACACCAAAGTCTACCCAGAGACTGCCGTGGACTTGGTCCCCAAACTCGGGGAGGTTTCATATGAAGTGGGGGTAGTGAAGAACCTGGTGCACCCCGTCATATTGGGTAATGACTTTCCCCGATCTAAGGGTCTCTGGGGAAAAAATGTTTCTGATGGACAGTGTGATGAAGCTCCTATTGAGGGTGCGCAGTCCCGAGGGGCGGAACACAATGCTAGTGGGCCGTTAAACTTATGTGATGATGATGATCATGATAATGATGATGACCATGATAATGATGATGATGATAATGATAATGATGATGATGATGATGATCATGATAATGATGATGACCATGATAATGATGCTGATGCTGATAATGATAATGATGATGATCATGATAGTGAAGATGATACTGATCATAATCATGATAATGATATTGATAATAATGATGACTATGATAGTGATGAAATTCCTTTGCAGGTGGTGTTGGGAGACGAGGATGGTGGTTCTCGGGAACCGAGTGTCCCTGACTTGCCTGTGTCCTGTGACAATTTTGAGAGTGAGCAGTGGCGAGACCCCTCTCTTAAAACGGCCCAGGAAAATATGATTGTTCTAAATGAGGTTTCCCAGGAGCCTGGCTCTGAGGAGAGGTTTCCTCATGCTGCCATGGACAATAGCCTATTGTATAGGGACACTGAAGTCCAGGGAGAGGTCGTGAGTCAGCTCCTAGTACCTGAGCTATATAGAAGTATAGTGCTGGGGTTGTCACATAGTCACATACTTGAGGTTCCAGATCAAGATGTGAATGAAAATGAATTGTATAACCCTGACAGTGAGCAGGATGTGAATGAAAATGAATTGTATAACCCTGACAGTGAGCAGGATATGAATGAAAATGAATTGTATAACCCTGACAGTGAGCAGGATGTGAATGAAAATGAAGTGTATAGCCCTGACAGTGAGCCAGATGTGGCTGAGAAAAAGGGGTCAGATAGTGATAGTGAATCATCTGATGACCATAAAGCAACCAGTGCAAATGAGGAAGGCATAGTAGCAGAGGAGGTTGAGAGTCCTGAGAAGAAAGCTGATGCTGACCTTACAGCCAGACAGAAGATGGCATCTGAAGATGTTTTACAGTTGGCCGGTTCCCTGGCGAAGACTAAGGTGAAAGGAGGAGAGCTGAGCTTTAAAGGCAGGACTCTGAAACTGAACACAGCACAAGTGGATGCTGTTGAAGATGAGAAGTTGTCGGTGTGTGGTGTGGGTCTGCATCATGCCAAGGACTCTGAAGGTGATGCTGCAGAGGTGGAAAAAGCCATAGAAGTGGTAGACACCAAACCAGATGCCTCATCAGTAGCTGCAACTCGTGAAGCTCAGGCTGGAAGTTCGGCGCCCGGAGCCCCAGCAGTGTTCCCGAGTGATACCAAGGATCTGGATAAGTCACAAGATGAGATTTTGAGACATCGGGCTGGCGTTGGTGAGCTCAAGCGCACTTTCAGGGAGGCTACATCGGAGCCACGTCCCAACAAATGGGAAAAGCGATGTGTCACTCCGTTGCCGCTACAGACACACGGGAGCCCAGATGGGATGCAGAACGTGGTGGAAGAGAAGAATCCGGCGGGTTCTGAGTATACAGATGCCGCTATCAAGGAGAACTTGAAAGCTGGAATAAATGGGGAACTGGAGAAAAGTGAAAAACCCCCTATACCTTCTGTGATAGTTGGTGACACGTGGTCAGTGCACCAGGGACAGGAGGTACGTGAGTTTCTGAGGAAGAGTCAGCAGAAGTGTTCTGATGTGCCGGGTCGTACTTCTCTGGCCAGGCACTATATCGAAACTGAGCCCGGCCCTAAGGTCAAGATGAAACTGTGCAGGATACCCGAGGCCCGCAGAGAGCATAGGCCTGGGAGGGTACAGGGTAGTGCGGATGCTTCAGATGAAGAGAAAGCTGATGTTGGCTATGACTCAGGTGAAGATACAAATGACAGTGGTGAAGATGAAGCTGATGAGGGCCATGACTGGTCCAGAGTTCACTGTCTCTGTTGGATTGTTGACCAGCCCTCCGGTCTGGATGACCAGCCCTCCGGTCTGGAGAAGAGGGAGGGGATATGTGAGACAGTGAAGGAATATGTGTTGAATGGGGTGTACATTTCACCTAGGTACTGTGCTGTATGGTATAAGGGAGATGTGTGGCTTTGTAAACCTAGTGGTAGAGAAAGGTCACTACACCTCACATTCAGCACACACTTGCAGCTCAGGCCTGAAACCATTCAGCTGTTAATTAGGAGACCAGAAGTAGGTGTCTGAAAACACAGTCAGAGAGCACGCTTAGTCTGGACACAGGAAGGTGTCCCGGCACAAGAAGCAGTCTCCAGGAGTGGGAGCACGCTTAGTCTGGACACAGGAAGGTGTCCCGGCACAAGAAGCAGTCTCCAGGAGTGTGAGCTATCTCAGTCTGGGTGCTCGATGTACCCCGGACACAGGAGTAGCCTCAGTGAGAATCCGTGGGAATAGCGGCTGAATAGGAGGGGAGCTCTCTCAAGTCTGGACGTTGAAGGTGCCTTCAGACACAAGGAGGAGACTCTGTGAACCTCAATGCTGGTAAATGCTGGTAAATGCTGGTAAATGCTGAACATATGTGTTGTTTTGGGCACAGACTGGTAGAGTCTGGACCCGGATAGAAAGGGAAATCTATCTAAGTGTAATTAGTGGCTCGACAAGCCTAGGTCTTATGTTTATGATTTATTTTTATCTGTTTGCTGTGGACTTTAATAAAGCTGGTTGCGGCCAGTTTTCACCAGAACTGCTGTCTGAATGAACTGTTTCCGTGCCACTCTGTCTACCCAGACAGCGATCTCAGAGCTAAATCCCCTGGAAATGTTACAATATATATACATGGTAATATTCATTTATGTATTCTTGCAAGAAGAACAATAAACATGGGCTTTGCATAAGAATTTTTTGCATCCAGAACATGTAATACTTGTTTTATTATCACAAGAATAAGGGCAATAGCTGCACCTTTTTATTCTGGAAGCACCGCTGGTAGAGGCCATGGGGTTAGAAGTGCTTGTGAAGGCCATGGTTTCAGTTTCCTGAGCATGTTGCTGGATGCTCTGTACAAAGCCTGCTTCTCCTTCTGTTCTGGGTGTTACCTTTCTTTGCTCAATATACGGCCTAACCAGTGATTTTCCAAGTTCTTCGATGAAGAGTCTTCGTTTATGGAGTTTGTTTGTATTCCAATTGGGGTTGATTTCCCTCCACAACACAAAAGCATTATATGCCGACAAATCCACAATGTTGTAAAACACAATCATAGGCCACCGATTTGATTTTCTTTTGCAGGTATATGTACTAATGAGCTGATCTAATGTGTCTACACCACCTTTGGTTGCATTATAGTCCAAGATCATGTTAGGTTTTTTATCTTCCCGGGTACTTACTGCATTATTATGGTGGTTCGTACTCATTAGTATTACTTGTTTATTTTTTTTTGGAACATACGCAACAATTGTTGTATTTGCAGTAAAGTAGAACATGGAACTATGTATATTTCTTTTACTCAAGATACCTTGTGGTAGTTCAGGCTTGTTTTTTCGGATCGTACCCAACATGGTAAGTTGTCGCTTTTGGAACATTTGCCCTAGTTGGTAAGAAGTAAAAAAATTATCACATGTGACATTTTGTCCTTTGAGTCCATATGTCAAATCAAGGACACTCTCATCCCCTGATTTTTTAGACTGTGCACCAAAAATAATCAATATAAAGCCATTTTTATGGTGCACAGATCTCAATGCATACACCCGGCAGAGCGTGTGTACGACCCCATTGAAATAATTTAGGAAATAAATAAATTGATATACAATAGTAGATGCAATAAATAGACCCAACTGAGATTATAACTCCTTTATTTCACTGAAAATATGGCCTCACAGCTGTAAAAAATTATGCTGGGTCACTATGACCCGAACAAGTGTACAAATCGGCGTGTAGCAAAAAGTAAACCTAAAAAAAAAAAAAATACTCATAGATAGGTCCCCCCAAATGAGGAAAAGTCAAATAAAATCAAGTTTTAGAAACTTATAGAAAAAAATCTACAGGGCCTCACAAATTCTCTACGGGTCACTATGACCCGAACAGAACAGCAGGGTTAAATGGCACGTCCAGCTCACAACACACTGCCCCCGAGGAAGCAACAAGCGAAACGTGCGTCGGGGCTTCAATGCAATGGTTAGGAATTTTAATCATGGGTAAGAGGCCTTTCTTCCACTCTTCCATATGCACATGTGGCATATTATAATTGTTATAAGACACCAAATTGTTTGGCATTATTCCCATACTTACACACTGTTTTTGCCACAAACTAAATAATTGGAATGGCCAAACCCCTTTTTTGATACTACCTCTCTACCCATTTCAAGAATTTTTGTGGGAAACCTTACTATATATGCCTTTCACATTGAGCAATATACATTGTAACATAAATTTTGACATGGGTTTCTATGGTCTCCCACTTATGCTATTATACTAATTGCCCCATGGTTGCACTGCTGCCCACCTGTCTTTTATTACAGATAAATTGGTGTATGGATTTGTTTACATTCTTACAGTCTTGTTCATGTGTATTTATTGATGAATAAAGATATTTTTTGTACCTTTTGGCATGACAAGTCTTTAATATACATATACATTCTCTTTTTGAGGTTAATCCATACAATTATTAGGATATCTAAGCTCTCTATGGTCTTTCATTCATTCCAATTTTTTGGGAGCATCCTGTGCTTAAGGAATATCTACTTTGTTACACCACATCTTTTTTGGTATGTTCTTATATTTACCGTACCAAACTATGGCCGAATTTTGCTGACATTGAGGAAAAATGCTGGGGAATCCGAACATGAGTCTGAATGCGCTACGTTTGTGCCAACTTTGGGATTGGTGAATGTTTTCTGAACAAATTCGCTCATCTCTAGTCAGCAGAAGTTTTGGTGATTTGTGAGCGCATCACCTACTTTGTACCATGGGAGAGGATTGTTTTAAATGTTTTTTTAATAATGTTAAATTAGTAGCATGTGAGCTGTACATGAGAGAGTGGAGGAGAGAGGAAATGGTGGAGATAGAATTCACTGAAGGTGTGAGTGGGCAATAAATTAGAAAGAAAACAGCAGCTAAAAAAAGATGGAGGCAGTTAAAATGAAGAAAGTGTTTTTTCTACTAACTACATTTAAGGCTCTATTCACATGTTCATTCAGACATTTTGTTTGCCTATTCTGCTTTAGGAGCAGACTATCAGAATAAGTGATCCTTTGCATCAGTTATGCAGACAGAAGTAGAGCCACTGACTATTCTGAGGTTCATTTGGTGTGCATTCATTTTTTAGAATGTGGAAAAAACGGCTTTACTTTTTATTCTAAAGATGAACCCCATAATAATCAATGGGGCTCCTCAGACTCCATCTGAATAATCGATGCAACAGATCCCTTACATGAATACAATTTCCACTAATAACAATAATGAGCAAAATAATGGAATTCGCACAGGTATTACATATTTCAGTCAGTAGCTGACCTGAATATTATTTATGATGCTCTTGTTAAGCCAACATTTAGTGTCTATTATATGTCTGAGTAAAATAGACTTCTTTGAACAGAAATCTATCATGAAGTGATGTGCAGAAAACTGACTAAACACTATGGAGGCTCTTAAAATAGATAAAAGCGAACAGAAATGTGACCTACAAACGCTGGAACTTCTTATCCATCCATCAGCCATTTTTATTACACCATTATTATTTCATTACCAGGATACTTGCAATATACTAATTGGATATGGATTGAAATGTCAAATCATAATTTTGCTCTCAATTATTTTACCTGCTTTATTCAAAGGATTGTGCAGCTAGACATTGCAGTTAAAGATATGATAAATCATGAATAAAATCTTCCTATATTCTGGTATTATACTGCATAATTTACATCAATGTACAGAGTTTTTAATTGTAGAAGTGAAGCTTCTGATTTTTAGTGCAGACATCAAATAAAATCTGAAATTGTAGGAATGACTGACATTAAAGGGAACCTGTCACCAGAAAAAACCCTATTAACCTGTACATATGGGGTTAATCTGTGGGTTAATAGCATTACTATCTTGCCTGGCACCTGCACTTAGCTGGGGGGAGAAAATGAATTTTATTCCCCCCGACTGCATTCGTTTTCAGTCACAGGGGCCACGCTGACACGGGTTTAGTCACCGATCTTTGTATGGAGAGCGGCGGCTGTAACTGCGCCCCGGCACTGACTGACAGCAGGACCTAATGCTAGCCAATGTCAGTCAGGGCCGGAACGCTGCCGAGAAGAATAAAGTAGGGACAAATGGGGGCCTACTTAAGGCCTCCGTCATTGCCATCTTGCTGCTCCTGTAAGGTCCTGCCTGTGCCTAGGCTTTATAGAAAAGCATTAATGTCACTATATACTGAATCACAAACTATTGCAGTGTACAGTTCAAGTAATCAAACAACGTCAGGTTCAAGTGTTGTTGGCTAAGAAAAATATGTAAGAATACATTTCAAATATTAAAATATTAAATGAAATATTAACAAGAAGTTTACATCAGCCCACTTTATTCAATGCGACAAAAAAAAAACTACAGCCTGACATGCAAAAAAATGAAAGCCCTACAGCTTTATAGAAGGTAAAATGCCAATAGTTATTGGTCTCTGAAATCGTCAACAAAAACCCAAATAGTATTTTTTAAATTCTGAATTGTGTAAAAGTTGTAAATTAACCCCCTAATGTCCATTGACGTGCACAGTCCGTCATGGAGGATGTCAGTTCCGGCACCAGGACGGACTGTGCACGTCATGCCTTTGAATTGGTAGTTCAGTGCCGACAGCTGTCTTTGACAGCTGACAGGCACGGCAAGCGGTGCGGGGACCCATGCCGTCGGTCCCCGCACCCACAGCGGGCCCGATCTCTGCCTTGATGACCCGGGGTTGTTATGACATGCTCACAACATGGTCTCTGCAGCTTTCTCCATTTGTATAATGCATTGCAATGTATTATACCTGCAATCAAAAGTGAAAAAGTGAAAGTCCCATAAAGGGACTAAGTAAAAAAAAATTAAAAAAAATTAGTAAAATAAATATTAAAAAATAATAATAAAAAATCCCCTAAAAATACACATTTTTATGTAAAAAAAAAAAAAACAAAAAAATACACATGTTTGGTATTGCCGCGTCCGTAAAAATCCCATCTATAAAAGAGTAACCCTAGTTAACCCCTTCAGTGAAAGCCGTAAAAAAAAGTAGCAAATTATACTTTTTCCAAGCGGTATCATCATACTGCTTGGAAAAAGTGCAATAATACGCGAGCAAAACAATGGATATAAATAAACATGGTACCGCTGAAAACGTCATCTTGTCCCGCAAAAAACGAGCCGCTATACAGCATCATCAGCAAAAAAATAAAAACGTTATAGCTCGCAGAATAAAGTGATGCAAAAATAGTTATTTTTTCTATAAAAGTTTTTATTGTGTAAAAAACGCCAAAACATAAAAAAAATATAAATGAGGTATCGCTGTAATCGCAGTGACCCGAAGAATAAAGCTGCTTTATCAATTTTACCACATGCGGAGCAGAGGAAAAAAAAAAACAATTCCTGAATTGCTGGTTTTTGTTCATTCTGCTTCCACAAAAATCGGAATAGGAAGCAATCAAAAAACGTTATGTGCCCGAATATGGTACAAATAAAAACGTCAGCTCGTCCTGCAAAAAATAAGCCCACAGATAACTCTGTCGGCCGAAATATGGAAAAATTATAGCTCTCAAAATACGAAGATGCAAAAATTTCTTACAAAAAATTCTTACAAAGAAAAGAGTCTTTTAGTGTGTGACAGAAGCTAAACATGAAAAAAGGATGTAAATCTGGTATCGCTGTAATCGCACTGACCCGAAGAATAAAGTCGCCTAATCACTAATACCGCATGAGGAACGGCGTAAAAAATAAAACCAGTTCTTCACCATTTGTGGATTTGTTCATTCTTGCACAACAACTTTTAAGGTCCTATTTCTCCTGTTACCCTTATAAAAATAAAAATTTGGGGGAAAAAAATATGATTTTTTATTTTCACGGCTCTACGTTATAAACTTCTGTGAAGCACTTGGAGGTTCAAAGTGCTCACCACACATCTAGATAAGTTCCCTGGGGGTCTAGTTTCCAAAATGGGGTCACTTGTGGGGGGTTTCTACTGTTTAGGCACATCAGGGGCTCTGCAAGTGCAACATGACACCCGCAGACCATTCCATCAAAGTCTGCATTCCAAAACGGCGCTCCTTCCCTTCCGAGCTCTGCCATGCGCCCAAATAGTGGTTTACCCCCACATAAGGGGTATCAGCTTACTCAGCACAAATAGCACAACAACTTTTGGGGTCCTGTTACCCTTTGGAAAATAAAAATTGGGGGTGAAAAGATCATTTTTGTGGAAAAAATATGATTTTTTAATTTTACAGTTCTACGTTATAACCTTCTGTGAAGCCCTTGAGGGTTCAAAGTGCTCACCACACATTTAGATAAGTTCCTTGGGGATCTACTTCCAAAATGGGGTCACTTGTGGGGGGTTTCCACTGTTTAGGCACATCAGGAACTGCTCCAAATGCAACATGGCGTCCAATCTCAATTCCAGCCAAAAAAGTCAAATGGGGCTGCTTCCCTTCCGAGCTCTGCCATGCACCCAAATAGTGGTTTACCCCCACATATGGGGTATCAGCTTACTCAGGACAAATTGCACAATAACTTTTGTGGTCCTGTTACCCTTTGGAAAATAAAAATTGGGGGTAAAAAGATGATTTTTGTGGAAAAAATATGATTTTTTTAATTTTACAGCTCTACGTTATAATCTTCTGTGAAGCCCTTGGGGGTTCAAAGTGCTCACCACACATCTAGATAAATTCCTTGGGGGTCTAGTTTCCAAAATGGGGTCACTTATGGGGTTTCCACTGTTTAGGTACATCAGGGGCTCTCCAAACGCGACATGGTGTCTGCTTTCAATTCCAGCCAATTTGACATTCAAAATCTCAAATGATGCTCCTTCCTTTCTGAGCACTGATGTGCGCCTAAAGATTGGTCTTCCTCCACACATGGGGTATCGGTGTACTCAGGAGAAATTGTACAACAAATGTTGTGGTTCATTTTATCCTGATACTCTTGACAAAATTAAAAAAATTGTGTCGAAAGAAAAATTTTGGGGAAAAAAAGTTAAATGTTCATTTTTTCCTTCCACATTGCTTCAATTTATGTGAAGTACCTAAAGGGTTAATAAACTTCTTGAATGTGGTTTTGAACACCTTGAGGGGTGCAGTTTTTAGAATGGTGTCACTTTTGGGTACTTTCTGTCATATTGACCCCTCAAAGTGACTTCAAATGTGAGGTGGTCCCTAAAAAATGGTTTTGTAAATTTTGTTGGAAAAATGAGAAATCGCTGGTCAACATTTAACACTTATAACTTCCTAAGAAAAAAAAATTTTGGTTCCAAAATTGTGCTGATGTAAAGTAGACATGTGGTAAATGTTATTTATTCACTATTTTTTGTGACATGTCTCTCTGATTTAAGGGCATAAAAATTAAAAGTTTGAAAATTGCAAAATTTTCTAAATTTTCACCATATTTCCATTTTTTTCATAAATAAACGCAGGTTATATCGAAGAAATTTTACCACTGTGATGAAGTACAATATGTCACGAGAAAACATTCTCAGAATCGCCAAGATCCGTTGAAGCGTTCCAGAGTTATAACCTCATAAAGTGACAGTGGTCAGAATTATAAAAATTGGCCTGGTCATTAACCTACAAAATGGCTTGTTCCTTAAGGGGTTAAGAGAATATTTATATAATTTTGTTTTCATCATAATATTTCTGACTAGTGATGAGCAATCGTATTAGGATAGTGTCTTTTCCGAGCATCTGGGTGTGCTTGTATATTCCAACTAAATATAAGCATTGGCAACAAGTCTTCAGGATTGTAGCGTCATCAAGTTCAGTTTCGGTGGACTTCTCATATCATAAGGAGGCACAAATCAGTTTTTTATATGAAGTTCAAATGAACGAAGCTCATGGTCGAAACGTGCGTCGGGCATTGGTCACTGCCTGGAGAATTTTTGCCATGCCCAATTGCATCAATTTTTTTTAAGTGGGAGGGGGTTAATGTAGAATTACTACTTAGGTACATGCAAAAGACGGATTTTGGTAAGAACTTACCTGTAAAATCCTTTTCAGCGAAGAAGGAAGGGAGACACACTAGACATTACTAGTGGGTAGGCGGAGCCCAGATGAGATAGACACCTCAGATTAAAAAGAGTGTTGACCGGCCCCTCCAGCTCGGGCTCCTCCTACTCAGCTCTCCAGTTGTACCAAGCTTAAGGAAGAGCAATATCACCAGCGGAGCAACATAACCCCTTCTGAAGAACTTCAGAGAATAAAACACAAAAATACAGGTTATGCATGCATGTAGGCAAAAACCACACAGTTCCAGGTACTACTCACTGGACCTGACCACTGCGATGAGCTGGCGATGCTGGAACAGAGCCTTAGCGCGTCGACCTCAGCCCAGATAATCGCTATCAGAGAAGGGTCACGCCGCATCTGAAAAACAACAACACACTTCTGCCATGGGAGGGATGTGTGTCTCCCTTCCTTCTTCGCTGAAAAGGATTTTACAGGTAATTTCTTACCAAAATCCGTCTTTCAGCTGCAGATGAAGGAAGGGAGACACACTAGACATTACTAGTGGGACGTCCCAAAGCAGTCCAAAAATTAAGGGTGGGGAAAAACCAAAAGAGGCAGAATCCCAACAACCTTGATAAATGCGCAACAGGCGCCAAATACAAGTTAACTAGAACTTTAAACTACAGCCAACTGCAGGACCCTACGTCCTAAGGCTGCATCAGCGGAAGCACTAACGTCCACCTTATAAAATCTTGTAAAGGTGTGGACGGAGCGCCAGGTCGCTGCCCAGCAAAGCTAAGCTGCGGAGGCCCCTTGATGGAAAGCCCACGATGAGCCCACAGCTCTCGTGGAAAGAGCTCTAACCTTAATCGGGCAAGGTTCGCCTTTAAGTCGCTAAGCCTCCAAAATGGCCGACCGGATCCAATGAGCTATAGAATCCTTGGAAGCCCGTTGACCACGTCGACGACCTGCTGGAATCACAAACAGGGAGTCCGACTTCCGAAAACTTTGGGTAACAGACAAATAGAACTTCAAAGCCCGCACCAAATCCAATGTGTGCAAGGCCCGTTCCTTCACAATACTCGGCCCCGGACAAAGGGAGGGCAACACAATATCCTGGTTAAGATGAAATTGCGACACCACCTTAGGTAGAAAGTCGCCCCGTGTGCAAAGCACTACACGATCCGGGTGAAACTCCAGAAAAGGAGGCAAGTAAGAAAGAGCCGCCAACTCAGAAATCCTTCTCAAAGAGGTGACCGCCACTAGGAAGGCAACCTTCCAAGAGAGCAAAGAAAGACTAACAGAGTCCATAGGCTCAAAAGGCCCGTGTTGAAGAGCCTCCAAAACAAGATTGAGGCGCCAAGGAGACACAGGCGCCTTCCGCGGCGGAAACTGGCGGGTTACTCCGCGAAAAAAGGAACGTACGTCCCTACGTGAGGCGATAGCCTTTCGAAACAGCAAGGACAGAGCAGAAACCTGACCCCTCAGGGTGCTCACTGCCAACCCCTTGTCCAACCCGAATTGCAGGAAAACCAACAAATTGGGAATGGAAAAAATCCTTGGGTTCCTTGAAGAACCCGAACACCACGAAAAGAAAGCTTCCCAAGTGGTAAATCCTAGTAGTAGCCAGACCTCTGGCAGCTCGCAAAGTGGCAATGACTTCGGCTGAAAAACCTTGACGGATCAATATTTCGGTCTCAAGAACCACGCCGTCAAACGCAGAGACATCAGGTCCGGATGACGAACGGGCCCTTGGGTTAACAGGTCTGAGCGGAAAGGAAGTAGAAATGGTGGCGCTGCCAGGAGCGACCCCAGTGTCGAGAACCACGTCCTCCTTGGCCAATCTGGGGCTATCAACATAGCCGGGATTCTCTCTAGTCTGATCCGACGTAACACCAGGAGGAGTAAGGAAATCGGTGGAAAACATAGATTAGCTCGAATTGGTCCCACGGAGCCACTAGAGCATCCACCGCCACAGCCTTCGGATCCTTGTACCTGGACATGAAAGTCGGTAACTTGGCATTGAACCTGGATGCCATCAGATCCACTTGGGGAGTTCCCCAACGGGAGCACAGCAGAGCAAAAATTTCCGGATGAAGACTTCATTCTCCGGGATCCATCTTCTCGCGACTGCCGTGGTATTCTGAACTCCCGGAATGTGGATCGCAGAGATAGCTGGCACTCTGGTCTCTGCCCATACTAGGATACGAGATACCTCCACCATGAGCTTGGAACTCCCAGTCCCGCCTTGGTGGTTGATATATGCGACTGTCGTCGCATTGTCCGTCTGCACTCAGACTGGCAGACCGCTTAAAGGGACCGTCCAGTGTTGGAGGCAAAGAAAAAAATCGCCCTCAATTCCAGGATGTTGATCGGCAAGACAGACTCTTCCGGCGACCATACTCCCTGAGTCCAAAGATCGTTCCAGACACCCCCCCCAGCCCGTCAGGCTGGCATCGGTGGTTATGACCGACCACTTTGGAGGGAGGAAGGACTTTCCCAGGGATAACACTTTCGGACGTATCCACCATCCTAGGGACTCTCGTACCCTGTGGGGGATGATGACACTGCAATCCAGTGAAAACCTGCGATCGATCCCAACGGCTCAGAATGAACCTTTGGAGAGTTCTGGAATGAAACCGGGCAAACGGAAGTGCTTCCATGGACGCCACCATCAACCCCAGAAGACGCATACAGCTTCGCAGGGACATTGCTGTCGAAGACTTCATAATCCGTGCATGTCGAAGGAGACATGCTTGCTTGTCTGGAGGCAGGGACACCACTGCTCGCACCGTGTCGAAATGCATCCCCAAAAACAGGATTGACTGCGACCGTTCCAGAGACGACTTCTCCCAATTGACCAGCCACCCGAAATCCTCCAGGAGCTGAAGGGATAGATTGCGAGCAGTTACCGCCTCCTCCTTCGAAGACGCCACAATCAGAAGGTCGTCCAGGTAGGGAAGAATCGTAACCCCCTGCCTTCGAAGAATCGCCATGAGAGGCGCCAGAATTTTTGTAAAAACTCTGGGCGCTGAGGCCAACCCGAATGGCAGAGCCACAAACTGGTAATGGCCCTGACCTATGGCAAAACGAAGGAAGCGTTGGAGGGCCCTTCCGATTAGGAAGTGTAAATAAGCGTCGCGAATGTCGATTGACAAGAAAGCGTTCTGCGACAGGGCCGCCAAAACGGAGCGAAGCGACTCCATGCGGAATTTCCTGGCGTGGACATGCCGATTCAATCTTTTGAGATCCAGAATGGGCCGAAATTTGTCCTCTTTTTTGGGGACCACAAAGAGGTTAGAATAAAACCCTCTTCCCCGGCCCTCCGGCGGAACCGGTACCACCACACCTTTCTGCAGAAGGGAATCTACCTCCCACAGCAGAGCGGCAAAAAGCTCGGGCTCTGATGGAACGCGAGGTTGACAAAAAAACTGTCTGGGGGTCGAAAAAGAGACTCTATGAAGTAGCCTGCCAACACAACCCGTGTCACCCAGGCGACCGACATGCGGGAAGCCCAAGTTGGTTTGAATAGGAATAGACGACCCCCACTCGAGAGCGCTCGAGTGAGACCCAGGCGTCAGTCCGCCTTAGTGGGCTTTTTGCCAGCTTCCCGCTTGCCTTAACGGAAGTTCTGTTTCCAGGGTATGCGGAATTTCTGAGAATTCCCCCTTTTTTTTTTTTTTTAAAAAGAGAGAGATGACCCGAACCCCAGAGGGCTGACTGAATCATCCCCTGGACCGAAAGGACCGCCGACAACTACCGGCACTAGTCCTGCCAGACGCAGAGGTCACAGCTCTGCGCTGCGGTAAAGCTGTTTCTTTTGCCTTTACCTTGGCAATCAGCTCCATGAGGTCAGGTCCAAATAGCTGACCACCTTGCAAGCTAGCAAACCCTGTTTGGAAACTGCGTCCACTGTCTAAGGCACAGTGCTCTTCTGACTGTGACTGCCGAGGATTGCGCCCTGGATAGCAGTGATGCAGTATCCTCCAAAAACTGGAAAAGCCCATCTACCTCTATAGAGGAGATCCACCCTGCCACGCCGTCCGTAGACGGTCCAACCAGCTCAGGGAAACTTTACAAGCACACATGGATTCTTAATACCGAATCCATGATCCGCGGTCTCGCAGATGGATTTTTCTGCCATCTACGTTTTTTGTCCAGCGGGTCCTGCAGACTCGCCTTCCCCTTAACAAGGAGGATTTTGCTAAGCTGGGATAAAGGGACATCCACTTCAGGAGAAGGATCCAATTATCATCAACTCCGTAGAACACGGATACGGTGTCTCAATTTTCTGGACACAGACGCTCCTTCTCCAACGCCCCATTAAGCTCATCCAGTGATGGTAAAGCTGATTGTGATTGAAAACATCCGGGCCGACTTACCAGGACGTCCAGATACCTCCTTCGGTAACTGTAACGCCTCCAATAAAAACCTCTTTACGGCCCAAAAGGGAGGCAGAGTGTCCCTGCCGATCCTCCTTGTCCGAATCGGACATTTTCGTTACGCGGGAAGGAAGGCACCGGCTTGTGTCGCTTCCTGACATGAGAGGTTCTAGCTGACACTCAATAATAGAAAATCAGACAGGCCATCAATAGAAACTAGCGAGGGCCTCCATTCTGACACCACTGGAACCTCCGACCGCTGCGCTTGACGCCGTCCAGGTCTGCGCGTCAGATACGCGAGACTGATCCTGTAGCGGATCTGGGAGACGGTTGCACAGTATATGGCAGGTTAAACCTGTCAGTAATTAGAAAGTGTGGTTTCTTAAAGAAAAAACGAAACGCTGAAGGGTTAAAGCTCTTAAGGAGAGAGCTACCCCAGCTGTCCCCCATTAAGAGTTAACCGCCTAAGAAGGGGTTAAAGTCGCAGACTCCCCACAACCTTAATAATGAAAAGGGTGTGCGAGTCCCAAGTGGCTCTTATAAGGCAGCAGCTATAGGACAGCTATGCCACACTTAACAAGAAAACGTTCATAAGATCGCTACAAAATTGCGCTGTTTGTAAATCGCAATGACCGCCAAAGTCATTAAGGGGATCGCTAACCGCCTATGCGTTGTTAATGAGATCGCCCAGATTGGCAGCTACTAGCGACATTAAAAATGATCACACAAACGATGGCATAGTATGCGTCGTCGTTAGCAGAAACGTATAGTGGCAGTATTACTGTCGCAGACTCCCCACAACCTCTTATATTGAAAAGGTGTGCAAGCTTTGAGATAACAGCTGCAGGCAGCGCAGTCTGCCACCCATTTGTGCCTCAGAAAGGCGCCCGCGCTGTGGGGGTGAAGGGGTTAAGCTTCTGCCCTATGGGTACAAGCGACTCACCCAGCTGGTCGCGGTGCAGCGCTGCCGAGAGGGGAGGAGAGCGATGACCGAGAGAGCTTTCAGCCTGTCAGCATTACTCGGCTAATGGCCGCCGCGCTGTGCCTCCGTGTGCTTCATGAGGGAAGCCGGAAAAGGAGACTGCCGTAAAGCCCGCGCTCAGAGCGGCGCGAAATTCAAATAAAAAAAAAAAAAAAGGCGCGCAGCTCCTCTCTCCCCCGTTCCTATGTCCTGCAGGCATCCACCTGCGGACAAAAAACACACAGTCACCGCATGTATACTGTAACAGCGACTGCCGCAGCAGTCGCTGAAAACACTCAAACACATATTAAATGTGGAGTACTCACCAGCCGAAAGCGCCACAGGGACCCCCAGGGGTTTCTGGCGCTTGCCCATGCTTCCCCCCAGGGCGGGGAACGCAGTGACCCCTGCAGCGCGGTTGCGTCCCGCCAGGGAAGCCATCCTCATCCCCCGGGCCGGCAGGGTTCTGCAGGGACCACCATATAGGGTAATACAGATCCGCCAAGGGAGAGGTGGGGGTCCAGCAGCGCTGAGACCCCTGAGACCTCTAGACCACATTAGGTGATCCAAGTCTCTTGTCCGATAAAAAATAATAAAATCTTCTGAGGAGCTGCTTCCAGCAGCGACCATCCTCTGAGACCTCAAATTGAAAACTGGAGAGCTGAGTAGGAGGAGCCCGAGCTGGAGGGGCCGGTCAACACTCTTTTTAATCTGAGGTGTCTATCTCAGCTGGGCTCCGCCTACCCACTAGTAATGTCTAGTGTGTCTCCCTTCCTTCATCTGCAGCTGAAACACTAAACTATATGGGATTTAATTTGTCAAATTCATACATAACCCAGCAAGAAAACTATTTTACCATGGTCCATAGTATCACAATAATCTTTCCTTCAAGGGAAACAACTTCCTTCTCAAGTTTGAAAGTTATCCCTTAACCATGTCCCAAATGTTAGGACCTCGAATAATTCAGAGAACTAGGACTCTGAAGAGTCCCGTGTGAATTGAGCGATAGTCGATCATGTGCATTGCCGCTCTATTCATTCTAATGGGAGTGCTGAAGACCAGCCGAGTGCAGTGCTCAGCTATTTTCAGCGCCCCCAGCAATTTGACTTCCAGTTATCCTGAGAACCAGAGCTCTGAAGAACCCCATGTGAATGTAGCGGCTGTTGATCATGTGCATTGCCACTTCATTTACTCTCGATGGGAGCGCTGTAGATTGCCGAGAGCCGTGCTCAGCTAATCGTTGGCACTTTCATTAGAGTGATTGAAGCAACTGTGCGCATTATTAACCTGTGCTGCATTCACAGAGAGCCTAGCCCTTAGGATCGCTGCGGGCCCCAGAGATCAGACCCCCAGCGATTGGAAATACAGTATATCATCTATTCAGTGGTCACAACAATGGAAAATGAACGGTAAAATCTCTTCAACACTGTGCCTCTCCGGTTAACCAAACCCTATTTTCCTAAATCCTAGTAGGGAATTCAAAATTATATATATCCTATGTCCACCCAGAGATATGAAGAATGTCTTGTCCTCTGGATCAGCCAACAAATGTGCATTATATTCAGGGACGGACCGTTGACTTCAATCTGTTTGGTGTAATGCTTCATTTCTCCTCTAGTGGCACTGCAGGGACATTGGTGTAATGCTTCATTTCTCCTCTAGTGGCACTGCAGGGACATTGGTGTAATGCTTCATCTCTCCTCTAGTGGCACTGCAGGGACATTGGTGTAATGCTTCATCTCTCCTCTAGTGGCACTGCAGGGACATTGGTGTAATGCTTCATTTCTCCTCTAGCGACCACTGCAGGGAAATTGAACACTTGCTCCAGCAGTGGGAGCGATCACTTTATTATTAAAGGACCCTCCAAACATAAAAGGGTTAAAATCATTTTCCTCTTTCTGCAAACCGATGTAACTGTATGTTCATTTTGATGGTGAATTACTGCAAAGACAAACAGTTACATCCAGTAGATGGCATGGACACAAGTTCGGAGTGGGTGTCTACAAATAAGTTGCCAATTATAAAATTCTGGGCCCTAAAAATGACCACATTACTGTGATGGATATATGCCTAGTAAATGGAGCTTGAAATCAGGTTTTTGCTCTGTAGTCTGATAGCAGCATGATGTAGGGGCAGAGACCCTGATTCCAGCTATGTATCAATTAGTTTGCTGAGTGCAGCAGTTGTGATAGAATCACAGTTTTCTCTGCTGCAGATCTAGCAGAGCTCAGAATGCTGAGCCGGATATAAACCCGCCTTCACCACCGATTGACAACTGTCTATGTATACTGTAGATTAACAGAAAGTTGCTTACCATTGATAGGTGCGTGGTTGGACCAGGAGGCATAAGACACCTAGTCCTCTGTTGATAATCTCCTGCTGATAAAACTGTGATTTTATTAAAAAAGCAAAACACAGCCCAGTAAGTGATATCACTGAAATCAGGCTCTCAGCCCCTAAATCATGCTGCTCTCAAATTACATAGCAAAAACTTGGTGACAAATTCTCTTTAACCCATACCATTAATATTACCTGGCAGTTTATTAGAATAATACTTTGGTAAATTGGTTGTACCAAAATGATCAAATTGTGCAGAAAGTAACAGAAATAAGGATTCTTTTTTACAAAAAAAAAGCGTTCACTATAAAAAAAAAAAGCAATAGTGGAATTGCCTTTTTTTAATATTTTACTTCCAAATAAATAACAAAAGTTAATTACACATATGTCTACACTGCCGAAGAAATGTCTCAGAAAATAGAACGTAAAAACTATTTTTTCATGAATTATTAATATTGTACACCAGAAATAAAAACTGTAAAACAATATGCTTAGTATACAGATAACTGTGCCAAACCACAGAATAGAAGTAACACGTAATTTATGCCGCACAGTGAGCAGCTCAATAAAAAAGTTGTAATTACTTTTTTTTTTTAAACAATCCATCCCACCCAAGAAAAACAAAACCGTAAATAAGCTTAGGATGGACGTATATCTCTAAAGCATAAATCAGGATGTTGCAAGTTTTACTTTACACTACTGGTTTTACCTGTACGATCTGTTTCATTGTACAGTATAAATGTTTGTGCCCATCAGCTATTACACAACAGTTTATCGATAGACAGATGGGCCGAGCTTTCTGCGAGCTTTCCTTAATTGACATCCTTGTGTTTATATCTGGTGACATCAGAGCTAAGCTGTAGATCAAGGTAAGCTCCACGATAAGGCCGCTAAGCCAGTGCATGGCGAGCTATCAGTCATATACTGGGGATAGCGAGGCACAGCAGTGGGTTACAGCCAGCGTTGGTTACAGCACGTAACTTTTAATTAATTACCAGAAATTCCATAAAGTTCCAATCATTGTAAAGTACTAAGTTTTGTGAGATAAAAAGCATTCAAAAGTAAAAAAATAATAAATAAAGACTAATAATAATAATATGGCTTACCCTGAAGTATATAAGGCAAACAGAAGGATTGATCATGGAGACAAGATTTTTATAAAACATCGTTTTAATTATCCAAATCCTATAAAAAAAACATTAAATGAAATCTGTCATCGGGTTTTTGCCACCTAATCTGAGAGCAGCATAAATGTAGAGGCAGAGACCCTGATTCCACTGATGTATCACTAACTGGGTTGCGTGCTGTAGTTTTGATAAAATAACAGTTTTATCAACAGGAGATTATCACTAGAGGACTAGTAAAGCTGCTGCAATGTAGTCTGACATATTCATGAGCTTGGTATAACACGCCCCACAACTGATTGGCAGCTTTCTGTGTACACTGGTTGATAGGAAGAAATCTGCCAATCAGTGGTGTGGGCGAGGTTACACTGAACGTCTCCCAGAAAGAACCTCCTGACACTGGCACTGGATGTCATCCTTCATTGCATGTGCCGCAGTGTTCAATAATGAAAGCTGTGTGTGTGCTCACAGTGTATATAAGGAGGAATTAAAGGGCCAATGGCCAGCAAAATGGTGCTGCTGGTCCGTGCCCTGCAGTCATTGAGGATCTGCCCAGGGCTGGAGGAAAGGACACCACGGGCCATAAACAGCCCGTTGGCTAGAGGTTCCCCACCTTGGTCTATAGAAACAGACAACCTGTTCCAGTACCACTTCCAGCATTGCTATATGAAGGGATCAGAGACAAGACTCCAGGAGGTAAATGTGCCCATAAATTAGATCAGTGCCTGGTCAGATACGTGCAGATGTTTAGTGCTCCATGCTGAGGGTCACAATTTGGGGGGTAAGCAGCATGAATCGATGAACACTTATTTTAAGGTTTTAACAGTTCAGACTGGTGGAGATGCAGTAACGGTGTGGGAATGTTTTCTCGTCACACCCTGGTTCCTCTAACACCTATGGATGGATGGATGGACAGTGAGGGTCAACTAGGCTTTGAGACTGATCAAGCTCATCCTTTCTTGGTAGATATGATAAAAAATCATAACATTATTGATGTGTGCATCTGGAGGGCATAATCCCTGAGGAAGCTACATGAAATGCATGTCAAGGTTCAGGCTGCATTATTGGTTGACCTCTATACTGTATTACATGTAATGCTGGAAGTTCCTGGACTCTTATTGTACACTTTTCTTGTTGTTTTGTCAGGTCTGTTAGCCATTTGTTACCGTATACAGGCCTGAAGTTTCCATTTCCTTCATTAGTATGAACTACCTATTATGGCCAGCTTTAAAGGAGTAGCCTCATGGCAGACATTTGTGGCATATCCACAAGAATATCAGTGGATTTCTAATATTATACAATATAAAAAAATCATAGTATAATAATGAGCAGTTAATGAGACTAAAATAGGGCAAATTGTAGACATTTGCGTGTAGCCTATGCCATGAGAATAATTTCAGCACCATGGAGTTTCCTATGCATTAAGGAATAGATTTTCAGCACCATGGAGAGTAATCAGCCAGTCATACAAATGATTGCTTCTGTGGATCCCAGCTCAGCTCTCAAACTTCTGCATATACTGAAAGGATATGTAGACCTTTGCAATTATTATTACTATTATTATTACTATTACTACTTTACTGCATAAAAAAACAAAAAAGGAACTGGGTTTGTTTATTTCTGTAATCACAGAGATACAGTTGAAACCAGAAGTTTACATCCACTGTATATAAAAACGACACGTATGTATGTTTTTTCTCAATATCTGACATGAAATCAGAATAAACCTTTCCCGTTTTAGATCAATTAGGATTGCCATAATTATTAATATTTGCCAAGTGCCAGAATAATGAGAGAGAGAATGCTTTAAGGCATTTTTATTACTTACTGCAAAGTCTAAAGTTTACATACATTTAATTAGTATTTGGTACCAGTGCCCTTAACCTGAATGTCTTGGGTCAAACGTTTGGGATATCCTTCCACAATCTTCTTACATTAGTTGGTCAGAATTTTGGCCCATTCCTCCAGACAAAACTGGTGTAACTGATCCAGGTTTGTAGGTCACCTTGCTCGCACCGGCCTTTTCAGCTTTGCCTATAATTTTTCAATAGGATTGAGATCAGGGCTTTGTGATGGCCACTCCAAAACATTGATTTTGTTATCCTTAAGTCACTTTGGTACCATTTTGGCAGTATGCTTTAGGTCATTGTCCATTTGGAAGAACCATTTCCGCCCAAGCTTTAACTTCCTGGCTGATCTCTTGAGATGTTGCTTCAGTATTGCCACATAATTGTCACGGGTGTGTCGCCACGAAGATCGTCGCGATTACACAATCTGACTTCGCGCAGCTGAGTTTTTGGTGCTTGGTGTTTTTCGGCAGTGAGGGAGTTAATTCTCTCACTCTCTGTGCTAGACGAGGTCCGGCCTCGCCCAGCTGCAGTTAATTCTGCAGTAATGAGATTCCTTCAAATATCTGCCAGTCTGCTAGGAATGTGTCGGTGAAAGCATTCATGCAGACCAGCAGAGCGGATCGTGGTATTGTGAACTTTGAAGTGAAGAGTACCTGGTGTGGTGTTTTCCCCTCCTCGCTTTATCATTTATCTCCGTACCCATTGGTGTTCCCTCTGTTTCTGTGGTGTGAGTTTTGTATGCAAGGTGGATTTCAGTTTACCCCTTGTACTGTCTCGTTCGTCTATTACTGTGTTTAGGCATATACCTTCCAGTCCCCTGTGTTGTGATCGGGGTCCTTCTCAGGACTAGATTACTGAAGGTCAGGGATTTGCAGGAGATAGGGTTACGCTGGCGGCCTGGACCTCTGTACCATCAACAGTACCTCCAGGTAGAGGGATTAGTCAGGACCCCAGCTTAGGGTCAGTATAGACCCCGGACCTCCTGTATGCAGTAACAGCGTGACATTTTCACCGACCATTAAAGATTTTCTCCAGCTACCATGGATCCAGTAGCCAGTCTGGCTCGGCAGTTGCAGAGTTTGTCCATGGAGCTGGCGGACGTTAAGTCTAAGGTTTTGTACCCCCTGGAGCAAGCTGGTCCAGAACCTAAAGTAGCTCTCCCTGACAGGTTCACTGGGGGAGGGACAAGTTTTTTGCTTTCCGGGAGGCATGTAAATTGTACTTTCGGCTGCGACCTCGGTCATCTGGGAGTGAAGAACAAAGGGTGGGGATTGTCATCTCGCTCCTACAAGGGGACCCCCAATCCTGGGCATTCTCTCTCCCCAGCTCTCCAGTCAGTGGATAGGTTTTTCACAGCTCTGGGTCTTGTATATGATGACCCGGATCGGGTCTCCCTTGCTGAATCTAAGTTACGTAAGATACAGCAGGGAGATCGTCTGGTGGAGGAATTCTGTTCGGAGTTCCGTAGGTGGGCCACGGACACCCAGTGGAATGACCCGGCTCTTAGGAGCCAGTTTTGTCAAGGTTTATCTGACAAATTAAAGGATGTGCTGGCACAGTATGACCCTCCCACGTCACTGGAAGCCGCTATGGCCCTTGCTATTCGCATTGACAGGCGGCTTCGGGAGAGGTGCGGGGTAACTCCGCCCCTTGTGATGACTCCACCTTCTACTAGGGCCCCTTATATGGAGGTTCCCCTGGTCAGTCCAGAGGAGCCTATGCAGTTAGGAGGGACATCATTTCGGGGGAGGGGATTGGCAGTGCGCCACAAGACAGGAAGGTGTTTCTTCTGCGGGAGAAAGGGACATTTTATTGGGGGGGGTCCATCCCGTCCTTTGCAGAGTGAGAAGTCGCCGGAAAACTATTGATCCCAGGTTGTGTGGTGGACGGCAATCTGGGAGTAGGTATTTCGTCCCTAGGTCCGTCTCAATTCCTCGTGCCGGCGGAGGTGGTGGTGGGTGCGAGAACGGAGAGGATATCTGTTCTTCTGGATAGTGGGGCTGGGGCTAATCTGGTGGATGCTAGCTTTGCCCGGGTTCAAGGTATGTGACTGAGTGTATTGGCTAAACCCATCCCCATATTCTCGATCGACGCCAGACCTCTCGGTCAGGGTAGTTTTTTGCAAGCAGTGCATAACATAGATCTTCAAGTGGGGGCGATACATAAAGAACTGTTGTCGTGTTACGTGTTGGAGGGTCTTCCCACTCCTATAGTGCTGGGCCTTCCTTGGTTAACTAAGCATAACCCGGTGATTAATTGGCAATCCAGAGAGATAAGCCAATGGATTGAATTCTGTAATAAAAACTGCATGAATACGGTCATCGGTGCGGACGCTCCTAGGACCTTACCTCCATTTCTGGTGGACTTTGAGGAGGTATTCTCAGAGAAAGGGTGTCAAGAACTACCTCCTCATCGCGTGTATGACTGTTCTGTTAAATTGCTCCCTGGGGCCAAGTTACCGAAATCTAGGTTGTATAACCTTTCTGGTCCTGAGAGACAGGCCATGAAGGATTATATTTCAGAGAGTCTGGCTAAGGGGCATATTAGACCTTCATCTTCCCCGGTGGCCGCGGGGTTCTTCTTTGTGAAGAAGAAAGATGGAGGCCTACGCCCTTGCCTGGATTTCCGTGAACTCAATCGGATTACGGTCCGAGATCCGTATCCGCTCCCACTTATTCCCGATCTCTTCAATCAGATTGTGGGCGCCAAATGGTTCTCTAAGTTGGATCTCAGGGGGGCGTACAATCTGATTAGGATGAAGGAGGGGGATGAATGGAAGACGGCGTTTAACACTCCAGAGGGGCATTATGAGAACCTTGTCATGCCATTTGGTCTGACTAATGCCCCGGCGGTGTTCCAACACTTTGTTAATGACATTTTTCGCCGCCTGGTGGGACAGTTTGTTGTCATATATTTGGATGACATCTTAATTTACTCGCCGGATCTGGTATCTCATCAGCAGCATGTTAGGCAGGTGTTGCAGATCTTGCGGGATAATAAACTGTACGCCAAATGGGAAAAGTGTGTGTTCGCCGTACAGGAACTTCAGTTTTTAGGTTTCCTGGTGTCAGCGTCCGGTTTTCGTATGGACCCTGGGAAAGTGCGGGCAGTTCTTGAGTGGGATCTGCCAGAGGATCTTAAGGCACTACAACGTTTCCTGGGGTTTGCTAACTACTACCGGAAATTTATTCGTAATTTCTCGTCCATAGTTAAACCTCTCACAGACATGACTAAAAAAGGGACGGATTTTTCTAGGTGGTCTGACAAGGCTTGTCAAGCGTTTTCCTCCTTGAAAAAATGTTTTGCTTCGGCTCCCATACTCATTCAACCGGATGCGTCACAGCCGTTCATTGTGGAGGTGGACGCTTCTGAGGTAGGGGTGGGAGCAGTATTGTCACAGGGTTCGTCCCCTGGTAAGTGGCACCCGTGCGCTTTCTTCTCTAAAAAATTGTCGTCCGCTGAGAGGAATTACGATGTCGGCAATAGGGAGCTCTTGGCCATTAAGTTAGCTTTTGAGGAGTGGCGTCATTTTTTGGAGGGGGCAGTCCACCCGGTCACCATCATCACCGATCACAAGAACTTGCTGTATTTAGAGTCCGCAAAACGTCTGAATCCCAGACAAGCTAGGTGGTCGTTATTTTTTACCAGGTTTAATTTTGTTGTCACATATCGTCCTGGGTCAAAAAATGTAAAGGCGGACGCCTTGTCTCATAGTTTCCCTGGGGCCGGGAAGACGGATGACCCGGTTCCGATCCTTCAGGAGGGGGTGGTGGTGTCGGCAGTATGCTCTGAGCTTGAGAAGGAGGTATTGGAGGCTCAGGGGGACGCCCCTGTTGGACCTCCAGGGAGACTGTTTGTTCCGGATCACTTGCGACAAAAAGTGATTGAGGCACACCATAACTCAGCCTTAGCAGGACACCCAGGGAGTAAAGCAACTGTGGATCTCCTCTCGCGGCAGTTTTGGTGGCCTAACTTACATAGGGAGGTGGTAACTTTTGTTGCGTCCTGTGGGGTTTGTGCGCGCTCTAAGACCCCACATACCCGTCCGTCTGGGGCCCTCTTACCTTTGAAGATCCCGGAGCGTCCATGGACTCATCTGTCTATGGACTTTATTACGGACCTCCCGCCGTCTTCAGGTAAAACAGTCATACTTGTTGTAGTGGACAGGTTCAGCAAGATGGCTCATTTTATCGCTCTTCCTGCTCTTCCTAATGCTAAAACTCTGGTGCAGGTGTTCATTGGGGAGATTGTGAGGCTTCACGGGGTACCCTCCGATGTGGTGTCGGATCGAGGGTCTCAGTTTGTGTCCAAATTCTGGAAGGCATTTTGTAAACGGCGGGGGATGCAGTTGTCGTTTTCATCAGCTTTTCATCCGCAGACCAATGGTCAGACAGAACTTCTGAACCAGAGTTTGGAGACATATCTCCGGTGTTTTGTGTCAGAGAACCAGGAGGACTGGGCTTCTTTCTTGCCTCTGGCAGAGTTTGCTCTTAACAATAGGCGGAGCGAATCCACTGGTAAGTCCCCGTTTTTTGGGGCATATGGTTTTCACCCCCAGTTTTGTACTTTCAGTAGGGGGGGCTCTTCGGGGGTTCCTGAGGAAGAACGATTTTCGTCATCTCTTGCTTCAGTGTGGAGAGGAGTGCTGAACAATCTTAGTACTATGGAGAACCGATACAAACGTATGGCTGACAGGAGGAGAGTGTCTGGTCCGGACCTATGTGTGAATGATTGGGTATGGTTGTCTACCAAAAATATAAAACTTAAGGTTCCCTCTTGGAAACTGGGTCCCAGGTTCATCGGGCCATACAGGATCAGTTCTATAATTAATCCGGTGGCATTCCGTCTTGACCTCCCCCCTACGTTTAAAATTCACAACGTGTTCCACAGATCTTTGCTTAAGAGGTATGTGGCGCCGGTGATACCGTCACCTTTACCTCCTCCTCCTGTGGTGGTCAATGGTAACTAGTGTTGAGCGATACTGCTCGATATCTAAAAATATCGTATCGAAATGGTATCGCCGATATCACTAAATATCGTCGATATCCGATTCCGATTCCGGAAGTCCAATGTAAGTCTATGGGAACAAAATATCGACATTAAAAAAAACCATTCTTGCCTTGTTGGTTAATTGTACATGAAGGAAAACAACAAAGACTAATGTAGAATGTATTGGGGGAGGTTGAGGAGACAATAAAGGCATACATGTTTAACCCAATGCATTGGAATAGCATTAATATATTTTTTTTTGGAAATACGTTTGGATTGACTAACAAATTGACAATGTTGTTAACCTTTTTTCTATTTTGGCAAATATGTATGTTTCACAACTTCCATGCTCTTCACCTTTTTAACTTTTGCCAGTGCCACACTTTCTCCTTCATAATCTTCAGCAGCAGCATCATCTTTCTCATCAAATTATTCTTCATCTTCCCCTTCTTAATCTTCTTCTTAAACTTCTTGCTATTCATGTTTTTGTTTACATTACTCATATTGTTATTATTAAACTAATTAATCTTCTTCATATTCAAATTCTTCATCTTCTTCCACTTCATCTTCTTCATCATATTCTTATTTGTGACAGAGATTCCTGTACTTGTAATCTGTAAAAGTATGAATTGTTCATCCTTCCGTTCTTGCTGTCACAAAAGATTTAAATTACAACAGTATTTGTCCGTGTTCAGTTTAGCCTGCAGCAGCAGCAGGCATTTTCCAGGGGCACCACGAGGAGGAACGGACTCACCCCCATACACTGCTTAGTCTTCTTCTGCTTAGAATTTAGAGCATATATTTTGCTCTTCATTTTGGTCTTATACTTCATGTTCTTCTGCTTTTTGATCTTTTGCTTATTGTTCTTCTGTCTCTTGTTCTGTATCTTGTAGTTTGTCTTAACCTTCTTTGTCCTGTTGGTGATCTTCTTCTGGGTAATCTTTTATTTTTTTTTTGTGATGGTGTTCAGGCTGGTTGGCTTCATGCTCGTCGTCCTTGTTGTCGTCATCTTCTTCTGGGTGGTCTTTAAGGTCGTCTAATTTCCGAGAAACAGCTGACGTTACTGGAACCCTGACGGGTATCAGATGGAGCAAGAGACAATGGAAGTAACGAGGACCAGCTGACTGTGCTGGACCCCGGACGGGTAGCAGAAGGAAAAGAGGCAATGTCACAACCGAGTACCAGCTGACGTTACTGTGACACGGTTACTAAGCAGGAGGTACCTGTGCTCCAAAGCACTACCAAGGACCAGCAGACGTTGCTGGAACTCGGATACGGAGATGGAGGCACCTAGGCCAAAGGCACTGGGGAGAACCACTTGACGGTACTGGACCCCGGACGGGTAGCAGAAGGAAAAGAGGCAATGTCACAACCGAGTACCAGCTGACGTTACTGTGACACGGTTACTAAGCAGGAGGTACCTGTGCTCCAAAGCACTACCAAGGACCAGCAGACGTTGCTGGAACTCGGATACGGAGATGGAGGCACCTAGGCCAAAGGCACTGGGGAGAACCACTTGACGGTACTGGACCCCGGACGGGTAGAAGAACGCACCCATGAAAATGTAAGTTGACAGGACGCAAGCCGTCCGCAGTTACCGAATCACACAGTCCTACAGTGGGTGCTTATCCTATTGTCACAATGGAAACCGCCTTTATTTACATATCCCACAGCACACATAGGAATCACGTAAACTGCAGGCAACATAGAGTCGGCTAACCCGAATGCAACACGACAGCACAACTTATTGGAGGATAATTGACGTTCACACTGCCAGGAAACAGCTGTCGTGCTGTAACCAGGCTGGCCAGGAGTCAGTACCCCTGCCAATTACTTACGAGCAACAAATGGCGGTGTTGTAGCCCAGGGAGTAGAGTTCAGGTGGTAGAAAGATGAACATAACAGGAGACATGGAAAACGTTGCCAAACAGTTATTTAATCTGAAAACGGACAGGCAAATTCAGGTGAGATCCATGCCTTGTTCATTTTCAGAAAAGTAAGCCGGTCTACATTCTCTGAGGATAGTCGCATGCGACGGTCTGTTACTACACCACCTGCAGCACTAAAGACACGCTCAGATAATACACTGGCAGCAGGGCTAACCAGCACCTCCAATGCATACTGGCTAAGCTCTGGCCATGTATCCAACTTAGAGACCCAAAATTTGAAAGGGGAAGAGGCATCTGGGAGTACACTTAGAGGGAAAGCCAAGTAGTCTGTCACCATCTTATGGAAACGTTTCTTCCTGGTGACTGGAGCCGTCTCGGATGGTGTAGACCTTGCTGGCGCTGTCACAAAACTTTGCCACATTTGTAACATACAGTTCTTGCCCTGTGCAGAGGCGCTGCTTCTGATCCCTCTTGTTGTAGAGGTGTCTACACTGCCTCGACGCACAGAGCTGCTTTGTAAAGCAGTAGCAGCAGCAGCAGCAGCTCTCTCGGCTGGAATGTACAACAGTATGGATTGCACCAGCGTGTCTTGGTACTCCTGCATTTTACGGTCCCGGTTCACCGGTGTGATGAGGGTTTGTAAGTTGTCCCGGTAGCGAGGGTCTAGGAGGGTGTACACCCAATAATCTGACGTGCTGAGAATGTGGGCGATGCGGCGGTCGTTTCTCAGGCACTGAAGCATGAAATCAACCATGTGCTGCAGACTCCCAACTGGCCAACAAAGGCTGTCCTCTGGAAGAGGCGTCATCTCTGTCTCCTCTGCATCACCCCACCCTCGCTCTACATACTGACTACAGCGTTGTGTACCTCCCTCTGTAGGGATTTCTTCCTCCTCCATTGACTCCTCCTCCTCCTCATCCTCCTCACAAAGTGAGCCCTGCCCAGCCCTTTGTGAGGAACCACGTTGCGCTGACTGTCCTGAAGGTAATTGAATTTGTGACTCCTCATCCTCCACCTCTTCCAAAACCTCTTCCTTTAGTGCTTTCAGTGATTTCTGAAGCAGGCAGATAAGGGGGACAGTCATGCTGACTAGTGCATCATCTGCACTCGCCATCCGCGTTGAGATATCAAACGCACGCAAAACGTCGCAGATGTCCTTCATAGAGGCCCACTCAGTAGTGGTGAAGTGTGAACGGCGCAAATTGCGAGTTGATTGCGCCTGTTGCAGCTGATACTCCATTACTGCTGGCTGCTGCTCACACAACCGATCCAACATATGTAACGTGGAATTCCACCTGGTGGGTACGTCACATATGATGCGATGTTCAGGAAGGCGAAATCTGCGTTGCAGAGCTGCAATGCGCGATCTGGCCATGCTGGAACGTCGCAAGTGAGTGCACTCTAGGCGGACCTTGTGCAGCAGTGCATCAAGATCCGGATAGTCCCTCAAAAAACTCTGCCCGACCAAGTTGAGCACATGTGCCAGACATGGTATGTGAGTGAGGTTGCCAAGGCCCAGAGCTGCCACCAGATTTCGGCCATTGTCACACACTACCAAGCCTGGCTGGAGATTAGCTGACAAAAAACCACACATCGCTCTCCTGCTTGATGGCATCCCAGAGCTCCTGCGCTGTGTGGCTTCGATTCCCCATGGGAATTAATTTCAGTACGGCCTGTTGACGTTTGGCCACGGCTGTGCTCATATCGGTCGCAACAGGTAAGCGTTCACGGGTCCATGTGGAGGTATACCGTGACGGCTCGTGCAGCGATGATTCTGAGGAACTGGAGTAGGAGGAGGAATCAATGTGCACAGACTGGATTCCTGCAATCCTTGGAGTTGGCAGAACACGTACAGCGCCACTGGCAAGATCTGTACCCGGCTCCACAACATTGACCCAATGGGCAGTGAGGGAAAGGTATCGTCCCTGGCCATGGGTACTGGTCCACGCATCGGTGGTCAGGTGGACCCTGCTACTGACGGCGTTTAGTAGCGCATGTTTAATGTTTCCCTCGACATGTTTTTGCAGAGCAGGGACAGCTTGCCTGCTGAAATAAAATCGGCTTGGCACATTATATTGTGGGACTGCCAATGCCATAAAGTTCCTGAAACTGTCAGTCTCCACCAGCCTGAATGACAGCATTTCAAGGGACAGGAGTTTTGCAAGGCCAGCATTCAGAGCCTGTGCTCGTGGATGGTTTGCCGAGTATGGCCGTCTTTTATCCCATGCCTGTGTTACCGATGGCTGTTTTTTGTTCTGGGAGTGTGACGATGACTGTGAACTTGCTGCAGTGGGTGGAATAACAGTTTGTCTATGGACAACAGTAACCGAGGTTCTTCCATGGAGATCCTGTGAGGAAGCCGAAACAGGTGTGTGAGAGCTGGAGGTAGAGGCTCGAACATGACCTAAAGATGTAGGTGCTGCTGTAGGTTGGCCTACATCTCCAGTGTGTCTTTGGAACTCAGCTACGTGCTTTGTCCGTACATGTGTCCACATATTTGTGGTATTCAGGTTCCTGATATTTTTACCTCTTTTAACTTTTTGCTTACACAGCTTGCATTGAACATAGCAAATATCATCTACAAGTCTGTCAAAAAAGGACCACGCAGTGCAAGTCATGGGAGCGCCAATTTTGACAGTTCTAAGAGAACTGCTCCCAAGAGGTGCCAAACTGGAGGCTACAGGCAAGCGAGTCTGCAGCCTACCTCTCCCTCATCTTTGTACCGTTGGGACAATCTCTTCCTCAGAGCTGCTCCCACCACCTTCCTGTTGCTCACGCCATGTTGGGTCTCGGACTTCATCATCTCCACTACCCTCTTCCAACACCTGCTGCTGTTGGATGGTCTGGGCAGCACCATGCTCCACAAAACCTGGCACCTGAGTCTCATCATCATCATAAGATGCGTTCTGCGGTGTGCTGTCCATCGGCACTGGCTCACCCGCCTCTTCAGATTGAGAGAGACACAGCTGTTGCGCATCACTGCATACTCCCTCTTCTTCAAATTGCAGAATGCTGCTTGCCTGTGCCCGTGTTTGCGAGCCAACAGATTCTGAGAACAGAAGCAGAGACTCAGCTGGCTCCTGTACAGAACTTTCTGACTGCCTGGGCAATTTGACAGGCGGTGAACAGACAGATGGTTGCTCAACAGTGTTGTGTTCCTGAGAGGAGGTGGAAGGAATTGAAGTCGATGCATTGGCTGCCATCCAACCAACGGCTTCAATTTGTTCTTCTAGCAGCAGGGGGGCACGCCGAGCTCCTACCAAAGTGCGCATAAAGGAACGCTCACGGGGAAAACTGGTGGATGCTGTGTCACTGAGGGCGGCAGCAGCCACAGAATCCCCACGTCCTCTCCCTGCTGAAACTCCATGGCCACGACCGCGTGCCTTACTCACTGACTTCTTCATCTTGGTAGATTGATAAAGAAAGTCAGAAAAGTTATAAGGCCTAAGTGTGGTTATTACGCAGAGACTGAAGTGAACACTGAAACACAACTGTTCACAATCTGTGAAAGGCTACTCCTTTGTCTACTTCTATAGTGTTTGCAACCAATGTATTGTATACGGATGGAAGCGCGTCACACTAATAGATTATATTTTAAATGGAATGGAGCAGAACCAATTGGAGATAAATGAAAAGGATGAGCCACTGAGACACGCTCAGCAGAGTACAAGCAGCAGTGCTTGAACAAGTAACTGGAGCGTGATGTGCACTCAAAAAATAAAAAACACAGACTGAAGTGAACACTGAAACACAACTGTCCACAATCTGGGAAAGGCTACTCCTTTGTCTACTTCTATAGTGTTTGCAACCAATGTATTGTATACGGATGGAAGCGCGTCACACTAATAGATTATATTTTAAATGGAATGGAGCAGAACCAATTGGAGATAAATGAAAAGGATGAGCCACTGAGACACGCTCAGCAGAGTACAAGCAGCAGTGCTTGAACAAGTAACTGGAGCGTGATGTGCACTCAAAAAATAAAAAACACAGACTGAAGTGAACACTGAAACACAACTGTCCACAATCTGGGAAAGGCTACTCCTTTGTCTACTTCTATAGTGTTTGCAACCAATGTATTGTATACGGATGGAAGCGCGTCACACTAATAGATTATATTTTAAATGGAATGGAGCAGAACCAATTGGAGATAAATGAAAAGGATGAGCCACTGAGACACGCTCAGCAGAGTACAAGCAGCAGTGCTTGAACAAGTAACTGGAGCGTGATGTGCACTCAAAAAATAAAAAACACAGACTGAAGTGAACACTGAAACACAACTGTCCACAATCTGGGAAAGGCTACTCCTTTGTCTACTTCTATAGTGTTTGCAACCAATGTATTGGATACGGATGGAAGCGCGTCACACTAATAGTTAAATTGCATGGGGCTGCAAGAATTACACTGAAGGAAAAAAAAAAGAGTCTGTGAGTGACATGTGCAGATGCCTACAGACAGCGTTGCATGCAGAGCAAACTGCAGCATCACCTGCACTCACACACCTCTTGCAGAGCTGTTAAAACAACACTGCAGGCAAAAGGAAGCTTTACACAGCGGTTGGTGCTAGCCTGCCTACAGCACAGTACACTAAATCGCAATCTCTAACTGTCCCTCAGAGTCAGCACAGCAGCGTTCTGTCCCTAACTGAATTCACAGCACAGTGACGCTAAAATGGCGGCGGCGCCTTTTATAGTGCATTCTGACATCATTTCAGCATCCAATCACAGCCATGCCATTAGTTAACATGACCGCAGCAGTACAGGATGTGCCCACACTTCTTAGGATTCCTCATTGGCTGACTAAAATCACATTGCCTCGCAAAGAATTATGGGAACTTCCGATTCCGGTATTCGATAAGACGAAAATATCGAAACGAATTATCGAAAGGCCTATAGAGCTAATATCGGCCGATATCCGATATTTGCAGTATCGCATCGCTCAACACTAATGGTAACTTGGAGTTTCAGGTGTCGAAAATCATCGATTCACGTCTTAACCGCCGGTCCCTTCAGTACCTGGTTCAT